>CAMZMU010000050.1:5813651-6273389 GCA_947311845.1 Poa pratensis
CAGAGCCGGGGCGGGCGCCGGGGCATTCTGTGCGGCTCCTCGACTAGCACGACGCGCGGGGCCGGGTGCCCCGGCGGCAGGAGGAGGGAGCGCGTCGTTGAGGAGCGGGAGCAGGGCCGGGTCGACGGGATCGAGCTTGGAGCCTGAGTGTCGGAGAGGGACGGAGACCGTGCGCGCGTCGAGGCGCGTGTTGGATGCTGTTGAGCACGGCGCCGCTCATCGGCACCCGAACTGCGCCTCGTACATGGCCGGCACGTTCGGCAGCAGCGCGGACACTGGTGAGAATCATCAGTTCCTGTGAGTGACTGCGGGGAATGGACGAGGTAATTAATCAACGTAGGTGATGTGCGTGTGCTTACGACGTCGCGGCGGGAAATGCCAAGGGGACGGGGCGGAGGCGAGGCGCAGGCAGCGGCGGTAGGTCTGGGACCAGGTGAAGACGGTGTTTCGTGGTAGACGACGGAGGGGCAGTCACCGTACACGGTGGCGGCGCGCTCAAGGAAGCCCGCGGCGTCAGCGGGCTCGAGTTGGCCGGGTTTCGCACCGAGCTTGTCCATGGCCGCCTGATCCTGAGCGACGAGCTGCGACTAATTACTCGTGGCTGTCTGTTGTAGGAGGATCACAGAGCGAGTGATACGAGGCTTGGTCTCCATCCCACGAGGCCACGGTGCGGTATAAGAAGGGGGAGCGAGGCGCAACAGGAGCGCTGGATGCGAATCGACGGCCATTAGCAAGTCAACACACATGCATCTCTGTTCTCTCCACATGCCACGCTCAAGTCAACCCGTACCTCTCTGTTCTCATAATATTTGTCAGATATGGCTTAAACAACACTTTGTTTCACGACGAACAGTTCAAAATTCGTGAGATATGGCTTAAATCAACGGTACTATCCTGGACTTTTTGTTTCGCGGCGACAGTTCAAACTGTAAGATTGATCAACATTTCTCTCGATGCCTGCGACCATGCATGGATTGACGTGAGCAAGTTGACATCTGCAGGCTTATTCTGCTCCCACGATAGCAAGTTGACTCAGCAAACGCGAGCAAATTTGAAACGATCCATGGTAGTCTTCTCGTGCAAGATAAGGATAAGGATAACCGACGGGAATTTTCTTATGATCTCATGTAGTGACCGGAATATTAATCTGCAGCTTGTTGTTTCTATTTACTAGTCAAGTTCCATTTTTGTCTGTGATGCCAAACTAGTAGGCATTTTGACATTTCCCTTTGGCAACATTTCAAGCGGGGACGTATCGATCAGTTAATAAAGCTATGTCTGTCCTCCTTAGTCCTATGGACTAGAAGCTGAAAGTCCTCTTTAAATCTAGCCGCCCAAGCAGAGGTGGACGGTACAATCCCGTTAAAATAAAAGTTGTTCCTCTCTTTCCAGATACTCCAGGCAGTAGTAGCAAAAACGTCCATGAACATCAGTTTCGTCCAGCGACTCCTTGAGTAAGTTAGCAACTCCAATCTGTCAGCCATCAGATCACTTGAGAGGGGGAAATTTAAACTAGCCCAACAGTTTTTGCTGAAATCGCAATGGAAGAAAAGGTGCTCCACTGTTTCTTCTACCCCGGCATTGCACATAGTGCAGTTAAAAGTATTTCCCACATGATAATGTCTTCTTCTCAGCATATTCCTGGTATTTAATCTGACAGAAATTAAAAGCCAGCAAAAGAATTTTATCTTGGGAGTGCCTTTGCTTTTCCAAAGCCAAGCGAACGACTCATGAGGAACAATCTCTCTGAAGCAGAATTTGTAGTACTGACTTGACGAGTATTGATCAGAGCCCCACAGGTAAGACCACTGGTCATTGGTTGTATCATCAAGAATGATGTGGGTAGTATCCTCTTGTGCTCTCCTCAATTCTTGGATTGCTTGAACAGATAGAGGTAGATGGAAATTAGCACCAAGAGTCTCTGCCGAAAGGAAGTCCCTAGCTGAAACATCCTCATTAAGCGTGAAGGAGTAGTCTCTAGGATACGATTCAGAAGCTGGATTATCTTTCCAAGGATCTTTCTAGAACAGAATGGTATCCCCTGAGACAATTGTGCACTGTGATATTCCTCTGTAAGTCGAGGATAGTTTACAGACATCTCTCCATCAGAATGATCCACACAGCTCAGTGGCATGTGGAACCTTATCAGTGTAGTAGGTTTTCCAGATTAGTGTTAAGGTGTATCCAGCTTGTTGTAAAATTTATGAAGGTATTTAAGCAAAAGCCCTTCATTTTGTATTTTGAGATTCAGCACACCCATACCACCTTTATTCTTGGGCCTACACACTTTATCCTAGGAAATCAGAGAATTAAAGTGTTCACCATCCTCAGTTTTCTTGTTCCACAAACAATGCCTTCTGATCTTATCAATGTGTTCAAGTATTTTAGGGTGAACCTTCAGAGCACACATTGTAAAAGTTGCTATTGAAGTGAGGAGGGTATTGATAACAGTGACTCTCCCACTGTACGACATCATCATGAAATTTGCAGTCATTGCTCTCTCAATTCTGTCCACTAGTGGCATAAGATCATAAACAGTTGGCTTTGTGGTTCCTAGTGGAAGACCCAGGTATGTAAATGGCATTGTCCCAATAGCACAACCAAAAATGGCAGCTATATCTTGCCTGCTGTTGTGGGGTATTTATGGGAATCATGATTGATTTATGATAGTTGATGTGCAACCCTGTGGACTGAGCATAAGTGTCAAGAATTTCCTTCATTTTCACCACTTGGTCGAAAATCATTGACTGTGGCAGGGGATCCCACTTTCGGAATCAGAGTGATATAGCTTGTATTAATGCTTTCCAGGTTCAGTTTCCCCTCATGGAATTCCTGACAAAGAAGGTAGATATCCTCTTTAATTATATGCCAACATGTTTTTAGGAACTGCCCATTGAAACCATCTGGTCCGGGGGCTTTATCCGCAGGCATCTCCTTAACCACTGCATCAATTTCCTCATGAGAGAATGGTGTAGAGAGACAGTCAAGACCTTCAACAGGTTCAATAAGGTCTGCCAGATCGAAGCCCATGACAGGGTTCTGACAAGTTCCAAGTCTTTCTTTAAATGATTCATAAATGACTTTCTCTTTGTCAGCATGTGAAGACACCTGAGTCCCATCAGATAGAGTCAGCTGAGCAATGGAGTTTCTCCTGAATCTGTCAGTTGCCATTGCTTGGAAGAACTTTGTATTTTCATCACCGAATTTAGTCCATCTGATGGTACATCTCTTTTTCCAGTACTGTCTCTGGTATTCCAGCAATTTTAAGAGATGATCCTTGATAATTTTCCTGAAGTTAGTCTCAGGTACAGTGAGTCCTCATCTATCTTCCAAGTTATCCAATTCTAGAATTGCTTTATTACAATTTTCAATGCAGATGGTCAAACGAGATATACTTTTACTCCAAAATTTCAAGTCATACCTCAACCGTTTTAGTTTTGCATTTAGAATTGCAGCACTGTTTTTCTTATAAGTTGGCTTGCTCCAGCTATTAGCAACAGTTTGAAGGAACCCAGAGTGAACTGTCCAAAAATTCCCGAATCTGAATAATTTGCATGCTGGTATCGATGTCTGAATAGAAACCACACACGGAGTATGATCGGAGGTGGGTTTGCCTTGTGGATTGACAACAGTATTGGGATAGGACGTCGACCAGTGAAGAGAGGTGAAAAACCAATCCAGCTGCTCCAACAAGGGGTCTTGTTGCATATTGCTCCAAGTAAAGCTCCTTCCTTTTATTGGTATCTCAGTCAGGTTTTGAGCTCGGATTAAATCGTTGAAAAGGAGCATGTCATCAACATCCCTCCAGGTTTATTTCGGTTATCTGGAGATCTATGAAATTAAAATCGCCACAGATTAACCAATCCTCATCATCTGGTATTGCTAGATCATAAAGCCAATTTACAAAATCTTCTCTTAAATCACCCGAGCACGGTCCATAAATATTCATTAGTGTCCAAGAAAAGTTGTCCTGTTTGGAGGTGAAATAAACCGAAAGAGCAAACGGCTGACAATGCATAACCATACCAGAGAACACAGAGCTTTTCCAAATAATTATGAGCCCACCAGAAGCTCCATTGGAAGGAACATAAACAAATTCATCAAAACCACTTGGACAACATGATTTAATGAAAGCCATATCAAAATGAGATTTCTTTGTCTCTTGCAAGCACACAATAGCACAACCACTTAGCTTAATAGCATTCATTAAGGCCAACTGCTTAGTCTTGGCATTTAAACCCCTAATGTTCCAGCATAGCACGAACCACTTCCTTAAATAATTCATTACAAAATATATAAAAGCGATAGCTTAAGAAAGATAGCAGCAGAGACTAGTCCTTGATGTTCTCCTGGTCCTGCAGGCTGGCAAGGAGCTTCACAGGGGAGATATCTTCCGGGGGCACCCCACAGAGTTGGATTCCAATGCACTGCAGTGTGGATATTGGCGTCGGAGGAGGGACACCTGCTGTAGCAGCCATGCTGCCTGAAGCTGGATCAACCTTGGGAGCTGGAGCATCTACAACCTTGGGCTTCACAATTGCTTTAACCTTGGACTTCTTTGCTTTAACATCCTTGACTGTTGTCACCTTAAAACCATCATATTTGTTTGCTCTGGGACTTCTCCTCACTTGATGAGTAATAAGTGGCGTCAGTGGGAGACCAGAGGAGCATGTCATAGCAAGATCGACCTCGCGAAGAGCAAGAGCCAAGCCTTGAGCTTGGTCTGTAGGTGCTGTAGTATCAGGTTCATCATCAAGAATTTCCACAATTCTAGCAACTTTCCTTGGTGGCTGAGGAAACAGAGCAATAGCATCAACAGTTCTCTTGGCAGCAATGATCGAGACAAAGGAGAAGTTATTGGCAGGTTTCATGTGCATAGAGAATGGTGAAGGCATAGCAGCCTTTCTGGCACACAGACTTAGAATAGATACCTGAGTGAGCGTATCATCTGCGAATGGAGTCAGGCCAAGAGCTAGGGCTTGTGCAAAGTGAAGGTGTCGATCTGAGCAGCTGAGAATGCCTTCTTGAACAGACTACCAATTTCAAAGTTCTGAAGAGCAACAGCATTGGCAGCATGAATGTCATCATCAGGTATGAACAGTGCATGAACAATCACTCCTTCTTGTTCAGATTCAGGGCTGCTGATGGAATCAGTCCAAGCTTGCATGGGACTGTCAACAACATTAGAAATTGATGGAGGCAAACTAACATGCATGGCCACACCTTGCTCTCCCAGGATTACAGTGAAATTGAACAGCGGTGGATCAACCAGCATACCAGTAGGCTCCTGCACATTGTTGCCTGCCTCCTCAACCACCGGAGCAATTTGTTGCTGATCATGACCATTGTGCTGATGTCCCTGATTGTTGTACTGAGCATTGTGAGCCATGTTTTGTTGGAGCCATGCAGCAAGCTGTGTCTGGTATATCTGCTCAGCTGTAACATCCACCCCAATACAGAGGATGGGGGTTTCCATCTTCAGGTTCTGGATCTTCCGGAGGTGGTGGAACATCATGAACATGGGCGTTCCAGTCAGAGCTTCTCAGCATGAAAACAGGTACTGTCCAGCTTTGTCGTGCACCACCAAGTTGTGCCACCACTATGCTTTTAGGAACAAATTTCGGGTGCACAATCCAGACCTTTGCCAAGACATATTTCATGTTGCCCCTAGGGAGGTGCCAAACAGAAAGTAGCCCAAAATCTTCAACAGCCCTGTTAATGTAAAAGCTAGTTTGATAATCCAGTGGAAATCCTAAAAACAGAATCCACGTTTCTCTACCAAAAGAGGTCAGCCTCATGTTCTTGGCCTGATCATGTCTAACAAAGGTCACAGTGGTTATCTCATCTGCTTCAAACGTAAGACCAATGGCAGTATCCGCATGCAAGGTGTCGAACAGTTTAAAAACCCCAAGACCGAACGGGTGATCATCCCAATCTAGGACTGCACAACCAGATTCAACTAAAAAGGCTCTCACATCCTGTCTCATCTGCTCCCTCATCTGAATCGGAACGAACCTGTTAGTTTCAGCACTGATCACGCGGTCGTGCTGCAGAGGAGGCAGCGGCGGCACCACCAGCATGGTCCTGACCTTCCTGTCCGCAGGGCCGTGGTCGATCGTCATCCCATCAGGATGAACGCCAGGGGGTTGACGGGGAAGTTGGCCATTGCCTCTTCCTCGACGGCTTCAAGCGCGGCGGCGAAGTTTCCGTCGCCGACCAAGGGTTCTACTGTAGCTTGGGGAAAATATGCGTGGGGAACAGGGGTTAAGGGAGATGAAACGGCCGGGCAAGGATCTCTATTAATCCGGGGAAAATCCCCTGTTTCCTTTTCGGTTTGTGTTTGCCGTTTGGGTACCCAGATTTGTCGGACCGAATTGATACGCACAGGCGGCGATTTGCTCTTGGGCCTCCAAGCTAGTTTCTGTCCACACGCAGCACGACGATGGCCCAGTTCCTTGCAAGCCCAACAGCGGAACTTTTTTTTCTTGTCAGCGCACTTAGCACATTTGCGACTCAGAAGCTGACAGTCTAAGCAAATACCAGGGCAAGTGGGCCGTAAATGATCTTTCAAACCACATATAGAGCAACGGCCCAATAATTCGTAAACACGATCTCTGGGCGGGAGAAAAGGCAAGTCTAACGCCTCCATAACAGTTTCCTCCGAATAATTAGTAGAACGTAAATCATTTATATGCTCGAGTAAATCATGGGACAGATTGGCAGTGAATTTTTCAACGAAATTATCTCCAATGAAAGTTTTTTGAATTTCAAAATCAGGATCCACAATAACCGGATCAGGAAAACTTCCAAAGATAATGACACTACCAGAATTCCCAGGAGACGGTGCAGTCGCCGGAGAAGACGACGATGGCGGCGAGAACGATCTGAACTTAATAATAGGAGCAGACGGTGCCGAGATCAAATTATTTGCCTTCTGAAAACCAAACTTCGATAATTCCATGGCTGAAGAAGGTGGATCCTGTGAAGCACTCTTGGATAGAAAATTGAGATTAGGCCGCAGCAAGGTCGGACTTCTTTGTGCTAGCACCAGATCTTGTTCAGAAGAAAACCACGATCCATGATTCGAAAGAGGTTGCACCTCACCCCGGAATAAAGAGAAGTGACAAACGAAGTCCGGCCAAACTCGATCTTTCAAACCATAGATGAAATGCCCAACCTTGCTAGATGCAAGGAAAAAACGGAACCGGCGATCACTCAGTTTGAACACCTTGAAACCCAAAGGCTCTCCACCAATGCAACATTGAAGAGCTAATCCAACAGAATCTTCGGAAAGAGGGAAGGATGCCGACGTGAAGGAGACCACAAGAAAGAACTCCTTTGCGCCAGAGGAGGGAGAGAAATGCACCGTGGAACCAAACCTTTGACGAACCTGTTTTGCCACGGCCAAACCTGGCGAGAAGTCCCAGTGCAGGAGAGCCTCCATGGAAGGCACGATCTAGAGGGCATGGCTAGATAGATCGGCGGTGGAGGGGGTGGTGGCGGCGGTGGTGGTGGCGGCGGCGTGGGTGGGAGAGGAGAGCGCCATATAGGATAGACTATCCACTCCACGTGGCTTACTCTCTTGTTTCCTCTCTGTCTAGGTAATGAGATGATGATGCGGAAAAACATCCCCATAAAGAGCGAGGATGTTACAAGGAAGCGGCCCGGGCCGACAGGGAAGAGGCCCGAGCCAACAAGGCTGAAGATCAATACCGAGATAGAACTGAAAAGTTGGACCATGCCAAGGAAGCTTTCGTCGCGACATTAGTTGTGGGAACTTGTGGGCTGTTCGTAAGCATCGTCTTCGACTGAGATCGGAAGTTTCTTTTGATCTCATGAACTGCCGGGAATATTAATTTGCAGCTTGCTATTTCCATTTACTTCTCAAGTTCCATTTTTGTCCGAGATGCCAAACTGGTACACATTTTGACATTTTTCCTTTTGCAACATTTCAAGACGTCCCATGCTCTGCCATCGATCATCGCGTGAGCACCAACTGGTCTGGTGGTGTGGGACGATCAAACAGAAGATGCCACTCCTGATGCATGTTCTTCTTAACTAGTCATCTTTTTATGTTCGGTTTCGGACATCATAGTTTTTTTAGATGAAGACATCCTAGTTGTTATCTATCCATCTAATTCATATAATCAATCCGACCACTAGCACATTTTTCTTTCTTTCGAAAAAGCCTCCACTGGCACGACACACTTTGAATGAAATGGGACATAGTTAAGGGTCACGAGGCAGTTGAGTTGATTCCTATTGCCCCGGTTGTGAGTTTCCTAGAAGATTCAACTACCACGCGTTTAAGCTTCATGCATGGAAAACTAAAGTTTGTTGAATAATGAAACAACATATTTAAGACACGTGAACAACAAAGTCCTGATAAAACCGAGAGTTACATCAAAGTTCTTCAATGTCGCGCTGTCTCCGGAATTACCTTTCACATGCATCTTGATGTTTCTCCATATCACGGGAAAAGATACTACAGAAGATCTAGCACATGATACGTAAAATAACTCGTATGTTTCATGTGAGTTATTGGTACGGGCATTGTGTATAAAATATTTTGGACGTAAATCTACCATTCTTGTTACTATTTTCTTAACATAGGGCATGCTTGCAAAATGAGGGTGACAAAAAGATCACAGTTGCTGGCGTTGATTGTGTATGTTTCGTATGAACAAAAGCAACTTCTCTATCATCCAGCTTTTGATTAAGTTTTGTGTTGTTATCGTGGTTATTGCACCGTAGGGTTGTATGGTTGATTCTTGCCAGAAAAATGAGGAATTGGCTTATTTCCGCGGATGAGAAAAATATTACAAAACGATGAAGATCGATATTTATCGAAGATCGACATCGATACGGAGGGACGCCTTTCACGACTTTCAAAAAATGCTCCCGATTCGCACAAAGAAATGTTCACATATATACCACAAAAAGTAAAGAGGGGAATTTTTTTTGAATTTAGAGTTAATGTTTATGTATGTCAAAACAAATGTTTATGTATCTTAAATAAATGTGTGTCACTTGTAGCAAAAGGCCCATGTATCTCAGGTGTTTATTGTAATGCAAAATGAAATAAAAATTAAACTTAGAACAAATAACAAAGCGAAGAAAAGGAAAATAAAAGCAGGAAAAAGAAACAAAAAACGAAAAAGAATAAATAGTGAACTTCAGAGAAAATTTTTGTATGTCCGTTATTGGTTTGGGCCCATTAAATGATAGAGCATGAGGAAACTTGATATTCCCGGCCTATTGCGGAAATGGAAAACCTGACCCCTAAACTGTGAGGCTAGCTAGAAAAGGATGAGGTAATCACTAGAAGCAAAGGGAACCCCACCATCGTTCTAATCGTGACAAGTGTCGGTTGCTCCTGACATGTTTCAATTTTGGTTGTCTGCATGTCTGACAAGTGTCACAATTAGATTGAAAGTGGGGGAGTATGAGAGAGAAAGCGGGCATGCATGCACGTACGATGGGCATGCTGTTTTTGCCTTTTATTTTTCAAATCCGAATTTTGAAAACGAAATATATTGAGAACCGTTTATCCAAATTACGAACCGTTTTCACTTTTGAGCTCCCCGCGTCGAGATCTTCAAAACTAGATCCCATGTCGATAGGTTTCAACGAACTTTTTTTTGTACTCCCGGTTATGCATAGTATGCACATCATGTTTTGTGTACTTTGTACTCCCACTTTTGTGTACTTTGGACTTTCTGTTCTGTATACTTTGTACTTTGTTTTTTGTTTGTTGTACAACCTGTGTCTATGTACTTTTGTACTTTGTGTTCTGTGTAGTTTGTACTTCCTCTCATGCGTAGTTTGTACAACATGTTTCTGTATAGTTGTACAACCTGTGTCTGTGTAGTTGTACAACCTGTTAGTTGTACAAGCTGTTTCTGTGTAGTTGTATAACCTATGTTTGTGTAGTTGTACAACATGTTAGATGTACAACCTATGTCTGTGTAGCTGTACAACCTGTTAGTTGTACAACATGAGTCTGTGCAGTTGTACAATCTGTGTACGTGTAGTTGTACAACCTGTGTCCGTATAGTTGTACGCCGTAGGCGTCTAGAGCTCTGCGAAGCAGATCCGCCGAGGCGAAGCCGAGTCGTAGCACACGGAACGACCAATGCGCGCAACGCAGAATACGCTCAACGACCAATGTACCCCTTTCAAGATATTATTAAAATTTATCGAGACGAAGCCGAGCCATAACACTAATAGTTTTTGTACTTCCGTTTCAGGAGCGTGTATACACTACTTATTAAGCCAAACTCCTAGTTATGTGTAGTTTTTATTTGTACCGTGCTCTATTTTTTCACTTTCGTGTGCTAGGTGCAACGATCTCTAGGTTGATGTTGACCTGTTGTACGTGGGAGACCTGGATTGTACGCGCGGGAGGCTAGCTGATTGTACGCACGCTCGTACAGGCACGCGGGGCGTTCTTTCCGGCCAGTCGTTGATGCCCACAAGTATAGGGGATCGTTGAAATCATCATTGGGAAGTATTACCCAAATTTATAGTTCGAATCAAGGGGAATACAAGAATACCAATAAGACTTTAGCAATTGAGGCGTCACTCTCAACCACACATGTATATCAATAAACTTGCAGCAGTGATAGTTATGGCAGTAGGATGAATCAAGCAAGCAAAATAAAACAACAGTAGTAAACAAGGGTTTCCCAGTTTTCACCGGAAAAGTGAAAGTGTAACTCAGAGATTTAAAACGTAGGCATGAGGTGATAGCGGGGTGTTGCATGAATAAGATTGATCATATAATAAGATACAAATAGCAATGGGACTTATCTCTAACTCCGATATATGTAGGTATGTGTTCCATAAATAGTTGTGCGTACTAACCAAGAGAATTTGCACAACATCTATTGTCCTACCTGCCCATTTCACCGGGTCAACTTGGAACTACAGGTAATTAAGGTCTACCCTTTCGAATAGCCCGGAACAACGCATTAACACTTCATGATCACATAGAATCCTCAAACTAAAACATCTCCCCCTTGTTTTCCCTATATGTCAATTTTAGGGTTCGCAGGTTCAACATAATAGCAGGTGATACACTTTGCAGATAAATACCAAACTCAAATATATGATGGGGCAAAATAAGTTCAGTACTGAAATCATGCCACTCGGGCCCTAGTAGCAAGCATTAAACATAGCATAAGTGCATAACACAATACAAAAATATCCTCAAGATAAACCCTAAGATCTCGGACAACGGGTATCATTACATGATCAATCTCATCCAATCCCCATCCACCTCATATGCCTACAGTAGACTACTCACACATGGTGATGGTGAAGGAGCTCATGGTCGATGGAGATGAAGGCGGTGAAGATGGCGGTGAAGACGGCCTCCGGATCCCTCCTCCGGGAGAAATCCTGGATCAATCTGTCTCCAAAAATGAAGATCGTGGTGGCGGCGGCGCTCTGTTTTGCGAAAGCTCCTCTCCTTCTAGGTCAGCCAATTTTTCGTATATATGAGGGGGTACGCGAAAGCCGAAGGAGAGGCGGTGCCCGAGGCCCCAGATGGGTGGGCCCACACGGCCAAGGAATCTGGCCGCGTGGGGCCCACTCTTTTGGCCCTCGGGCGCTTCCTCGTGTCCATCTTTTGCACGATGCCCTTCTTTTCCATAAAAATTGACGTGGTATTTTCTCCGATTTAATTTCCTGCAAAAACAACCAGAAAAGAGACTTTGCTAAAAACAGCGTCAGATTCAGCAGTTTTATTCAAATATGGGAAGATTCCGGAGCAAATTATGAAGCAAAGTGCTTGGAAAAGTAGATGCATTTTAGGTGCATCAACTTCCCCAAGCTTAGCTCGTTGTTTGTCCTCGAACAACTCAAACATAGTGCAGAAGCGATAAAAAGACTTTGACAAGAACTTTGCATTGCATATGTAACACCGTTTAATACCAACAAGTATTCAAAACATAACTTCCATAACAAATAACAAAATGCTAGCAAAGGTGCATCTAATCAGTGTTAAAGCATTTATATTTGTTGCAAGAGAAATAACATGAAGTGTCAGCACTTGGATGAGTTTGCCCAAAATAGACAAAGGTTCTTGCATCGCTTTTGATTGAATCATGTCAAGATTTTTGAGATCTTTCGATTCTTTCTTTTATTGACTAGTGAACTCATTGTGCTTACAACCTTGCTCTCAGTTTTATCAATCCATTTGGTGTTCCCTATTATGACTCATATGCTTGACCAACTAATGGTTGAGAGCCTCATGCCCCATGAATACGAGTACCTACACCACGGTGTTACTCAACTCGGGCCACAAAGCAAGTTTAAGTTTCTAAGTCATTGCAAGTAATAATAGCGTCATCAAGAGCGTCAACTGGGGTACCTCTTGTCCCAGGACATGGAACAAGCCCATGTCAAAACGACAAGACAAACAGACAATGAACAATCTCAGCACTCTTTTATTTACTATTTGTGTAGCTTTTTATTATGAAGTGCATCACTGAATGTTCACTTTGGTACGCTGTAAATTTCCACCATGAATGATGCATGGCTTAGGTTGGCGGCCCAGGCGTCTCTCTAGCCATTTATACCCACTCCTCAAACTTACTAAGTTTCCGCATTTATTTGGCACCATGATAAGCATCCATAAACAAAAGTACATGCTATCAACTAAATATAATTTAGTGCAATGTTGAAAGCTTTCTATGTGTCAGCACATATAAGTTAACTCCCAACCCCTAAGCTTGTCAAGCATATGACTTCATGTTTAACATTTGAAAAACTCTTTTACTTTCTCTTTGGTTGGCAAGTTTAGCAAGCACAATGGGATGCGTAGACCTTTGTTTAGAGCCACAGTTACTCAATCCACAGCCAAGTGTTGTCACTAAATAATATCTCACTTGCATCATCATATAACATACTAGAACACGGAGAAGATAAACATTTGCTACCACTTCCCTAGATGTTAAAGAAACTATGATGTGCGCACTTGCTGTTATTAAAAAGTCCACATAAGCACGGCAAAGGTGTCATACCTTTCATCCACTTCATGCACATCAACTCATCATCGTTGTTCTCCTCTCCCAACTTGAACTGCGCAATAAAAACTCAAATCTGCCCTAAAACGTTACTGCATACAGAACTGTTTTTGCCCTACCTAAACACCTCAGAATAATCTCATATTTTACGGGTGCATAGGTTATGAAAAGTTGCAGTAGTGGTTAAAATTTTAGCTCATTCGGAGTTACAGAAAAAAAATGAAAAAATAAAACAGTGAGCAGATTTCAGCAATTCCTGCACCTCTTTTTTACTTTGGATTCAAGAAAACAAAAATATTTTTGTTCTTTTTAGTTTTTAGATGCATAAAGTAAATGACCAGAAGTAAATAAGCAAAAGAAACAAATAAAATCTTTTTGTGTTTTTGTGATTTTCAGAACAAGAAACTAAAACATAACAAGATAAAAATGATATAAAACAACGAATGGAAAGGGAGAGTAGTACTCCCCCAAGCTTGCGATCAAGCTAGTATCCCGGATGGTAATCGTACCCACCACTTCCATCTCCAGGGAAGTAACCATATTGGTAGCCTTGCATTCCTGGATATTGGGGCTCCTCTTGAGGTTGCACCTCCTCCACGGTCCACTTCCCGGTAATCCTATCAAAAGGTCAGCACGAGGGAGCCTAATGGACACATTTTGTCCATTAGAACTCTTATAGCTATACATATAATGATCCTCATGCCTCTCACTCATTTCCATGCGAGAAGTCAAAGTAAAATCAAGTAAATTAGACTCTCTCACTAGGCTACCCATGTTATTATCAAAACCTCTCTCTTCCTTAATGTGCTCATATACTAAAGTAGCAATGGCACCAGCATAAATAGGAGTGTAATCAGTATTATTCCTCCTCACAGCCAAGTGCAAGGACCTAGCAAGAATTACTCCCAAGTTATACTCACACGGTATGCTCTCTTTTGCACATTTAAGTAAATAAATCATGGGTCCAGTGCAAGTAGAAGTGTTATCTCTAGCAATAAATCCTCTTGCAAGGAACAAGGCAAAGTATCTCAAACCGGGTGTTGTATGCAAGTGAATTTACCCCTATTAAGTCTATCAGGAATGTTCACAGAAATACTACGCCAAAAAGTAACAAGTTCTTGGTTAGAATCAGCACGGGTCTCCTCCCAACTACCCGGTTCTCTACGCGAATAGCTTTGCAGAACTCATCTAATGACATAACCAAGTGCTGCCTCCTCATAGTAAATTTAATGACAAAGGTGGAAGACGGTGGCTAACTTTTCTTACTGTGTTTGTAGTTTTCGGGGCCCTCGAATCGGAATGTGGAGAGGAATTCTCGCGAGAGTTCCTCGTATGTGTTCCGTGGATGAAGGGAGAACTCGAGTAAGCCAGCTGCAGCGGCGAAGGCGTTGAAGTCCTCCTTTATCCCCCAATGATCAAGAACCACGGGGTCTTGCCATTTTGTTGCATGAATCCGAAGCCTCTCCCCTGCATATACCGCACCATCCTCCCAAAGGTGGTTGTCATCATAATTCTCGGAAACTCTAGATGATCTTCTCCTTGGTCTCGAAGTCATCCCAAACAATCCTTTACCTTGTTCATGATGAAACCTTGCTGTCCAAAAATAATATCCAACAAAAATTAAGATGTAACACTCTAAAACAACATTGAGCCATCCATAACTAGTCTCCACATCAATATCATGCATCAATATCAACTACAAAACTTAAATCCATGGATTTCTCAAGCATATTAGGTGACACCTAGTGCAGCAAAATACTTCATACATTAAGCATAAGAACAAAAAGTAATTGGATGGGTGGAGGAGTCACATACCAAGGAGCAATCCCACCAAAACAGATTTGAAAAATCTGCCCTAAACTTGGAGATCCAAGGATAGCAGGAAGAAGGAGCTCGGGAAAATTTGGGAAAAATACCTGGAGCTGGTTTTCTGTCGAGGGGAAGGAGATGGGCACAGGGCACTCACCTAACTCCACCTGGGGTCCCACTTTTGGCTGTTGGTCCCTCTGGTAAAATAACTTACCTCCAAATTTTTCTGGAATTTTTCGAGAAAATTTTCTGAAGAGAATTTTTCAAACTTCATATTCTGGAATTTCTGAACTCTGAAATAATTATGATTATGCATATACTCCAAAACTCTAGGATAAATAAAATTAAAATGCAATACAAATTTTTATGGGAATCAAGTTTTCATCATTTCCACATTAGTAATGAGGTTGATCAAGTCTCATTAATAATATGTAAAAGATATAATACATGATTCTTATTTTATATATATAAAGAAGAAATTCAAGATACCTCATATTTGATTGGAATAGTTCCAATCATCAAGGTAGCATACTTTGGTGCAGGAGGTGGTAGTGCAATTCAAAGCTTCCAATCATAATAGTATTTCTTTGAATAGAATTCACACTCTTGTTTATCATTGTAACAGGATTCTTCTTGGGAAAATAGATAGTATGCTCATTTCCTTTGACATTAAATGTCACTTTGCTCTCAGTGCAATTTATCACAGCTCCTGCAGTGTTTAAAAAGGGTCTTCCAAGAATAATAGATAGATTATCATCCTCAGGCATTTCTAATATAACAAAGTCTGTAGGAATTAACACATTAGCTATAGAGATAGGAACATCCTCACATATACCTATAGGCATAGCAGTTGATTTATCAGCCATTTGCAATGAAACTTCAGTTGGAACCAATTTATTCAGGTTAAGTTTCTTATATAAAGAAAAAGGCATAACACTAACACCAGCTCCTAAATCACATAATGCATATTTCACATAAGTTTCTTTAATATGACAAGGAATAGTTGGAATACCAGGATCTCCACGCTTTTCAGGCAATTTCCCTCAAATGAATAATTAGCAAGCATAGCAGTAATTGCATCATTAGGTATCTTCCTTTTATTAGTGACAATATCTTTCATATATTTTGAATATGGAGGAATTTTAATAGCATCAACAAGAGGAATTTGCAAACATAAATTTTAATCAACTCAAGAAATTTCTCAAACCTAGCATCATCCAAAGATTTCATTACCTCTTGGGGATATGGTATGGGTCTTTGTACCCATGGATCCCTCTCTTTACCTTTTTGTTGATTTGGATGCTTCTTCTTTTTATTCTTCTCAATAGATGGTTGAGGGTCTTCTTTTTCAGGAGGTTCAGGTTCTTCAATATTTTCAGCTTCATGTTGTTCTTCTTCAGGTGGAGATGATTCCTCTTCTTCATTATTATCATCTTCAGTCTCAGCATCAGAAATAGAAATATCCTTATCTTGTTCTTGAGAATCATCAATATCTTCGTTTTCATTGGGAGATTTTCCTGCAGAAGATTTCTTCTTGAGAGCCTCTTGCTCTTTCCTCTTGGGATGGTCTTCAGGATAGTCAGGATCCTGAGTACTTGCACCACCTCTAGTATTAACTCCACAAACCTGTTTCTTCTCAATAAGATTTGCATACAATTGATTTTGAAGAGAAACCATTTGTTCAACTTGATTATTCATCATCTCACAATGTTTAATAATTCTTCTAACCTCTCCCACACTAGCATTTAAATTTTCACGAAGAAATTTAATTTTATGAGAGTTTTCCATAATACTCATTCTAATATCATGCTCCTCAGGATTTATAATAAGCAAAATCATTAATGTATGATACATCAATAGGAGGTGTTACCTTTTCATTACCTTCCATAGAGCTAATAGCATTGACTTGGATTGGAAAACATGGTTGATCAATAGGAAGTTTAACACCCATTTCAGATAATTCCTTGAGATGAGAGGTTTTAATTCCCTTCTCTTTAATAGCCTTGGAAGCTTCTTTCATTGTCTCTTTGTTTAACTTAAGAATGCCTCCTTTCTTCTCTGGAAATATCTCTTTTCCATCTATCTCTTCAATATTCCAATCTTCATAATTTCTAGAGATAGTCTCCAATAACTCAGTTGCTTCATCAACGGTCCTTTCCCTGAAAACATTACCTGCAATACTATCAAGATAGCCTCTAGTGTTTTCAGTTAGTCCATTGTAAAATATATCAAGTATTTCATTACTCTTGAAGCCATGGGTAGGACATTTCCTAACCATCTTACTGTACCTCCCCCAAGCTTGGGGTAGATCCTCCTTCTCTTTCTGTGAAAAGTTGCTAATCTCAATAGTTAAACCATGGATCTTATCTGAAGGGAAATATTTATTATAGAATAGCTGCAAGCATTCCTCTTTACTAGTAATAGATCCAGGTTCTAAATGATTATACCAAGTTTTAGCATTTCCTCCCAAGTAAAAGGAAACAACTTTAAGAAATAATAGCGTTGGTGGATTTCATCTTTACCAAATAGCACAGATAAATCATGCAAAACAGCAATGTGTTCAAAAGGAAACTCATCATCTCTCCCATAAAACTTAAACTTCTCAGCTTTTTCAATTATTTCAGGATCAACACTAAACTCATAATCTTTATCTTTAATTTTAATAGCTGGAGCATTCATTTTCTTAGTAACAGGGAAATAATCATCAAGAGGAGAATTTTTATAGCTATCAAGTTTATCCAATTTATCATAATTCGAATCCATAAAAGCCATAGTAAATGCATCTTCTTCCTCAGAAGAAGTTTCATGTTCATCATCACAATATTCAATATCTTCCAACTCAGACTCCACATTTTCAACAATAGCATTCAGGTAATTCAGGCAATTCAGTGTTTCAGTTATCTCAGATGTTTCAGGTGTCACTTCTTTGTCTACGCTACCACATATTAAATTATTTTCAATACTAGTAGACATCTTAGACAATGGTGAACTAGATAAAGCTTTTTCTTTCTTCTTAGCAATAATAGCAGAAGCAACATTAGGTGAAAAGTTTGGCCTACTTGGCAAATCAGTACCTCTACGAGTAGTTGAAGGCCTTACTTCCTTCGGAGTATTCTTTTCCTTTCCCATAGTTGGGAACAAGCAAGTGCAGCAAATAAATGATAACAAGTTGTCTTACCAATAAAGCTAGGCTCCCCGGCAACGGCGCCAGAAAATGTCTTGATGCCCACAAGTATAGGGGATCGTTGAAATCTTCGTTGGGAAGTATTACCCAAATTTATAGTTCGACTCAAGGGAACACAAGAATACCAATAAGACTTTAGCAATTGAGGCGTCACTCTCAACCACACCTGTATATCAATAAACTTGCAGCAGTGATAGTTATGGCAGTAGGATGATTCAAGCAAGCAAAATAAAACAGCAGTAGTAAACAAGGGTTTCCCAGTTTTCACCGGAAAAGTGAAAGTGTAACTCAGAGATTTAAAACGTAGGCATGAGGTGATAGCGGGGTGTTGCATGAATAAGATTGATCATATAATAAGATACAAATAGCAATGGGACTTATCTCTAACTCCGATATATGTAGGTATGTGTTCCATAAATAGTTGTGCGTACTAACCAAGAGAATTTGCACAACATCTATTGTCCTACCTGCCCATTTCACCGGGGCCAACTTGGAACTACAGGTAATTAAGGTCTACCCTTTCGAATAGCCCGGAACAACGCATTAACACTTCATGAACACATAGAATCCTCAAACTAAAACATCTCCCCCTTGTTTTCCCTATATGTCACTTTTAGGGTTCGCAGGTTCAACATAATAGCAGGTGATACACTTTGCAGATAAATACCAAACTCAAATATATGATGGGGCAAAATAAGTTCAGTACTGAAATCATGCCACTCGGGCCCTAGTAGCAAGCATTAAACATAGCATAAGTGCATCAACACAATACAAAAATATCCTCAAGATAAACCCTAAGATCTCGGACAACGGGTATCATTACATGATCAATCTCATCCAATCCCCATCCACCTCATATGCCTACAGTGACTACTCACACATGGTGATGGTGAAGGAGCTCATGGTCGATGGAGATGAAGGCGGTGAAGATGGCGGTGAAGACGGCCTCCGGATCCCTCCTCCGGGGGAAATCCTGGATCAATCTGTCTCCGAAAACGAAGATCGTGGTGGCGGCGGCGCTCTGTTTCGCGAAAGCTCCTCTCCTTCTAGGTCAGCCACTTTTTCGTATATATGAGGGGGTACGCGAAAGCCGAAGGAGAGGCGGTGCCCGAGGCCCCAGATGGGTGGGCCCACGCGGCCAAGGAATCTGGCCGCGTGGGGCCCACTCTTTTGGCCCTCGGACGCTTCCTCGTGTCCATCTTTTGCACGATGCCCTTCTTTTCCATAAAAATTGACGTGGTATTTTTCTCCGATTTAATTTCCGCAAAAACAACCAGAAAAGAGACTTTGCTAAAAACAGCATCAGATTCAGCAGTTTTATTCAAATATGGGAAGATTCCGGAGAAAATTATGAAGCAAAGTGCTTGGAAAAGTAGATGCATTTTAGGTGCATCAGTCGTGCACGTACGCGCTACGTCACGGGGTGATCTTTAAAAGCCACCACGTGGCGGTAACAGAGCGCACGCGGAGCAGAAATTGACCTTCGTGAAGGGTTCCCTCTCGCTAGTGGCACCCACGATACAAAACTGAGAAAAGGCTATGAGAGACGGACCAATCGAAGCACGAGTCCAAAAGGGGCCCAAACCTACGCTCGTGGCCTTCCTCTAGCACCGCAGGTCCATCCAGAGCCCGATACCCTTTGTAACAGCCCAAAGTTTGAGAACCTAAAAACCTGAGTAAAATTTTCGCTTTTGTGTATAACTGCATCATAGCATCATGGCATCCATTGTTAAACTGCTAAACAACTTAAAACAAACAAGGACAAGGGCACAACTAAATTCAATCCTTGCAAATTCAATTGTGTTTGCTTTCGGCAAATGCAAATACCAAAGCAAATCCTTTTCTTTTTGTCAAGAAAGTTCATCCGGTATCAGACCCGGAAATTTCCGGAATCCATACCGGATGAACCAGAAAAGCTTCGTCTTCATCCTGTAGCGACCGAGCTCCTCGCTCCAGCCGCACCAGCTCGACGCCGGGCCCCCTCTGCCCTCTCCCCTGCAAGGAAGAGAAGCACCACGCGTGCCCGACCTGCTCCTCACCCCATTCCCGGAGAATCCTTCCCCGTTCCTCTCCTTTTCTCCTCCCCCACGAGCTCGAACCCTAGCCGCCATGGCCGAGCTCGTTGCCGCCGTTTGAAGCGCCCTCGAGCGAATCGAAGACCGCAGGGAGCTCCGCCGTGTCCTCCTCTCCGTCCCTGCCGAAGGAATCGAGCCCGGGCTGCTCGCATTGTCGCCGTCGTGCTCGTCTTCTCCAACTCCGGCCGCCGACGTCGACCACGATTCCGTCCATCCCCGCCCACCTCCGACCTCACCAACCGCTCCTACGAGCTCAGGGTGAGTTTGCGGCCCAAATGGTCATCTCCATCCACTCCCTTTTCCTCGCGTTCGTCGAATCGCCGTAGCAGTAGCTTCTCCCCGTCGAACTGGGAAATCCGGTATAATTCCCGGAATTTTCCGGAATCTATACCGGATTAGCGAAATAGCTACTGGACTCCTTCAGTTTAGTCCGGTATACACCCGGATGTCACCCGGAAATAATTCCGGATCATTTTTCTTCCGGTGCCAAACTCGGAATCCTCCGGACCTGAAACCGGATTTCTCCCGGTACCAGACCCGGAATTATCCGGAACTGAAACCGGATACTCTAGTTTTAAGCTGTTTCAACACCAAGCTTCATCTCACTCATAGTACTTGTTGCACTAATGATTTTTACACCTGAACCATGCATCTTAACATGATCATGTCATTCATATGCAAGGTAAACATAGGGTTTCATCTATTCTAATCAACAAGTAAAGGTGAATCATGACTTACTACACGGTATATTCGGGATGTGTCCCTTCTCACATCCGAACTCCGTTAAGTTGAATAGAATGAATCATCCTCATCCCGGGGATTTAAAATGGCATGCCATCATGTGTTTGTGCATTGCATTTGTGAAGCATGTGTGGTGATTGATTGTTCTTCCGTTGTTATGCTTCGATAGATCAAGCAGCCGGGGTTACTCCACAATACCCCGAAGAGCCGTTCTACCAGTACCCGGAACAAGGCAAGCGTAATCCCCCCCTCTGAGCATATCTTATTCTAATTTCCACAAGTATTTTTCTCCACTATAATATTGCATGCGGTTCCAAATGTCAATTTACTTGGATTAGAGTATCCTATAGTTGCATTAAGTTCCCTATGCCACATACCTGTTTCCCTCCTATATCCATAGGTTGTATTGTTGGCCCGAGATATCTACTATGCTATGTTGATGCTTAGCCATGCTTAGTACGGTATAGCGGTGCGATGGTTACTTCATGTTGGAAACAGGTGATGAGATGAGAATGATGGTGGAGAATTGTGGTGACGGATAATAAAATGCTTAAAGGTGGGGATGAGAGGCCACATGGGATGTGGTGGGTTGTCTCGTTCTCGCCGCCTAAGTGCGAGTTCTCGCCTACGAGCCAAGTTGAGCGTGCAACCATGCGTGGGCATATGGAACCTCGTCGACCGACTAACTTGTGGCGGACTAGCCGAGGGTCCTCTAGTTTGGCTTTCCATTTGCTCGTGCGTTGAGATGGTGGCCAAGACTGAGATGAGGATGGTGGTGTCAGGAAAATAAGTGGCCGCGGGACAGGGTGCGGGAGGTACCCCTTGTCCTACCGCCACTGATGATCCTGGGTTAGTCTTAAGCGAGGTAAAGGTCGTAGCCGCTCCCACCCAGCCGGCTTTCCCCGAAGAGAGCTAAGAGCTAGTCAATGGGCCGGACGGTACGCATGGATAAGAAGCTGGGAGGTCCCTCTTGAACCTGGCGACTTTCACATTGTACACCCCTACAGGGATAAATCTTTTCGAAAAGCCGTGTCCGCGGTTATGGACGACTTGGTGACGGATTCAGAGATCATAGAATAACTTTAACGGAATGATTAAAAACTGGGTACTAAAGGTACCACTCAAGATTGAAAGGTGAGCTTCCTCGAGGGTGATTCGGGGAGGTGCCTTGGTGAACAGGTACTTTGTTGATGATGTTGGTGATGATGAGAAAGGTGATTCAAAGAAAAGAGTCACTTCTTACCCTTTTAGAATACTCTGAATAGTCGATGCCTTTGAGTTATGTTTTCATAAATAAAATCAGCTTTATGCAAAACAGCCATATAACTTTGAAAGCCTCATCGAGCTAAAGCTCTATATATAATCTTGCGAGTTCGTCGAACTCAACGTCGTTTGTTTTGTTTCAGAGGAGGACTTCACCGACCTCGAAGGTGGGTTCTTTGTGGACGTCGACGAGTAGTCTGGGGTTCCCAGGTGGCAGCTTGGGACATCCCGGAACAGCTGGCGCTGTGATGTTTATTGTAGGCCTCTTAGGCCATATTTGGTTCTTGTTGTTTAGAACAACCTAATTTGCTTCCGCTTGTTGTAATGTTGGGTCTGTGACCTCTGGTTGTCATTTGCTATCTTTCTCTATTATAAGAGTTGAACTATAATGATTTGTGTCGTAGAGTCTGTGATGTGCCAGTTGTTCCACAAGTCTTGATCTCTCTATTATGCTTTGATAGTGTGTCTGGTGGTCGGATAACCGGAGACACAGTATCACTGTATAGCAGTCGGGTCGGGCGCCACAAGTTGGTATCAGAGCAGTACTGCCTGTAGGAAACCCTTCTACTGGTCGATGTTGAGTCTAGTGTTTGTGAAAATATTTTTAACCTAAAAATGAGTTGTGAAAACCATCTTAGGATTCTTTTTACTCCTTATCTGGTTACCCTCTAATCTCGGAGCAATCTTACCTCGATTTGAGTTTAAAGTTTTACTCCACGTCTGTTTTTAAAAAGATTAGAAACGTGGGTGGGTTCGACCTTTAGTGTTATGTGTCCAGTTGCTCCCGCTGCGTTGCAATCCCAAATCAACTCAGATGTTTCTACCGAGTCAAATTTTGATCCTTTCTTTGGGTTTTAACCCACGGACTTGAACATAAGGTCCCGGATTGTGTCAACTAGAGTGTGTTAAGTTGTGATTTCTTAACTCTCGCTAGTAGCACATGATGCTGATCTTTACCCAAGTTCTATCTTGTTGATTCCTTGTTTTGTTACAAGTATTATCGTCCCTAGTCTGTGTACTTGAGTAGACGCTAATGCTATTGTTCGACCATTCGGAGAAAGATACTAACCGTGTCATTGTCAATCTCCAGAATGGCTCGAGGAGGCCGTGGAGGCCGCGGTGGTCGCGGTAACCACAATGATGATGAGGATGATCTGCCGCCACCACCCTCGATGGCTGAGGTCTTGATGGCCATTGAGGAGAACCGTGGGCGCAATGAGCGCTTGCTTGAGCAGTTGGTGCAGCAGAATGCACGGAGGAACGAGTGCAACACTCTCACTGAGTTCCTGCGCTCGCAGCCACCCACCTTTGCTGATGCTAAGGAGCCACTGGAAGCTGATGATTGGCTTCGTGCTTGGAGCGCAAGTTCTCCGCGCTGCATGTCCCATTGGCTGAGCAAGTCAACTTTGCCACCTACCTCTTGGTTGGTGCTGCTGGCTGTTGGTGGGAAGCCATGTGGCTTTGTTTCCAGCCAACCATGTCTTCACCTGGGCTGATTTCCGCACTGCCTTCCGTGCGGAGTACATTCCCAGCCGATCATGGACTTGAAGAGGAGGGAGTTCCTGGATTTGCAACAGGGACGGATGGACCTCCGCACTTATGGTCGTGAGTTCAACCATCTCTCTCGTTACGCCCCAAGGGACGTGACCAATGATGCTGACAAGCAAGAGCTGTTCCGCAAGGGTCTGACTCCGCAGCTCGCTATGAGTTGCTGCCCTTCAGGTTCCAGACCTATCAGGAGCTGTTCAACCAGGCTTTTACTCTCGAGCAAGGAAGAAAGGAACTTGAAGCTTCCAAGAGGCCCGCACACGGGGACCACCAGAGTTCCTCGGGTTCTGAGAGCAAGAAGCGCAGGGTGTTTGTCCCTACAGCGCCGTACCTCGTGCTCCATTCATGCCAAGAGCAGCAGGATACAGGCCACCCCTCCGCGCCCCACTACTTCGACACTTGGGGTAGGCGGAGTGGGTACCGTCCTATGCTACCTGCTCCACCTGGAGTCACTTGCTACACCTGTGGCCAGGCTGGCCACTACTCCAGGGAGTGCCCCCAGAAGGCACCTCTCGCGATAACTCCTGCACGAGCCCCTGCCACTCCAGCTGGCAAGGCTGGACCTATTGTGCGTGGTCGCCTGAACCACGTCTCTTGAAGAAGCTGAAGAGACCCCGGCGTTCTTATGGGTGAGTTCGAATCAACAACAATCGTGCTACAGTTTTGTTTGATTCTGGAGCATCGCATTCATTCATATCCATAGCTTTTGCAAAAGACCACAAAATACCGTTCGAGAAAATGAGCCGTCCCTTGGAGATCTCCACCCTGGCTCCAAATGGCAAACCGATGGGGTTACTCCTGAGTCAGATTACTATCGGTTACTACTCTTTTCCTTTCGCTTTGGTAGCTCTGAGGTCAAATGGCATTGATGTCATACTGGGCATGAACTGGCTAGCCAAATACCGGCTAATCTCGACTGTGCTGCCAAGACCGTCACCGTGACCAATTCTTCCGGTGACAGTGTGAAGTATTGGTCTGCACTGTCAAGACCTCCATCTCAGTCATACCCAACTCACCTGAGATTCTCCTTTGCTTTATGGAAGGCGAATCCCCTCCTGAAATCCAGGACATACACGTGGTGTGTGACTTCCCGGATGTGTTCCCGGAAGAATTGCCTGGCATGCCTCCTGACCGAAGTGTGGAGTTTGTCATAGATCTACTTCCCGGTACGCTCCAATTTCCAAGAAGCCCTACCGTATGCCGGTGGAAGAGTTGGCTCTGTTGAAAGAGCAAATTGATCTGCTGTTAGCAAAGGAGTTCATCCAGCCTAGCAGTTCACCTTGGGGTTGTCCGGTACTCTTTGTCAAGAAGAGGGATTCTACCGTGCCTCGTCTAGTCTCTGACTATCGACCGTTGAATGCGGTGACAATCAAGAACAAGTATCCTATTCCTCGCATCAATGATCTGTTGGATCAGTTAGCTGGTGCAACGGTATTCTCCAAGATGGATCTGAGGTCAGGCTACCATCAGATAAAAATCAGAAAGGAGGATATTCCAAAGACGGCATTTGTTACTCGTATGGCTCATATGAGTATACCGTCATGTCCTTTGGTCTCACAAATGCCCAGCTACTTTCATGAGGCTCATGAACTCCATCTTCATGGATTATCTTGACAAGTTTGTCGTCATTTACATCGATGACATCCTTATCTATTCCAAAACCGACGAAGAGCATGAGAACATCTTCGTTGGTTCTGACACGACTTCGAGAACACCGTCTATGCCAAGTTCTCCAAGTGTGAGTTTTGGTTGGATAATCTTGTCTTCCTTGGTCATGTATATCCGCTAATGGTGTGGCTGTCATTCCTGACAAGATTCAGTCCATTCTGGATTGGAAAACTCCAATGTCAGTCAAGGACATTCGTAGCTTTCTCGGATTGGCGGTTACTACCGCCGATTCATCGAAGGTTTCTCCAAGATAGCCAAGGCCTGACTGACCTTCTCAAGAAGGATAAAAAGTTCATGGACGGCCGAAGCTGAAGAGAGCTTCAAAACACTGAAAGCCAAACTCACGTCCGCTCCTGTGCTTGTCCTGCCGGACACAGCAAGGATTTCGTCGTCTTCTGTGACGCCTCTCTACAAGGCTTGGGTTGTGTATTGATGCAAGATGGCCATGTGGTGGCATATGCTTCTCGCCAACTTAAGCCGCATGAGCACAACTACCCAACTCATGATCTAGAACTTGCCGCTGTGGTCTATGCTTTGAAGCAATGGAGACCATACCTGTTTGGTAACCGTTGTGAGATTTTCTCGGATCACAAGAGTCTGAAGTACCTCTTCACCCAGCCGGATTTAAATCTCAGGCAAAGGCGTTGGTTGGAGTTAATCACGGACTACAATGTGAGTCTGAACTATCAACCCGGCAAAGCAAACGTCGTGGCTGACGCGCTAAGTCGGAAGTCCTATTGCAACAATCTGATGATTGAGAAGGCCAACCTGCTCTCATGAAGAGTTCTCCCGTTTGAACCTGGAAATTGTTCCTCCGGCTACCTTGCAAATCTGGAGATCAAATCTACTCTTGTAGACCAGATTAAGGATGCTCAAAGCGTGACAAGGGTATTCTGAAAATCAAGGAGAACATTGCTAGCGGGAAGGCCAAATGTTTTTCTGTCAATGAATCCGGAGTTGTTTATTTTGGTGACCGCTTGGTGGCCAAAGAAACGAAAATTGAGGGAGCTGATCCTCCAAGAAGCTCATGAATCCCTCTCTCTATTCATCCCGGTAGTACCAAATGTACCAAGACCTTCGACCACAATTCTGGTGGACCCGTATGAAACGGAAATTGCTAGGTATGTTGCTGAATGCGACACCTGTCGACGGGTAAAGGCTGAACATCAAAGGCCTGCCGGCACTCTTCGCCCTATTACTATCCCGAGTGGAAATGGGATGAAATTGGTATGGACTTCATTACTGGTCTGCCGAAGTCTCCAAAGGGAATGATGCCATTTGGGTCATCATTGATCGACTATCAAAAGTGGCTCACTTCCTCCCCGTTCGTGTGGACATTACAGCTGCCAAGTTGGCAGACCTGTATACCTCTCGTATCGTCGTCCTTCACGGCATTCCCAAGAAGATAATTTCTGATCGTGGAAGCCTTTCACCTCCAAGTTTTGGACTAGTTTCCAAACTGCTATGGGAACTCGTCTCAACTTCAGCACCGCGTTCCATCCTCAAACTGATGGTCAGACCGAAAGAGTGAACCAAGTTCTGGAAGACATGCTTCGGGCATGTGTAATCTCTTTTGGCAAGGATTGGGAAAAGTATCTCCCTTTCGCGGAGTTCTCCTACAACAATAGCTATCAAGCTAGTCTGGGCATGGCTCCATTTGAGGTTCTCTATGGAAGAAAATGCCGACTCCTCTAAATTGGTCTGAAACCGGAGAGAGGGCACTCTTTGGTCCGATATTATCAATGAAGCTGAGGAGAAGGTTCGAATCATAAGAGAGAATCTGAAGATTGCTCAGTCTAGGCAGAAGAGCTACTATGATAAGCACCATCAGGAATTCACTATGAAATTGGTGATAAAGCCTACCTCCGTGTCTCTCCCTCCGTGGCGTTCGTCGCTTCGGTATCAAAGGGAAGTTGCACCTCGCTATGTTGGCCCTTTCACCGTTCTGGCCAAGCGAGGAGATCTTTCTTATAAGTTGGAGTTACCGGTCATCTTCCCGAATGTACATGATGTGTTTCATGTCTCCCAACTTCGCCGGTGCTTCAAGGATCCTATCCATGGAGTCAACCATGAAGAGTTGACCTCCAGGAAGATCTTACTTATCGCGAGCATCCTATCCGTATCCTAGATGAAGCTTAAAGGAAGACCCGAACAAGACTACCAAGTTCCTCAAAGTTCCGTGGTCTCACCATTCTGAGGAAGAAGCAACTTGGGAACGAGAGTCTAGTCTTCGTGAGGAGTATCTCGACTTCTTTACGCAATCTTAGAATCTCGGGACGAGATTCCTGTAAGGAGGGTAGAGTTGTAACAGCCCAAAGTTTGAGAACCTAAAAACCTGAGTAAAATTTTCGCTTTTGTGTTTAACTGCATCATAGCATCATGGCATCCATTGTTAAACTGCTAAACAACTTAAAACAAACAAGGACAAGGGCACAACTAAATTCAATCCTTGCAAATTCAATTGTGTTTGCTTTCGGCAAATGCAAATACCAAAGCAAATCCTTTTCTTTTTGTCAAGAAAGTTCATCCGGTATCAGACCCGGAAATTTCCGGAATCCATACCGGATGAACCAGAAAAGCTTCGTCTTCATCCTGTAGCGACCGAGCTCCTCGCTCCAGCCGCACCAGCTCGACGCCGGGCCCCCTCTGCCCTCTCCCCTGCAAGGAAGAGAAGCACCACGCGTGCCCGACCTGCTCCTCACCCCATTCCCGGAGAATCCTTCCCCGTTCCTCTCCTTTTCTCCTCCCCCACGAGCTCGAACCCTAGCCGCCATGGCCGAGCTCATTGCCGCCGTTTGAAGCGCCCTCGAGCGAATCGAAGACCGCAGGGAGCTTCGTCGTGTCCTCCTCTCCGTCCCTGCCGAAGGAATCGAGCCCGGGCTGCTCGCATTGTCGCCGCCGTGCTCGTCTTCTCCAACTCCGGCCACCAGACGTCGACCACGATTCCGTCCATCCCCGCCCACCTCCGACCTCACCAACCGCTCCTACGAGCTCAGGGTGAGTTTGCGGCCCAAATGGTCATCTCCATCCACTCCTTTTTCCTCGCGTTCGTCGAATCGCCGTAGCAGTAGCTTCTCCCCGTCGAACTGGGAAATCCGGTATAATTCCCGAATTTTCCGGAATCTATACCGGATTAGCGAAATAGCTACTGGACTCCTTCAGTTTAGTCCGGTATACACCCGGATGTCACCCGGAAATAATTCCGGATCATTTTTCTTCCGGTGCCAAACCCGAATCCTCCGGACCTGAAACCGGATTTCTCCCGGTACCAGACCCGGAATTATCCGGAACTGAAACCGGATACTCTAGTTTTAAGCTGTTTCAACACCAAGCTTCATCTCACTCATAGTACTTGTTGCACTAATGATTTTTACACCTGAACCATGCATCTTAACATGATCATGTCATTCATATGCAAGGTAAACATAGGGTTTCATCTATTCTAATTAACAAGTAAAGGTGAATCATGACTTACTACACGGTATATTCGGATGTGTCCCTTCTCACATCCGAACTCCGTTAAGTTGAATAGAATGAATCATCCTCATCCCGGGGATTTAAAATGGCATGCCATCATGTGTTTGCGCATTGCATTTGTGAAGCATGCGTGGTGATTGATTGTTCTTCCGTTGTTATGCTTCGATAGATCAAGCAGCCGGGGTTACTCCACAATACCCCGAAGAGCCGTTCTACCAGTACCCGGAACAAGGCAAGCGTAATCCCCCCTCTGAGCATATCTTATTCTAATTTCCACAAGTATTTTTCTCCACTATAATATTGCATGCGGTTCCAAATGTCAATTTACTTGGATTAGAGTATCTATAGTTGCATTAAGTTCCCTATGCCACATACCTGTTTCCCTCCTATATCCATAGGTTGTATTGTTGGCCCGAGATATCTACTATGCTATGTTGATGCTTAGCCATGCTTAGTACGGGTATAGCGGTGCGATGGTTACTTCATGTTGGAAACAGGTGATGAGATGAGAATGATGGTGGAGAATTGTGGTGACGGATAATAAAATGCTTAAAGGTGGGGATGAGAGGCCACATGGGATGTGGTGGGTTGTCTCGTTCTCGCCTACGAGCCAAGTTGAGCGTGCAACCATGCGTGGGCATATGGAACCTCGTCGACCGACTAACTTGTGGCGGACTAGCCGAGGGTCCTCTAGTTTGGCTTTCCATTTGCGCGTGCGTTGAGATGGTGGCCAAGACTGAGATGAGGATGGTGGTGTCAGGAAAATAAGTGGCCGCGGGACAGGGTGCGGAGGTACCCCTTGTCCTACCGCCACTGATGATCCTGGGTTAGTCTTAAGCGAGGTAAAGGTCGTAGCCGCTCCCACCCAGCCGGCTTTCCCCGGAAGAGAGCTAAGAGCTAGGCAATGGGCCGGACGGTACGCATGGATAAGAAGCTGGGAGGTCCCTCGGAACCTGGCGACTTTCACATTGTACACCCCTGCAGGGATAAATCTTTTCGAAAAGCCGTGTCCGCGGTTATGGACGACTTGGTGACGGATTCAGAGATCATAGAATAACTTTAACGGAATGATTAAAAACTGGGTACTAAGGTACCACTCAAGATTGAAAGGTGAGCTTCCTCGAGGGTGATTCGGGGAGGTGCCTTGATGAAACAGGTACTGGTTGATGATGTTGTGATGATGAGAAAGGTGATTCAAAGAAAAGAGTCACTTCTTACCCTTTTTAAATACTCTGAATAGTCGATGCCTTTGAGTTATGTTTTCATAAATAAAATCAGCTTTATGCAAAACAGCCATATAACTTTGAAAGCCTCATCGAGCTAAAGCTCTATATATAATCTTGCGAGTTCGTCGAACTCAACGTCGTTTGTTTTGTTTCAGAGGAGGACTTCACCGACCTCGAAGGTGGGTTCTTTGTGGACGTCGACGAGTAGTCTGGGGTTCCCAGGTGGCAGCTTGGGACATCCCGGAACAGCTGGCGCTGGATGTTTATCTGTAGGCCTCTTAGGCCATATTTGGTTCTTGTTGTTTAGAACAACCTAATTTGCTTCCGCTTGTTGTAATGTTGGGTCTGTGACCTCTGGTTGTCATTTGCTATCTTTCTCTATTATAAGAGTTGAACTATATGATTTGTGTCGTAGAGTCTGTGATGTGCCAGTTGTTCCACAAGTCTTGATCTCTCTATTATGCTTTGATAGTGTGTCTGGTGGTATCGGATAACCGGGACACAGTATCACTGTATAGCAGTCGGGTCGGGGCGCCACAAGTTGGTATCAGAGCAGTACTGCCTGTAGGAAACCCTTCTACTGGTCGATGTTGAGTCTAGTGTTTGTGAAAATATTTTTAACCTAAAAATGAGTTGTGAAAACCATCTTAGGATTCTTTTTACTCCTTATCTGGTTACCCTCTAATCTCGGAGCAATCTTACCTCGATTTGAGTTTAAAGGTTTTACTCCTCGTCTGTTTTAAAATGATTAGAAACGTGGGTGGGTTCGACCTTTAGTGTTATGTGTCCGTTGCTCCCGCTGCGTTGCAATCCCAAATCAACTCAGATGTTTCTACCGAGTCAATCTTTGATCCTTTCTTTGGGTTTTAACCCACGGACTTGAACATAAGGTCCCGGATTGTGTCAACTAGAGTGTGTTAAGTTGTGATTTCTTAACTCTCACTAGTAGCACATGATGCTGATCTTTGACCCAAGTTCTATCTTGTTGATTCCTTGTTTTGTTCACAAGTATTATCGTCCCTAGTCTGTGTACTTGTGTAGACGCTAATGCTATTGTTCGACCATTCGGAGAAAGATACTAACCGTGTCATTGTCAAATCTCCAGAATGGCTCGAGGAGGCCGTGGAGGCCGCGGTGGTCGCGGTAACCACAATGATGATGAGGATGATCTGCCGCCACCACCCTCGATGGCTGAGGTCTTGATGGCCATTGAGGAGAACCGTGGGCGCAATGAGCGCTTGCTTGAGCAGTTGGTGCAGCAGAATGCACGGAGGAACGAGTGCAACACTCTCACTGAGTTCCTGCGCTCGCAGCCACCCACCTTTGCTGATGCTAAGGAGCCACTGGAAGCTGATGATTGGCTTCGTGCTTTGGAGCGCAAGTTCTCCGCGCTGCATGTCCCATTGGCTGAGCAAGTCAACTTTGCCACCTACCTTCTGGTTGGTGCTGCTGGCTGTTGGTGGGAGCCATGTGGCTTTGTTTCCAGCCAACCATGTCTTCACCTGGGCTGATTTCCGCACTGCCTTCCGTGCGGAGTACATTCCCCAGCCGATCATGGACTTGAAGAGGAGGGAGTTCCTGGATTTGCAACAGGGACGGATGGACCTCCGCACTTATGGTCGTGAGTTCAACCATCTCTCTCGTTACGCCCCAAGGGACGTGACCAATGATGCTGACAAGCAAGAGCTGTTCCGCAAGGGTCTGACCCGCAGCTCGCTATGAGTTGCTGCCCTTCAGGTTCCAGACCTATCAGGAGCTGTTCAACCAGGCTTTACTCTCGAGCAAGGAAGAAAGGAACTTGAAGCTTCCAAGAGGCCCGCACACGGGGACCACCAGAGTTCCTCGGGTTCTGAGAGCAAGAAGCGCAGGGTGTTTGTCCCTACAGCGCCGTACCTCGTGCTCCATTCATGCCAAGAGCAGCAGGATACAGGCCACCCCTCCGCGCCCCACTACTTCGACACTTGGGGTAGGCGGGAGTGGGTACCGTCCTATGCTACCTGCTCCACCTGGAGTCACTTGCTACACCTGTGGCCAGGCTGGCCACTACTCCAGGGAGTGCCCCCAGAAGGCACCTCTCGCGATAACTCCTGCACGAGCCCCTGCCACTCCAACTGGCAAGGCTGGACCTATTGTGCGTGGTCGCCTGAACCACTCTCTTGAAGAAGCTGAAGAGGACCCCGGCGTTCTTATGGGTGAGCTTCGAATCAACAACAATCGTGCTACAGTTTTGTTTGATTCTGGAGCATCGCATTCATTCATATCCATAGCTTTTGCAAAAGACCACAAAATACCGTTCGAGAAAATGAGCCGTCCCTTGGAGATCTCCACCCTGGCTCCAAATGGCAAACCGATGGGGTTACTCCTGAGGTTCAGATTACTATCGGTTACTACTCTTTTCCTTTCGCTTTGGTAGCTCTGAGGTCAAATGGCATTGATGTCATACTGGGCATGAACTGGCTAGCCAAATACCGGCTAATCTCGACTGTGCTGCCAAGACCGTCACCGTGACCAATTCTTCCGGTGACAGTGTGAAGTATTGGTCTGCACTGTCAAGACCTCCATCTCAGTCATACCCAACTCACCTGAGATTCTCCTTTGCTTTATGGAAGGCGAATCCCCTCCTGAAATCCAGGACATACACGTGGTGTGTGACTTCCCGGATGTGTTCCCGGAAGAATTGCCTGGCATGCCTCCTGACCGAAGTGTGGAGTTTGTCATAGATCTACTTCCCGGTACTGCTCCAATTTCCAAGAAGCCCTACCGTATGCCGGTGGAAGAGTTGGCTCTGTTGAAAGAGCAAATTGATCAGCTGTTAGCAAAGGAGTTCATCCAGCCTAGCAGTTCACCTTGGGGTTGTCCGGTACTCTTTGTCAAGAAGAGGGATTCTACCGTGCCTCGTCTAGTCTCTGACTATCGACCGTTGAATGCGGTGACAATCAAGAACAAGTATCCTATTCCTCGCATCAATGATCTGTTGGATCAGTTAGCTGGTGCAACGGTATTCTCCAAGATGGATCTGAGGTCAGGCTACCATCAGATAAAAATCAGAAAGGAGGATATCCAAAGACGGCATTTGTTACTCGTTATGGCTCATATGAGTATACCGTCATGTCCTTTGGTCTCACAAATGCCCAGCTACTTTCATGAGGCTCATGAACTCCATCTTCATGGATTATCTTGACAAGTTTGTCGTCATTTACATCGATGACATCCTATCTATTCCAAAACCGATGAAGAGCATGAGAACATCTTCGTTGGTTCTGACACGACTTCGAGAACACCGTCTATGCCAAGTTCTCCAAGTGTGAGTTTTGGTTGGATAACTTGTCTTCCTTGGTCATGTGATATCCGCAATGGTGTGGCTGTCATTCCGACAAGATTCAGTCCATTCTGGATTGGAAAACTCCAATGTCAGTCAAGGACATTCGTAGCTTTCTCGGATTGGCGGGTTACTACCGCCGATTCATCGAAGGTTTCTCCAAGATAGCCAAGGCCTGACTGACCTTCTCAAGAAGGATAAAAAGTTCATGGTCGGCCGAAGCTGAAGAGAGCTTCAAAACACTGAAAGCCAAACTCACGTCCGCTCCTGTGCTTGTCCTGCCGGACACAAGCAAGGATTTCGTCGTCTTCTGTGACGCCTCTCTACAAGGCTTGGGTTGTGTATATGCAAGATGGCCATGTGGTGGTATGCTTCTCGCCAACTTAAGCCGCATGAGCACAACTACCCAACTCATGATCTAGAACTTGCCGCTGTGGTCTATGCTTTGAAGCAATGGAGACCATACCTGTTTGGTAACCGTTGCGAGATTTCTCGGATCACAAGAGTCTGAAGTACCTCTTCACCCAGCCGGATTTAAATCTCAGGCAAAGGCGTTGGTTGGAGTTAATCACGGACTAAATGTGAGTCTGAACTATCAACCCGGCAAAGCAAACGTCGTGGCTGACGCGCTAAGTCGGAAGTCCTATTGCAACAATCTGATGATTGAGAAGGCCAACCTGCTCTCATGAAGAGTTCTCCCGTTTGAACCTGGAAATTGTTCCTTCCGGCTACCTTGCAAATCTGGAGATCAAATCTACTCTTGTAGACCAGATTAAGGATGCTCAAAGCGTGACAAGGGTATTCTGAAAATCAAGGAGAACATTGCTAGCGGGAAGGCCAAATGTTTTTCTGTCAATGAATCCGGAGTTGTTTATTTTGGTGACCGCTTGGTGTGCCAAAGAAGAAAATTGAGGGAGCTGATCCTCCAAGAAGCTCATGAATCCCTCTCTCTATTCATCCCGGTAGTACCAAAATGTACCAAGACCTTCGACCACAATTCTGGTGGACCGTATGAAACGGAAATTGCTAGTATGTTGCTGAATGCGACACCTGTCGACGGGTAAAGGCTGAACATCAAAGGCCTGCCGGCACTCTTCGCCCTATTGCTATCCCGAGTGGAAATGGGATGAAATTGGTATGGACTTCATTACTGGTCTGCCGAAGTCTCCAAAGGGAATGATGCCATTTGGGTCATCATTGATCGACTATCAAAAGTGGCTCACTTCCTCCCCGTTCGTGTGGACATTACAGCTGCCAAGTTGGCAGACCTGTATACCTCTCGTATCGTCGTCCTTCACGGCATTCCCAAGAAGATAATTTCTGATCGTGGAAGCCTTTCACCTCCAAGTTTTGGACTAGTTTCCAAACTGCTATGGGAACTCGTCTCAACTTCAGCACCGCGTTCCATCCTCAAACTGATGGTCAGACCGAAAGAGTGAACCAAGTTCTGGAAGACATGCTTCGGGCATGTGTAATCTCTTTTGGCAAGGGTTGGGAAAAGTATCTCCCTTTCGCGGAGTTCTCCTACAACAATAGCTATCAAGCTAGTCTGGGCATGGCTCCATTTGAGGTTCTCTATGGAAGAAAATGCCGACTCCTCTAAATTGGTCTGAGACCGGAGAGAGGGCACTCTTTGGTCCAGATATTATCAATGAAGCTGAGGAGAAGGTTCGAATCATAAGAGAGAATCTGAAGATTGCTCAGTCTAGGCAGAAGAGCTACTATGATAAGCACCATCAGGAAATTCACTATGAAATTGGTGATAAAGCTTATCTCCGTGTCTCTCCCCTCGTGGCGTTCGCCGCTTCGGTATCAAAGGGAAATTGGCACCTCGCTATGTTGGCCCTTTCACCGTTCTGGCCAAGCGAGGAGATCTTTCTTATAAGTTGGAGTTACCGGTCATCTTCCCGAATGTACATGATGTGTTTCATGTCTCCCAACTTCGCCGGTGTTCAAGGATCCTATCCATGGAGTCAATCATGAAGAGTTGGACCTCCAGGAAGATCTTACTTATCGCGAGCATCCTATCCGTATCCTAGATGAAGCTTAAAGGAAGACCCGAACAAGACTACCAAGTTCCTCAAAGTTCCGTGGTCTCACCATTCTGAGGAAGAAGCAACTTGGGAACGAGAGTCTAGTCTTCGTGAGGAGTATCTCGACTTCTTTACGCAATCTTAGAATCTCGGGACGAGATTCCTGTAAGGAGGGTAGAGTTGTAACAGCCCAAAGTTTGAGAACCTAAAAACCTGAGTAAAATTTTCGCTTTTGTGTTTAACTGCATCATAGCATCATGGCATCCATTGTTAAACTGCTAAACAACTTAAAACAAACAAGGACAAGGGCACAACTAAATTCAATCCTTGCAAATTCAATTGTGTTTGCTTTCGGCAAATGCAAATACCAAAGCAAATCCTTTTCTTTTTGTCAAGAAAGTTCATCCGGTATCAGACCCGGAAATTTCCGGAATCCATACCGGATGAACCAGAAAAGCTTCGTCTTCATCCTGTAGCGACCGAGCTCCTCGCTCCAGCCGCACCAGCTCGACGCCGGGCCCCCTCTGCCCTCTCCCCTGCAAGGAAGAGAAGCACCACGCGTGCCCGACCTGCTCCTCACCCCATTCCCGGAGAATCCTTCCCCGTTCCTCTCCTTTTCTCCTCCCCCACGAGCTCGAACCCTAGCCGCCATGGCCGAGCTCGTTGCCGCCGTTTGAAGCGCCCTCGAGCGAATCGAAGACCGCAGGGAGCTTCGCCGTGTCCTCCTCTCCGTCCCTGCCGAAGGAATCGAGCCCGGGCTGCTCGCATTGTCGCCGCCGTGCTCGTCTTCTCCAACTCCGGCCACCAGACGTCGACCACGATTCCGTCCATCCCCGCCCACCTCCGACCTCACCAACCGCTCCTACGAGCTCAGGGTGAGTTTGCGGCCCAAATGGTCATCTCCATCCACTCCTTTTTCCTCGCGTTCGTCGAATCGCCGTAGCAGTAGCTTCTTCCCGTCGAACTGGGAAATCCGGTATAATTCCCGAATTTTCCGGAATCTATACCGGATTAGCGAAATAGCTACTGGACTCCTTCAGTTTAGTCCGGTATACACCCGGATGTCACCCGGAAATAATTCCGGATCATTTTTCTTCCGGTGCCAAACCCGGAATCCTCCGGACCTGAAACCGGATTTCTCCCGGTACCAGACCCGGAATTATCCGGAACTGAAACCGGATACTCTAGTTTTAAGCTGTTTCAACACCAAGCTTCATCTCACTCATAGTACTTGTTGCACTAATGATTTTTACACCTGAACCATGCATCTTAACATGATCATGTCATTCATATGCAAGGTAAACATAGGGTTTCATCTATTCTAATCAACAAGTAAAGGTGAATCATGACTTACTACACGGTATATTCGGGATGTGTCCCTTCTCACATCCGAACTCCGTTAAGTTGAATAGAATGAATCATCCTCATCCCGGGGATTTAAAATGGCATGCCATCATGTGTTTGCGCATTGCATTTGTGAAGCATGAGTGGTGATTGATTGTTCTTCCGTTGTTATGCTTCGATAGATCAAGCAGCCGGGGTTACTCCACAATACCCCGAAGAGCCGTTCTACCAGTACCCGGAACAAGGCAAGCGTAATCCCCCCCTCTGAGCATATCTTATTCTAATTTCCACAAGTATTTTTCTCCACTATAATATTGCATGCGGTTCCAAATGTCAATTTACTTGGATTAGAGTATTCTATAGTTGCATTAAGTTCCCTATGCCACATACCTGTTTCCCTCCTATATCCATAGGTTGTATTGTTGGCCCGAGATATCTACTATGCTATGTTGATGCTAGCCATGCTTAGTACGGGTATAGCGGTGCGATGGTTACTTCATGTTGGAAACAGGTGATGAGATGAGAATGATGGTGGAGAATTGTGGTGACGGATAATAAAATGCTTAAAGGTGGGGATGAGAGGCCACATGGGATGTGGTGGGTTGTCTCGTTCTCGCCGCCTAAGTGCGAGTTCTCGCCTACGAGCCAAGTTGAGCGTGCAACCATGCGTGGGCATATGGAACCTCGTCGACCGACTAACTTGTGGCGGACTAGCCGAGGGTCCTCTAGTTTGGCTTTCCATTTGCGCGTGCGTTGAGATGGTGGCCAAGACTGAGATGAGGATGGTGGTGTCAGGAAAATAAATGGCCGCGGGACAGGGTGCGGGAGGTACCCCTTGTCCTACCGCCACTGATGATCCTGGGTTAGTCTTAAGCGAGGTAAAGGTCGTAGCCGCTCCCACCCAGCCGGCTTTCCCCGGAAGAGAGCTAAGAGCTAGGCAATGGGCCGGACGGTACGCATGGATAAGAAGCTGGGAGGTCCCTCGAGAACCTGGCGACTTTCACATTGTACACCCCTGCAGGGATAAATCTTTTCGAAAAGCCGTGTCCGCGGTTATGGACGACTTGGTGACGGATTCAGAGATCATAGAATAACTTTAATGGAATGATTAAAAACTGGGTACTAAAGGTACCACTCAAGATTGAAAGGTGAGCTTCCTCGAGGGTGATTCGGGGAGGTGCCTTGGTGAAACAGGTACTTTGGTTGATGATGTTGGTGATGATGAGAAAGGTGATTCAAAGAAAAGAGTCACTTCTTACCCCCTTTTTAGAATACTCTGAATAGTCGATGCCTTTGAGTTATGTTTTCATAAATAAAATCAGCTTTATGCAAAACAGCCATATAACTTTGAAAGCCTCATCGAGCTAAAGCTCTATATATAATCTTGCGAGTTCGTCGAACTCAACGTCGTTTGTTTTGTTTCAGAGGAGGACTTCACCGACCTCGAAGGTGGGTTCTTTGTGGACGTCGACGAGTAGTCTGGGGTTCCCAGGTGGCAGCTTGGGACATCCCGGAACAGCTGGCGTTGTGATGTTTATCTGTAGGCCTCTTAGGCCATATGTTGGTTCTTGTTGTTTAGAAAAACCTAATTTGCTTCCGCTTGTTGTAATGTTGGGTCTGTGACCTCTGGTTGTCATTTGCTATCTTTCTCTATTATAAGAGTTGAACTATAATGATTTGTGTCGTAGAGTCTGTGATGTGCCAGTTGTTTCACAAGTCTTGATCTCTCTATTATGCTTTGATAGTGTGTCTGGTGGTGTCGGATAACCGGAGACACAGTATCACTGTATAGCAGTCGGGTCGGGGCGCCACACCCTTGCAGACCGAGCCCATGTAGGCTGAGCGGTCCATAAGATCGCCGTCCCGGCAGTCTAGGTCAACAATGGACTCTAGAAGACTGTGTCTTTGATTTCGTACCACGTGCATTTTTTTTCGGATGCTCAAAAAAAAACTTGACATTTTTTCTGAAGCCAAACGTTCTTTTGTCTCGCGTTGGTGAGTGAGAGCAAACAATGTAGGGAATTATACAAACAAGGATCTTCCTACCTCCTTAAGTGATATATATTTTTGTACTATATAACCCGATCTTAGCCGAAAAAAAACATGTTGGCGAAGTCGCACAGTTTTTGCATTGCAAGCAAAGAGCTGGTGTACAACCGCTGGGTTCAAATGAGCCCCATGGAAGTTTCAAATCCATTACTATATGTATTGCTGGTAATTTAGTGAAAGTTTACACCTATACCATGGAGCTGACCCCAATGGTTTGATCTTTTAGCTTCAACGCTATTGCAAATCACAGATTATCCTTATAAAACATAATCAATTTACATGATTAGTTTTAATGAAGCTTAGTTAAATCCCGTAGAGTTGAGCCCATGGGAGTTCTGACAGAGGACATGATTGAAGAATGATGCAATTCTGCATTGGCGAGTGCATGTACAAACTACGTGGTTAGAGAACGATACAGGTTAAGTTAGGTGAAATTATCTAGATTGGAGTAAACTATGCATGGTATTATGCAACCGGGTTTTCCACAACTAGGAGGATACCCACCTACTATCATGACCGTTGATTTTGCATCCAACGAACCATATTATTCCTACTATTTTATGTGTTAAAATTTTGTAAAAATATGTTAATGCGTGGTTTTAATTTTTTTGTCAATGCATGCACAGAAAATTCATGTTAGTACATGAATCTAAAATTTAAATTACACAAATCAATCAATTATTGATAATGCATTGACATTTGAAGATTCATTGATAAATTTGTTGCACGAATCTTGATGAAATGAAGGGTTTGGATGGTAGGTGGGTATCCTCCTTGTTGTGGTATTGCATTTTTGTGGTATTATGCAAACAAAGATATTTTTACCTTAAGCAACAAGATATTTTCGTAGTACTATACATATCGTGATATCGGTCTTTAGCCAAAAGAAAACACCCACGCACCAGCCGCAGCAAGCGCTCCGAGCTCCCCTCATACGTGCACATCGAGCAGGGTGTGTGGCTTTGGAACAGCGCTACGAGCCTACGACTCGAGTTAAAAAATCTCAAACTTGGGCAGTTTTGACCGCCAAGTGCGTGCATGCTACCTTCGCGGGAAGACGAGTGAGAGTGAGGGACACTTGCCGAGAGACCCGGATCGACCCCGACACAGCAACACACGTCGTCCCCTAGCAACTCCCCCGAGCATGCAAGCAGAGATGGCCATAAGTCCCCAATGACTGACACGCGGGTCACAGGAAAGTGAACACAACCCCACGTACACACACTCGCGCGGCGACAAACGAACAGCGCCGGCCGGAGAGGAGATCGGCCAATGGCTCGGAAGTTCGACGACCGGGAGGAGGACGAAGACGCGGCGCAGTCGGTGGAGCGGGTGTTCGAGGGCGGGAGGTGCCGGGGTGGCGGGAGCAGGTGACGGCGCGGGCGCTGGCGGTGAGCGCGCTGCTGGGCTTCATGTTCAGCGTCATCGTCATGAAGCTCAACCTCACCACCGGGATCATCCCCTCCCTCAACGTCTCCGCGGGGCTCCTCGGCTTCTTCCTCCTCACCTCCTGGACCAGGCTGCTCGAGAAGGCCGGCGTCCCCAACGTCAGGCCCTTCACGCGCCAGGAGAACACCGTCGTCCAGACATGCGTCGTCGCCTGCTCCGGCATCGCGTTCAGCGGTACGTAGTTACGTACGTACCTACATCGATCTCGATCGTCGAACATGCGCTCGATCTTCCATGCGTGGATCGCTGCGTTCGTCATGCATATGGGTTGGAGATCTTCCAAGTTCGAACTGAGAATTTCGATTGCGACGGCCGGCGACAACCCAGACTAATTTTCTTGATCTCTCCTCTACTCGAACTGCATGCAGATTCGGGCCTCTACAGGCCGCATATCCTTTTCAACTTGCCAGGTTTTCGTGGGTGGGTTGGGCTTTAAGGATTTGGACATGGGCCATGGGCTCGTTCTCTTAGGAATTTTGTTTTTTACTTCGTTACTCAAGGAAAATATACTCTCAAAAGTTCAGTTGTGGACTTGTGGTACCATCTCGAGTATGTTGATACCTTTTCCATCGTCATTTATTTCATTGTTTACTAAAATCACAAATGCTACACAGTCAGTACTATAAAATGTGGAGATCGTACATTCACCACTAATAAAAGGAAGAGCCCTTTGGGTTCTCTAAAAAATACACTCACCACTTGCGAACGCATAAACAACGTTAGTGGTGACATAAAAAGAAGGACATTCTCGACAAAAAATGCATCACTAACTTCCGATTAAGTTGGTGCGATTAATAGTGACTTTTTACCACTAGTTGGGGATGACTGGTCCTAAAATTAATCCCATTCGGGGTTGAGGTGCTCAGTAGTGACTTTATTAACCTTGAAGGAAATATTAGTGTATATCGCAATACGATAGGGGTTGTGTTCCTCCTTTTTTTTCATGATGGTAGCTCACCCTCAATTTGCTTCCTATTTTCATATACATCCCTACGACACGGCACCACTCCACTCTACCTCGTCGGTGCCATATCATCGCTTCCCCCATTGATGTCCACCAGTCCCTCTCAATTTGTTTACCTCCAATTCCCAACAACCGTGAGACCCCGGCCAGAGCAGTCCACAAGTGCTCATGGTGCCGCTTCCATGCATGAATGACTCTGGCTTCTTCGATTCCCCTCGCAACAAACTTATTCTCTCCAAAGCTATCTTTCTTTCTACCTGGCTTGCGGACAGTGATCATTTACATGCATCAGTGATGTATGTATCCATATTTGTGTGGCAGGAGGATTTGGGAGCTACATATTAGCGATGAGCGGGAAAATAAGCGATCAGTCTGGCGAGGTGAGGGATGAAGATAGCATAAAAAACCCTAGCTTGGGATGGATGATCGGCTTCCTCTTCATCATCAGCTTCCTCGGCCTCTTCTCCGTCGTACCCCTCAGGAAGGTCCATCTCATCACCTAACACGATCAATATTGTAACTGAACTTTTTGAATTCAACTACATAATTTTTTATGTCATGCTAGCTGATTAATTTGTTTTTCAGATAATGATAATTGATTACAAGCTCATCTACCCTAGCGGCACCGCGACATCGCACCTCATTAACAGCTTCCACACTCCCCAGGGCGCGAAGCTTGCAGAGTATGTTTGATCAACCATACATGGGCTCGACAATTTCATATTTGAATTTGTAGCCACTGATGCATTTTGGTCAATACTACCTCCTTTCTAAAATATGGTCTACAAAATTAGTAGTCAAAGCTTATTAAGTTTGATCAATTATTTAAAAGAAAATATTCCCTATCTATAACATTAAAAAATATCTATAAAGATATTTTCATGGTCAAATTTACAAAGTTGACTAAATTTATATGTCTTGCTTTTTGCAGGAAGCAGGTGAAGACGCTAGGGAAGTACTTTGCGATGAGCTTCACGTGGGGCTTCTTCCAGTGGTTCTATTCCGCAGGCGAGGGCTGCGGGTTCAAGGCATTCCCGACCTTGGGCCTCGAGGCCTACAGGCAGAAGTATAGTACAATTAGCTTGATTGGGAAATGTTAACAGATTTACCAGCATTTGAGTGATGAAGTTCTGGATGAGAATTAATTTATTGGCTGTTGCGATCAATTGCAGATTCTTCTTCGACTTCTCGGCGACGTACGTGGGCGTCGGGATGATCTGCCCTTACCTCGTCAACCTCTCTGTCCTCCTGGGAGGCGTCATCTCGTGGGGGATCATGTGGCCGTTCATCGAGCACAAGAAGGGCGACTGGTACCCTGCGAATCTCAAGCCCAGCAGCCTCCGCGGCATCGTCGGCTACCGGGTACGAGCGCTACCAGCTCGAACAAAAGCACCATTTGCCAGTTCAATTTTCTGACTGAATATGTAATAATGTGATCTTGCAGGTGTTCATCTCCATTGCACTCATCCTCGGCGACGGCCTATACAACTTCTTGAAGGTGCTGACACGGACATTGACCGCGCTAGTGGCGCAGGTGCACGGGGCGATGTCGGGGCCGACGCTGCCGATCAGCGACGGCGCCGTCGGGGAGGAACTGACTCCCGCAGAGTCGTTTGACGATCGGCGCCGCACGGAGCTATTCCTCAAAGATCAGATCCCTAACACGCTGGCGATGGGCGCGTACGTGGTGACCGCCGTGCTCTCCATCATCACGGTGCCGCACATCTTCCACCAGCTGAGGTGGTACCACGTGGCGTGCTCCTACATCGTCGCGCCGGTGCTGGCCTTCTGCAACGCCTACGGCTGCGGCCTCACGGACTGGTCGCTGGCCACCACATACGGCAAGCTGGCCATCTTCATGATAGGGGCGTGGGCCGGCGCGTCGAACGGCGGCATCATCGCCGGCCTGGCCGCGTGCGGCGTGATGATCGGCATCGTGTCCACGGCGTCCGACCTGACCCAGGACTTCAAGACGGGGTACATGACGCTGGCGTCGCCGCGGTCCATGTTCGTGAGCCAGGTGATCGCCACGGCGATGGGGTGCGTGATCGCGCCGTCGGTGTTCTGGCTCTTCTACAAGGCGTTCGACGACATCGGCATGCCGGGGTCGGAGTACCCGTCGCCGAACGCGCTGGTGTACCGCAACATGGCCATCCTGGGCGTGCAGGGGATCGGGTCGCTGCCCAGGCACTGCCTGAAGCTCTGCATCGGCTTCTTCGTGGGCGCCATCGCGATGAACCTGGCCCGAGACCTCGCTCCGCCCCGCGTGGCGCAGTTCATCCCGCTGCCGATGGCCATGGCCATCCCGTTCTACCTGGGCCCCTACTTCGGCATCGACATGTGCATCGGGAGCCTGGTGCGCTTCGTGTGGGACAGAGTCGACGGCGCCAGGGCCAAGGCGTTCGCGCCGCCCGTCGCGTCGGGGCTCATCTGCGGCGACGGCATCTGGACGCTGCCGCAGTCGATCCTCGCCCTCGCGGGCGTCAAGCCTCCCATCTGCATGAAGTTCCTGGCACGCCGCACCAACATCAAGGTCGACGCGTTCATCCGCTCCATCCCGTCCTAGCCTAGGCATTTTTTCGACGAAGAGCGCATAGTTAGAATGCACAGAGCTGCACAAACAAAGATAAAACGAGGTTTGGCCTAATACAAGTACGCGGGAAACTAGTGGCAACGCCTAAACCGACAGAGGGCCGATCCGTAGACTGCTCGCTCAGTTCCAACAGACAAATATGGTCTCCATGACTCCATACGTCATAGAAACGACCACAATCGGAGCAAACATCTACAACGGTAAATAACTTGTAAAATAGAGGAGCTCTTACCGTTACAAAGAATCGTTTCTACATAGCCCAAACCAGTGGCGTATCCAGGAAAAAACTAGAGGGTGGGCACACTGCAACAAAAATGTCGCACCGCGGATTTTTTGTGTCAAATGAATCTATCAATATATCAAAGTTCACCGTTTCAACCCCCACCGTAACGGCCACGTCGCCCCGATTATTCTCGGCCATCCGATCGGCCGGCAACGGCCCACGAACGCAGATAGACGCACTTCTACAGTGCTCGGTGGGAGGACCGAATTGCAATTCGCGAGAAGATCGGGGGGTTCCGTGCAAAAACGTCGCTGCAGCGCAAAATCTTGCAAAAACGACCCCGAAAAAGACTGATTCGCGAATTCAAAAAAACACAGGGAGCTTCGTGTAAAAACGCGCAGAGCCCCCCTTCCTCTCCTTCTTCTCCGCGGGATCCCGCCGCCGCCGCCGACGCCGACGCGGCTCGCCGACGCACCGCAGCTCCACGCTCGGATCGACGGCCATGGCGGGGTGCGCCGCCGCTTCTCCTCTCTCCTCGCCGGAGATCAACTCCCGGGACGTCGTGTGCGCGGAGGAATCATCGCCGGCGCGCTCGGCGTCCGCCGCCGCTTTCTTACCTCGCCGGCGGCGGCTCAGATGACCAAATGGTCCGCGGCGCCGCCCCTCAGGCTCCCCTCCACCCCCTCTCGCGATACCGCGCGATCTCAGGTCCGCGCGCGTGCAGACGCGCTCGAGCGCGAGCTCTCCGCGGCGCGACCGCCGCCGGCGAGTGACGTCACTCGCTGACGTCGCTCGCTTTTTTTTTTTTCATTCCCGTAATCGATTTTTAAAATAGAAAAAAACCTGACGTATGGGACCCATCAGTCAGAAATTTTAGAATTACAGAAAAAAATGCTAAAATTTGAAAAATTCATATCTTCCCAATCTACAATTCAGAATAATGCAAACAATATATCAAAATTTTCTTAATTTTACAAATTTTCAAACTTACTACACAAAAGTTGCACCAAAAAAATGATTTCCGAGAGGCGGGCCACCTACATTACACAAAGTCCAAAAAAAAAAAATCAAATCTTTCTACCAAGAAAATATAAACAATACCTCAGAATAATCACACAAAAAAAATGGTAACTAATTATAGCAAACCACACACATATTCAAACATTCAAATTTGCTAACAATTAAAAAAAAAGTGCACTCGCTCCAATTATACGAATAATTATAAAGAATTGAATTTAAGACAAATTTGTAACTACAAAATTCGCTTGAATAAATATGCATTCTCACACATTACGTTATTAGATTAACATTTAATTAATCTTATCTTAACATTTTTTAAACGCAACCTTCTTAACAAGTCCAACAATTTTCATACCTCAAAATATTTAAATAAGCTGTAAACATATACCAAAAAAAAAGAAATACCAAAAATATCACAATACACAAGAAAAAATGATAGCTACTTACGGCATACAACCACAACACAAAATATGAATATTCCAAAACTTTAAAAATTGCTAACTCATCGCATTCCAACAGTTCTCAAAATATCCACAATTTTGAAACGACGATATTTCAAATTTGCATTTTTTCCACACGGATGCGGCGTGCCCTTTTTAAAAATACATTAAAAAAAAAAACAAACAATCACAACAGTTTCCCCAAACGATAATATTATTTGACTACATCAGACGAACTAACGTAAATGATACCCTTTTTAAAAACATATAATCATAAAAATGTTGCATTCTTTACAGGTATAACCATTTTACTAAACCAATTTGCATGAAATAAAAAGTGTTCAAAAACCACAATACTTTTGAATCTATCCACTCGAAAAAAACATATAAAACATATTCGACCGATCAGAGAAAATAAATACTTGCTATTTATAAGAAAAAAAATACTTACCAATTCCAAAAAAGGGTCAACGTTTCGAAAGAAAAAAAAAAACTCCAAACGCACTTCCTCTGAATATATGAAAGTAAATTTATCCATAAATGCTTGATTAGATGAATAATTTCATAGAATACAACTTCATATCCCCTAAATATGAATTCGATTCAAACTAAATTTTACAAATACTCATAAAATGTATTTCCTCTAATTATTGAGCTAAATTAAACATCTAACGAAACATATAAAACATATTCGACCGATCAGAGAAAATAAATACTTGCTATTTATAAGAAAAAAAACGTACTTACCAATTCAAAAAAAGAGTCAACGTTTCGAAAGAAAAAAAAAACTCCAAACGCACTTCCTCTGAATATATGAAAGTAAATTTTTCCATAAATGCTTGATTAGATGAATAATTTCATAGAATACAACTTCATATCCCCTAAATATGAATTCGATTCAAACTAAATTTTACAAATACTCATAAAATGTATTTCCTCTAATTATTGAGCTAAATTAAACATCTAACGGAAATTCAATAATTTTCCTAATTTTCACACTTTAAATACAACTTCATATCCCCTAAATATAAATTCGATTCAAACTACATTTTGCAATACTCATAAAATGTATTTCCTCTAATTATTGAGCTAAATTAAACATCTAACGTAAATTCAATAATTTCCCAAATTTTCACACTTTCTAAAAAAATAAGCATTCCCAAATTTGAATTGTACCACACAACATTTTCCAAAATCTGAACAATTTTTCGAACGTACACTACCTTTTCATTTCAATAATTTCCAAATTTTCATACTTTCAAAATAAGGACATTTCAAAATTCTAATTTCACTTCACGGGCGCGGCGTGTCGCCGCGCAATTTTTCCTAGTAGTATAAATAGGCGATTGATTTAAAAAATTGTAATTCAATATGTATGTTTCATATGTGCATGATTCAAAATATAGCATAATCAGAAAATAACATCGCTTAGATTTGGTAACTCTACATTGTGGCATCCCAATGAAAGTTTTTTTTTCATTTGTAAACAACATATATAAGCTATTTCTTTTCATTTACAATTTTTTTTAGATTTTTTTCATTTACAAAACATAAATGGTACCCAAAAAAAAGGCCAGAAGCCCAGGATGGCCCAACAAGCATGGTCAATTTATTAGACACTTAGATGAAAGCAAACGCTCATACTTGTGATCTGTTCCAAGTAATCAATCGCTAAATATGTTTGAAACACTAGGTGGATGGTCAAGTTATTAGACACTTAGATGAAAGACATATAGAATATGTGAACCTGCAGTCCTGCACTAGAAAAATAAGCGCTTAATTGTCTCATCATGGTTCGAAATTCGCACACTAATTTTCCATGCCAATTGTGTTTTGCTAGGCTCCCCGATAAGGATCACACCTTTACGAAGGTACCATACAATTTTTAAAATTTTGAATGGCACGTTAATTTTTCAGTTTTTGTTTTTTGTAATTATCGACCTGAACCTGAACTAGCGTGCACTATACATAGAATCCAACAAAAATTTACCAATCTCATATAGAATTCAAGGACATTTGTAAAGAACCTTGCGGCAATTGAATAATTACATATTGTCCAATAAAAAAACGTTCCATGGCGCAAGCCCGGATCCGACTAAATCTCGTCTAAACATCACATTTGTCTCTAATACCGTAGTGATTGTATCAGTTCGTGTCCGAGCCTAGGCTAGCTAACCGACGAGCTGGTTAGCAAGCAAGCTAGCTAGTTGACACACGCAAATAAATATGGAGTAGTGACAGGGAGTAGTACATTAATATATGTAATGACTAAGTGACTAGAGTGTAGGGCTCGTGCCTCGCTACATTTAGCTGAATCGATTCAGATGGTCGCACTGCAGCGTGTCGTGTGGCGCATGCATATGCATACAAATAGCTAGCAGGAACCGAGGAGTAGCAAGTATAGAAGATTACCACATTTGGGGTTTCATGCCTGCTGAAGTCAACTCTCAAGTCTGAACCTCGATCGGGAAGGGCGGTGCGGTGCTAGCTTCCCCGTCAGTTTAGCCACTGAACCAGCAGGCTGTCTAACCATTTTGGCTGCAGTGAGTGTTAATTTTTGGTGCTGGTCTGTAAATTTAGTTTGATTCATGTGTGGCACGGCAGGCGCGTAGGTAGGGCGAATATGCGCACTGTGGCTGAGGGGAGATGTGGTTGGTCCCCTGCGGCGGCAGGAAGGGTCTGGATCTGCGCAGCCCGGCGTGGGTCAGGTCAGCCTCTCTCGCTGCCGCCATCCATCATTGCCAAGTCATGTGATCCCTATAACTCACCCACTGACAGTAATCTCTTCCCCAAACGAACTCCACCAATCTCCATGCAGATCACCGCAGATTTGCAGATGCAGATCCCAATCTCCACCGGCGCAAAGCTAAGCATGAAAGCCTGAATCCAAAATGCACATGGAGTGATCACTGAGATATGCATGGCCGGACGGCGCTGCGTGCGGTGCCGTTCGCTTTGCTGTTCAGGGCAGGTCCTGGTTGCGGTCGGGCCACGCCGCCGCCGCAGAGGCGCAGTAGATCATGCTAGCATAGCAGCAGTACCAAATGGTACTGACTGATGAGAGTGATAATTTTCATGGTTTTGCTGGGAATCACATGACTTTTATGTGGCTTTTGGGTTGCTGCCCAGCCCAGATCTCGTTCCTGCACCGGCGTGATTTTCCACCTGCCGATCGAGCCAAAACGCTGACGGCTCTCCTTTACGATTATTTTTGTTAGCTAATTATTCACACGTACTACTACACTGTAATGGACTAACAGACACCAACGGCAAAGGCGCCTTTCGGTTTGTTGTTTTGTTTCTTTACACGGTGGGGTGATGTGGGGGCTATGTCGTGAACGCCGCAGTAATTGACATGCCTGTCGGTGTTTGTATTAAGTCGTTTTTGGAGATCGGTTGTCAGAGTAGTGAGCCGGGCTGCTCTGTTTCTGTTGAGTGAGTGGACAAGTGCGACGCTGTCAGGGTCCAGGTTACTACGGCAGACGACGCAGATCTACACAGTGAGGATGCCGGTGCTCAATTTTCAAATTTGAAAACGCAATTAAGCGGGGCAAATGGAGGATTGTTCTAAAGAAACATGATCTGCGAGCTAACACATGAGCGCCCTGAACTCCAGTTGAACTGTCAACGAGGAAATTCTGAATTTTGCTTCAGGCGGGCAAACTGAAGAATTCTGTTTGATAATTCACAAGGTGTTGCTTCAGCCTAAACTTTTTGGCGCAATTTCTTCTCTGGAATTCTCGGCTTGCTTGGGCCTTCTCCATGGCGGCGTTGACTCTTTTCTGAACAAGTCTCCGAAGGGAATTAAGCCCCCGTGATGTTTCTTCCCGCAATTCGACTTGTTGTGAATTTTCCGAAAACGTCGCGGGTCAATTCAGAATTGGGAAAATTGTCCAGACCAAACGCACCTACAGTGCGGTACAATTCAGCACAGCAATTCGAAAAAACAGGCAACCAAAGCCGAGATCCGGACAAGGCAAAATTCGGAAACCTTCTCCTTACTATTGCACCTAAAGGCGGCATTTAAGAACGAAGGCCAAATTCAGAAGAGAAGAAGCGTCCTGTTTTGCCGAATTTAACCCAAAGTAAATGCCTGCCGACACTGCCGTGGACTTCCTCAATTGGGGGAAGGCAATTAACGCCGCAATTCTGCACCCCGCACGGCAGAATTCACGCGCGCACCAAGTACCACGGTTCCGGATCCCCTTCCCACCGAGAATTCTCATAAAATTCACTTACATATCGAAATATTGAGCCACAGAACACCGAAATTCAGAAGTAAAACGCATAATTCACTTACATATCGAAATATTGAGCCACAGAACACCGAAATTCAAAAGGAAAACGCATAATTCAAGGACCTATCGCAAAATTCAGCCGCAGAACACCGGGATTCAGAACGAGAACGCATAATTCACTGACCTATCGCAAAATTCAGACGCAGAACATCGGGATTCGGAAGGAAAACGCATAATTCACTGACTTGTCGCAAAATTGAGCCGCAGAACACCGAGATTCAGAACGACAACGCATAATTCAAAACGAAAACACATAATTCAGAAGAAGAACGCATAATTCAACATTCCCTCGCCGGCCAGAACTCAGAATTCTCGCCGCCGTGCCGTCGTCGGGACGGGACGGTAGCAGCACGTAATAAGAGGTGGCGGCATGGTTTCCATGGGCTTTCTTGAACCATCAACAGGCGGAGACGGCCGAAGAGAGAATTCAGAGAGAATTGGAATCCCCAACGAGTTCACAGTTCAAGAAAGCCTGTGGAAAGCATGCCCGCGCATCTTTCCCCATCACCGGACACCATAATTCTCACCTAATCAACAACAGAAAGAGAGAGAAGAGACAGACGAGCGTTTGTAGAGAGAAGAGGCAGAGGTGGTTGCGAGAGAGAGGGAGAGCGTGTGAATCGTGGGAGTGGAGTGAGAGCAACGGCCCAGGGAGGTCGGGATATAAATAGCGAGGTGTGCTGTGGGAGATAATCAACACCAACTCGTACGTACTGGCAGAGTAGCGGCAGCCTCTGCCAGCGATCAGAGAGGCCCCTCTTCCTCCTCCTTTTCCGTGCCCCTGCCGCCACCGCACCGCACACACCGGAATATTAATCCCCATCCGTCCTACCATACCCCAAAAACATGGAGCGCGCTGGAAGATCATCATCAGTCACTGTATATATATTTTCACCCATAGCTCCGGTTTCCTTCTTCTTCTTCCTCGAAGTGTCTCATCGACGGCAAACCGGAATCAGTCTCGTTGCCAGAGTGTCAGCATTTTACAGAATGCATGCAATTTATTGGACACTCCGTCACACTCGGGACACCAAGTGTAGGCCAAACGTCGAAAAAAAAAAAACAACACTCAGAGGTTTAGTTCTTTGCAGCCTAACTCGGCAAAAAGCGGCGTTGGGTAAACGCGGAGATGGCAAGCAAAATGTTACCTACCCTTCAGTCCTTCACGCTAGGGCGCTGGGAGTAATAGCTAGATCCGGTAGTGTTGAGATGTTAAGATTCGTGTAGCATTTTTAAAAGACGAGGAAACTTTATGAAACTTTCCGACACAACATCTTGATGCACCAAATCAATGGTTGAAGCGGTATTTTTTTTTTCGAGTAACCTCTCGAAAGGAGGGCAGGGCGTTCCTGCAATTCGTATAGAAAAATAGAATTGATCCAGTTTATAAGGAAGACCGGACCCAAAAACCATACATTGCCCTGTTTATGAGAAAAACCGGGCCGAAAAACCGCACACGCGAGGAGACCCGTCGCCCACACGACGCAAGTCCACCAAACGCAACGAACGCACACCACCAGCTCCAGGACCGCCGCCCCGACATACACCACTCAGCACCAAAGCCGCACACGAGCCACAACGCCGCACGACCCAGCCGTCTCGTAGCCCTTGCTATCCTCGCTAAAGACAACCGCCCGCAGACCTCAACGTCGCGCCAAGTCCGGAGCCGCCGCCCCGGCGTAACAACCGGATCAACCTTCGCATTGTCCGGAGGTGATCCAGCCGAGTCGACAACCTTGCTGCCCTCGCAGCACCAAGTCGCCACCCAAAAACCTCGCTAGGTGAAGGCCCTGCCGCCTCGACGTACCACCACCGTCCGGGGTCGCCTCCCCGGCATCCGCCTCCCCCGACCACAGAACCAACCTGCCTGACCGCTGCGAAACCGACGCCTCCAACAAGGAAGTGACGTGTCCGTCACCATCGCCCGCTCCGAGGGAGGGCGAATTTACCATGTAGTTTTCAATTGGCTTGAACCTACCTCCCATTTTCAGCGAGAAATCGTCAAATTAAATATGTATTCGTCAACCATTATTGATATGTAAGAACTTTTCAGACATTGTAGGTTTATTAGTTATGGTCGAACTTTTCAGACCAAGCATATAGAAAAAATGTGAACATCCATGATACGAAATGCGTACAATACGGAAAATATATCTCATGATCATTCTAATAATATTTATGGTGTTCTGTAGATGTATATATTTTTCCGATGTACCAATTCAAAATTTACAAAGTACTAGGAGTATGATTTTAACTTAATCCAGCATGAGCGATGATTATGGACGGAGGATGGTGCATGTACTACTAGGAGCTGTCAATAGTCGATCGGATCCAGATCGGCCTGCCTGGGCCTATACATTTTGAGGGGCGTAGTCTAACTCTAGCTTGTTGGCTTGTTGCCATATGCGATCGAGTTTGTTTCACCGTTCCGACAATAACGTACCATGGCTACGGCTAGCTCGGTTGATCGCCATGGATCCGATCGCCATGAATTTGCAGATCTCATTTTGCCAGATTAATGGACGGATGCTGTCAGCCGGAGTAGTCGTCCGCGACGCTTCACACATGCTGCTCGCTTATCATGGTCACAGCGTACGCAAGATGAGATCGATCGAGAGGCAGACGTACGTACGTACGTACATACGCTGTACGCACGTATATGTATTGTAAGTACCTACGTGTACCTATATAAGTGTACATACATGTGCGGGATCTGCAAAATCTTGTCAGCTGTACGCTAGCAAACCCATGCTCGCCGCACAAATAAATCTTTGGCGACCGAACTCATCCACCTTCCTCCCATAACTACTATATATATAAAGGAGCAACATTTCCTCAGCGTCTCACGATGTCCACGTCGCCCGATTTCCACGCACCGTCGGATTTTCGCAACCGACGATCGAGATGAAGCCACGTCGCTCCCAAACGGACGACTACTGTACATGCGCGAATTTTGTCCAACCGTATGTCGCCACGTCACCCGGTCACTTCCGGTTACCCCGGTTCCCAGCCGATCACCCACCCAGTCACCGCTCCTTTTTGTGAAAAAATCCTCCCAAAACCAGCAGTTTACTCGCGACCCCACTTCCTCGCTAGGATGGACCTACTTGCAAATTTCTGAAACACTAGGTACCTCGCTGGAAAAACAACCCGCAGTTCCCCCACATCTCGTTTCTCTCCCCGCGCGACCCCGCCGTCGCCGGCGCCGCCGACGCGCACCCTCGCCACTACGCTCATCCCCGCTCAAATCGAAGAACACGATGAGCTCCGCCGCCGCTTCCTCTCCATCCTCACCGTGAATCGCCTGCTGAGTCGCACGACCCGCGCCGGAATCGCCGCCGCCCTGCGTTTGCAGCGTCCGCCGCATTCGGTCGCCGCCGGCGCCGCTCCGGCGACCCAAACGCAGCAGCGCCGCCGCTTTCAGGTAGCCCGCCTCCGCGCGCATCCCACACGCTCAGCCGCGCGCTTCGAATAGCGCGGATGCGACGCCGGCGACGTCGACGTGGCCACGGTGGCCATTGCTGACGCCGCAATGGGCCCACCCTGTCAGTTTTTTCTTTTTAGATTTTTTTTAGAAAATGCTAAACTCCTGACATGTGGGACCAGCTCAATAATTTGAATATTTCAATTTGCTAAATATTTTGAAATACGACAAAACACATCAAAACAATTTGCTAAATATTTTGAAATACGGTAAAATACATCAAAATGCTCAGGAAAAAAAGGCAACAAATTTGAAATTTTCAAATTGCTAAAGAAAAAAAATGAAAAACTATTAAAAATACCAGCATGGTCACATTTCAATTTGCTAAAAATTTGGAACTGCACTAAAATATATCAAAATGCTCACAAAAAAATAAATGCAGCACAACTGAACATTTCAATTTGCTAAAAAAAATGGAGATACTCTAAAACATATCAACATAATCTAAATGTATTTCCCCTAATTACATTAATTCAGATTTCATAGAATCAATAACTTTAAATACAAACTCATTTGAGCATTTCAATTTGCCAAATATTTGGAAATACGGGAAAAAACATCAAAATGCTCAGAAAAAAAAGAAAAAATTGAACATTTCAATTTGCTAAAGAAAAAAACATTCCAATTTACTAAATTTTTGGAACTATGATAAAATATATCAAAATGCTAACAAAAAAATGCAACTTACTTGAACATTTCAACTTGCTAAAAAAATGGAGATATTCTAAAATATATCAGCATAACCTAAATGTATTTCCCCTAATTGCATTGAGACAGATTTCATAAAATCAATATCTTTAAATACAAACTCATTTAAACATTTCAATTTGCTTAACATTTGGAAATACAAAAAAATACATCAACCTGTTCAGAAAAAAAATTATGAACAAATTTGAGCATTTCAAATTGCTAAAGGAAATTTTTTCCGAAGAATCTTAAGAATATCAGCATGCTCACATTTCAATTTGCTAAAATATTTGGAGCTATGCTAAAATATATCAAAATACTCACAACAAATACATGCAACACAACTGAACATTTCAATTTGCTAAAAAAATGGAAATACTCTAAAATATATCAAATAATCTGAATGTATTTCTCCTAATTACATTGAGTCAAATTTGATAAATGCTCGCATATTGCTTTCTCCCTAATTATGGAGTTAAAATAAATAGTTACGGGAAAATACAAACATATCTAAACATTCCAACTTGCTAAATATCTGGAGATACTCGAAATGACAAATTGTTTCTTTTCTTCTACGTGTTTACATTTTTTCTATTCTCTTATCTTTTTCTTTGCCTTCTTCCACTGTCACCAAACTTAAATTATTTATTGATAATTCGACTACCTACAAATTTCGCATTTCAACCACACGGGTGCGGCGTGTCTCTGCACCATGTTGCCTATTATAGTTGACAGGTCAACCATGTCCCCTCGCCATCGAGATTCCAACTTCCATGTTAATTTGTTCATTTGGTTCGGCTTTGTTACTTGCAGGTGACGGTTGTGTTGGATTTGAAGTATAAAAAAACCCTTTCCTAACATCGTCAATTTTACTTATCCAGCTTATCTTAATCTTAGTTTTACCTACCAAACATAAATTTCCCACTTTCGATACACAGTTCATCTATGAAAAACTAGATATATCCTACCATGCTTTCTGGCAGATATCAATCTTTTGTCTGCTGCAATTAATAAAAGGCAGATCCATCAGCTGCAAAATATCAACATATCTTGGAGAGGTCAAAAATATACTATTATCCACACGGGCGCGGCGTGTCGACGCGCCATCTTCCCTAGTCATCTACAACACCGTGCATGCATGTCTCTCTCGCCGGCTCGAAGCAAATTCATGCCCACTACGTGTTATACACGACAGACAATAAAACGATGAACGAAAAAAAGATTAACACATGGGGATCATACGAGATTTTAACGTGGAAAACCCTTCCCAAGAGGAAGGGGAAAAACCACGTGCGCAAGCTAGCGAAACTTCGCTATATCGGGAGAGTTTACAACCGACAGGGAATTGCAACATGCGACTTATACCAAACCGGCGGCTTACAAGATATATTTATAGTGGTGATTCGGGATAAAAACGGAACGGAAACTTTCCAACATTTCTGCGGAAAAACGGAAACGGAAAAAGAATTTTGCGGAACGGAAACGGAAATTTTTATGCGGAAACGGAACAGCGTATTTCGGCGGAACAACCCCGGAAATGGAAATTATGTTTTAGGTAATACAAAACTTTCCGCATTTTACTTCGCGGTGCTTTCTGAATCTAGTAGGCCCAAAAATTCTAGTGGAAACATTTAGCTAAAAGCCAAGATCTGAATTAAAAAAAAATGATGTTGACAAGTTTGCTTGAGTTTTCCTACCTTATTTAAGGAGTCTCTTGGTTCTGGCAAACATCTGCTTTCTGCTCCGTGTCCGCACTGTATTCGGTTTGTATCTGCTTCCGATAAAATTTATTTCCGGGGTTTCTATGTACGTTTTCGCATACGCAAAAAAAATGAAGACAAATGTGGCACCACTCAGTTCCGTCCGTATTCGCTCCATTTTCATCCCTAGTAGTGATGACCTAATCCAGGTCGGTAACAATCCGTACAGCGGAGGCTTTGCCCCCCCCCCCCCCCAAGCGTCCCTAGCAGGGAAAAACGGGATGGGCCCAAGCCTCTAGCGACGGTCCTCCCTTCGCTTCGAATTTTTTTATCCTTTATCATAAATTGAATTTGGATTACAATAAAATAACACTACATCAAAGATCAGGACCTCTGAAAGTGCATGTGCCTTCATGTGTGGTTTTGTTAATTAATGACAATCTCTATGGACTAATGTTTGCATTGAGATATCTTTATAGATCTTGTCCATTGGAAAAGATTGGGGTTCAAGTGTTGGACTCTAGAAGAGTATATGAAGACCAAGGTTCTATCCAAAGGGTTATATGAAGAATGGTAATCTAGAGTTGACCTTATTGCAAGCATGATTTAGAAAAGAAGACTGGGTGAACATTCATCACTAGTGGACACATGTCCTTCTGTCCCGGCCCGTGAGGGCCTTTAGTCCACCGGGACTAAAGGCCCAACCTTTAGTCCCGGGCCTGTTACCAGCCGCGACTAAAGGCCTTCCACGTGGCCGCGATACAGGGATTTGGCTGGAGGACCTTTAGTCCCGGCTGGTAATACCATCCGGGACTAAAGATTATTTTCCGAAAAAAAAATTCAACATTTGTTTTAATTTTTTTTCCAACATTTGTTTTCCATCCGGGCTCTAATTAGAGGCGCCTCTAACTAAGCAATGCTCTCGTAATCCTAGCGCCTCTAATTTCTTTTTTCCAATTGTTTGACTCGTTACTCTCTCACTTGGACCATTTTTAACACTAATTACACTTAAACTTTAGTCAAATTCTAGTCTTATTCAAACTTCCCGATCGGTCAACCATCCTCACACTACTCCACCCTCAGCACGCTTAACTTCTCTATTCCTTCCTGCTGTAGTCCCGCGAATCTGATTGTACCTTGTTGTCAATACTACCATATCAATCGTATTAACTCTTATATCATTGTGTCACATGTCTGTATTTTTTGAAACCAAAAACAATTATTCAAGTAAACAATAATGAATAAGTAATAATAATATTGAATTCCAATGAAAATAAAATAAGTAATAAAACTATTTTATTCATTTATTGCCATTTATTCATATAATATGGCATAATTAATATCTTTAAATCTGTAAATCGCAATTGGACAAATAATATATCCATTATTATCAGAAAAATGTGAGGAATCTGTAAATCGCAATTGGACAAATAATATATCTTTAAATCCAAATATGAAATAATTTATTTTTTCAATATTTTATTCATTTTTTGTTATTATTATCATATAATATGGTATATAATATAACTTTAAATCTATAAATCGCAATTGGACAAGTAATATATATGAATCGATCAGAAAAATGATAGGAATCTAAATATTGTGTCCATATCATCTTTTGCATAAATATTAATGATTAAGTAATAATAATTATTAATTCATTTTTTGTTATTTGTAGAGAAAATCATATTATTATTTTTGAATTCCAAACCTATGTTAACATAAACATTAATGATTAAGTACTAATAGTTTTGAATTCAAATAACAAGAAAATCAATTTTACATTATTATTTTCATTTTCAATTTAATATGGATAAATTCATATCTTTAAATCCGTAAATCGAAATTTGACAAATAATATGTATAAATCGATCAAAAAAATATTAAGTAAGATTTATGATTAAGTAATAATAATTATTAATTCTTTTTTGCATAAATATTACTTCAAATTATTAATTCAAAAATTAATTCATTTTTTGCATAAATATTACTTTAAATTATTTTTTGCATAAGTAAGATTAATGATTCCGGTGGCACTCCTCCCCGCTATATGCTACCCCGTAACCCGTAGTTTTGAATTCAAATAACAAAAAATTAATTTTACATTATTATTCTCATTTTCAATTTAATATGGAAATATTCATATCTTTAAACCGGCTGCTAGCTGCAACCTTCGTTCTAGGCTCTTCTTTCCCCCATTGCCCGATATAAATAAACACCGGCTGCTAGCTGCATCTTCCGTATAGTGCCTCCCTACTTCCTATTCCTCATCAAGCGAAAGAGAAAGTAATGGCCGCCGTCTCCCGTCTGAACCCCGTAGCCTCGCCATTCATTCCGGTGGCACTCCTCCCCGCTATATGCTACCCCGTAACCCCGTAGTTTTGAATTCAAATAACAAAAAATTAATTTTGCATTATTATTGTCATTTTCAATTTAATATGAGTCTGGTACTATTGAGGCAACAATATTGAGGTGCATGGAAACCTTTTCAGAGGAAACAATTTGGTTATTTGTGCATATAACATGGTATAGTATTTTCAAAAAATTTATTTCTCAAGTTTTGCAACATATTTGTGGTTGGTGCTTGATGTCTACGCACGCTTCTATTCCTGTAGACAGTGTTGGGCCTCCAAGAGCAGAGGTTTGTAGAACAGCAGCAAGTTTCCCTTAAGTGAATCACCCCAGGTTTATCGAACTCAGGGAGGTAGAGGTCAAAGATATCCCTCTCAAGCAACCCTGCAATTAATATACAAGAAGTCTCTTGTGTCCCCAACACACCCAATACACTTGTCAGATGTATAGGTGCACTAGTTCGGCGAAGAGATAGTGAAATACAAGTAATATGGATGATTATAAGTGGTAATTGCAATCTGAAATAAAAATGGCAGCAAGCAAATATGTAGCAGAACTTGTTGTAAACGGTGTTTCAATGTTTAGAAACAAGGCCTAGGGATCATACTTTCGCTAGTGGACACTCTCAACAATGATCTCATAACTGAATAAGTAAAAGCTAGTCTTAAACACTCTCTTATTGGATAACAAACACCATTCATTGTGTAGGGCTACAAAAGCACACCTCAAGCCGGAGTAAACAAGCGCCACAACGTCATAAAAGAGTCACACACGGTGCACACACTGTCAACTTTACACCGTGGAGAGTACCGGAGTTCATATTAAATTAACCTCTGGAGTGCATAATAGATAAAGAGTAACATCTACATATTCAACTAGATTAGCACAACTGAACACAACTAATACTACTCGGGATTATTCTCCTTCTTGATGAAGCAAGAGTACTATGCGTAGGGCTGCAAAAGCACACCTCAAAGTCTGAGTAAACAAACACCACAATTCCCAAGAATAAGCCATGATAAATGTCTAAATTATTCATAGAGTCACACAAGTACCCACACTGTCACCTTGATACCGTGTTGTCACAATGACTCTAGAAACTAGACAAAATCACTTGAGTAGCATAAACATTATTAATGCATTCAGCGATACTAGCAATACACATGATTACATAAAGATCACACCATGGGAGAGAGAGATGAACCACATAGCTACCGGTAGAGCCCTCAGCCTCGGGGGAGAACTACTCCCTCCTCATCATGGGAGTCAGCAGCGGTGATGAAGATGGCGGTGGAGTCGATGGAGATGACTCCGGGGGCAATTCCCCGTCCCGGCGGCGTGCCGGAACAGAGATTCTGTCCCCCGAAACTTGTCGTCGATGGCGGCGGCGCTGCGGAACTCTTCGTGGAAATTGGCTTATTGTTTTAGGGTTTTCGCGTCGGGAGGAATAAATAGGCGAATGGGCGGCGTCGGTGGAGTCCCGAGGGGCCCAACCCATAGGCTGGCGCGGCAGGAGGGGGGCCCGCGCCACCAGGTGGTTTGGCCGCCTCCTGGCTCCTCTTCGTCTCTCCTTTGGACTTCGTGAACGTGTTGGAAAAATAGGGACGTGGCCTTTTGTTTCGTGCAATTCCGAGAATATTCGCAGAAGTACTTTTCTGGAACAAAAACAGCAGAAAACAGGGAACTGGCACTGTGGCATCTTGTTAATAGGTTAGTCCCAGAAAATGCATAAAAGTGATATGAAGTGTATATAAAACATGTAGCAAATGGTATAATATAAGCATGGAACAACAGAAATTATGGATACGTTGGAGACGTATCAGTGCTTTGCAAAAAAACACATTTTTCACACTCGGAAACAATATAGCACATTCAAAAAATGTATTTCTCAAGTCTTGCCTAATTGATTTAAATATAAGAAACAATACGAGGCACCCGGATTGCCCAATTGATTTAAATATAGCACATTTAGATCGACACATTGAGACATACGATCACATAGCACCGAGACACCTCCTAGCAATCTCGTAGCCTAGGCGAGCGTCCAGAGCGGCATACTTGATGCGATAAAAGCTCAATGGAAACTCTCCCCAACCTAATGCGAGGTTCTCTTCTTCCTCCTTCTTCTTCTCGTCCTCCTTCTTCTTCTTGTTGTTGTTGTTCTTCTTCTTCTTCTTCTTCTTCTTCTTCTTCTTCTTCTTCTTCTCAAGCGTTGTGCCAATAGTAACATTGGCTAGAGTATAGAGACTCGGAAGATTAGGGTACGTTGGGTTAGGGTGAACGGCCCGCTGGAGGTCGACGGCGGACGAAATATGAATTCCGTAAGGCCCCAGCATACGCTGATCGTTGTTGATAGCCGCGTCGCAGAATTTGATGGTTTTGTCCATCAAGAAGTCCTTGAGGGCCTGCGGCACCCGATCAGCGTGGCAAATATGGAACACCAACGTGTTGGTCGCCACAGAGAGTTGCAGGACAACGGCACGCTGCCTCTCCTCGGGTGTGGCGTCGGTGAACTCGCAGTCGAGGCCCACGATCTTCATCGGTGCGGCGTCGAGGTAGCGCCTCTTGACGACGCGGATCCATCTCTCCACGGTTGATGCACGGAGAGTGACCACGACCTTGAAGTGCATGTCGACGGCATGTCCTTGTAGTGGTACACCTCGGATCGAGGTGGGGGCGCGAGTGGCTCCATGGCGCGCGGCAGCGATTCGAGAGAGAAGATTAGAGAGAGGAGATGGTGCATTTGGCAAATGGCACTGTACCTCTCTTATATAGAGCTAGCAGGGGAGATGAGGAGGCTGGCTAATTAATCCGGCCGTGTTTTCAACTTCCCAAAAATCCATTAAGCATTTGATCAACTTCCAAGACAACGTTTCATTCCCCGGCGCCGTGTGATCAACGACCAGCGCGGGAACCCAAGGGTCCTCGTTTGAACACATTAGTCGCGGGTTGTATGTAGGACCGGGACTAAAGGGTCCTCGTTTGAACGAATTAGCCGCAGACCCCTTTAGTCCCGGTTTGTATCTCAAACCGGGACCTTTGGTCCCTAACGGGCCGCGACTAATGCTTGCCGTACGCTTCGGCGTTTTCGGGGCGACGTGTCCGGACCATTAGTCGCGGCCCAGACCGCGGCCGGGACTAATGGCCCGGACGAAAGGCCTCTTCTCTACTAGTGCATGTTTATTTCCAAGTCATCATCTATATCAAGAGAAGAAGTTGAAAGCTTGCAATGGATACATGAAGACGTGCTAAGCGAGGCTCTCCCATAATGGAGTATGGGGGAGTATTTGGAGAAGTCTTCATCGAGCATGTGCTAGCAAGCATAATCAAGAAAGGTGTTCCATCTTGAAGAGATTAACAACGTCATCATCTAGCTCAAGTAGAATGCGCAAGGTAAAGGTATGATCTTGATAGGGTTTGTATTTTACTGGTATCAAGGTGTTAGTGGGAGACCGGGTTATAGGATAGACGGCGTACTATCAAGAGAGGCTCTCAAGTGAGTAATTTGATCGCATCTTTGTGGAGAGCTCAAGCCTTTGCATACTTGGCATATCATCTTTCTTGGTTCTTATTTGGCTTTTCGACTTGTTGGGTTTTGGGTGCTTGTCGTGATCCTCATGACAAGCCCAAGTTTTTCGAAAACGGATTTCCTATGGAAAACTTGTTGTGTTTTCGTGTTGGAAATATTATCGGTTTATCCGGGAGAAAAGTTCCACACCTTCCCATGTGTGTCAACTTAACTCTTTTTATGGTTATTAATATTTCCAATTTTTGTAAGGAAGCTTTCGTCATTATCTTTCCAACCTCGTTGGTCTCATCTCGTTTGGAGTTTTCTTACTTTTGTTATGACAGTTCTAGTGCTAGGCAGAATTCCTGTCTGGCGGTAGTACCGTGAGTGCAGGGGTAGTACCGCTCCCGCTGGGAGCAATACTGCCGCAGCACTCTAGGTGCTTCCCCGGGCGGTAGTACCGCGGAGGTACTACCTATTTAAAGGACTTTCTTCTCCAACGGTTCCCCATCTCTTGAGCACGGCTTTGACCTCCATTGTTGACCCCTTGAAGCTTTGCTTTCTCTCTATTCCTCCATGATTCTTGCCTCCAATTAGAGGGAAAAGAGAGAGGAGATCTAGATCTATTATTCCACCAATCCATCTCTCCTCTAAGTGAGGGGAACCCTTTTGATCTAGATCTTGGAGTTCCATTTGTTGAGTTCTTCTTTGTTCTTCCTCTGTTCTCCCCCCACAAGTATTAGTTGCTTTGATGTGATTTGAGAGTGAAGGATTTGAGCACTTATGCTCTTGCCATTGCTTTGTTGCATCAGTTTGTGCTCTCCACGAGGATTCATGAAAGTGAAAGTTTGTAAGCTTGTTACTCATGCGTCTTTGGACCCTAGATGCCATTATGGTGGTTGAGACCTCTTGTGGTTGCTTGTAGCTGTTCGGAAGCCCCCAATTCAGTTGTGGGTGTGTGCCCCAGATCGTTGTTGTAAAGGCTCCGGATTCCGCCTTGAAGAATTCTGATAGTAGAAGGTGAACCAATCCTTTGTGGTGCGGTTCATCGGAGAAGAAGGTGAGCCTGTTGTGGCGTTGGACCAACCTGTTGTGGTGGTCTCACACCTCTCGAACGAGACGTACTCTCCTAAAAAGGAGGAACTCGGGAATACATCCTTGTCTCCACGTGCCTCGGTTATTTCTATATCCGAGCTCTTTACTTATGTACTTTACATTGTGATAGCCTTCGTGCTTGAATTATTCTATATTGTTATCACTTTGTTGCTTGTCTTGCTTAGCATAAGTTGTTGGTGCACATAGGTGAGCCTAGTATATTTAGGTTGTTGGCTTGTTAATTTAAACACCTAGTTTTATTCCGCAATTATCAAGTCTAAACCGGAAAAGTTTTAATCGCCTATTCACCCCCCCCCCCTCTAGGCGACATCGTTGTCCTTTCAACCTCGGACCCGCGCTCGGCATTGTTGCACAGTGCCTCTAGGCAGAGTTTGGTTTTGGTCTTCCTAACGACATCGACGAGGTAATGGCGACTATGGACATTGGAATAATTAAGTTCCTTCGGGCCTCTCCCTACCTCGTCAACGTTTTTTTGCGTCGGCGAAGAGTCAGTGAGGGTAGGTGCTGCCAAATCGATTAGATTCATTTGATTTTTTGCAGTTGGTGTGTCATTGAAGGGAAGCGGTTCGCTGGTCGATGGTGAGACATTTTGTTTATCTCTTCACTTGTTTTCGTTTTCAGTAAGGTTTGGTCTCTCCAACCCTCTCGATTGGTGGCGAAGAATTGCAAGCATGCGTTGCTTGGTTGGCGAGGGCGTTTATATTTGTCCCAGTTTTTTTTCCGAACAATTAATCGAAGGAAGAACACTACCAGTATGATGTTTGTTGTATTTTTGTGTTTGTAGTATCTGTACTGCGTCGAGTTGTATCTTCTTTATATCAACTATTGTTTTTCTTTGATAAATCAGATATAACATGCCTTCGGATGTCTTTTCTAAAAATATCATCATAAATTCCTCTATCTGTGCGGGCATTTACAGTTGCACATGAATTAGCACTTGGAACGATCCAGGAACTGGGGACAGATCGGCGTGCATCAGATCGATCCATGGATGGATCGGCCACCTACCAAGCACGAGGCATGCACGGCAGCAGGCAGGAAGGCACACATCCTCCTACCAAATTCTTCCAAAATCACACACACATGCACCATCGACAAGCTCCAGTTGTCCATGCAGCAGCTAATTATCTTTTCAATTTCCTCTCATCCAACGATGGATGGATCGATCGACTGGCTTGTCGTGCAGCCTAGTGGTGATGTGGTGGGCACGGCACGGCAGTTGTCGCGTGGCGTGAGCATGTGCCGGCAGTGAAATCGCCAATCAGACAAGCTGTGAACCTGCCCCCAGCGTATGCACTTTGCAATAATAATCCATACAATGCATCCCTGCTTAGTGCTTAGTACAGTACTACTATATCTTCACTGTCATGCATGCATAGCCATGTGTTGGCAGCATTATTAATCCCTCAACTTCTCGGTCGACTTACTCTCAGCTAGTAGTAGCTCAGTCCTGCTAAATTAAGTAAAGCCTGTTTATATATCACAGGAAACTGACAGGCTAATCAATCATGCGACTGATGTAAATAAAGCCGATGGATGATCTAAATGCAAATTGTGCAATTGGTTTTGTACGAGACAGTGTTAAAGAAGATCTGGACCACATGCATGGACCGCAAGGGAAAAAAATGTAATGTCAGGTCAGGATGAGAATGGGCCGACCCGGCCCGGCCTTGGACCCGGCCCTCGTGGCCCCATGGCCAATTTATAGGGCCATGGGTCGACCCATAATAAAATTAGTAGTGGCCTCGTTGGGCCGATGGGTATTTTGGGTCGACCCAAATTTTAGTTTTAGAAACTTGGGTGTTGCTTTCTATTGTTGGACTGGGTGATAATTCTGAATTATTTTCTTCTAGAAAGAAACAAGACGCTGCAGCAAGTCTGGGTACTCGGAACGACAGAATTGGAAATAACAGGAAAGCAGTTAGGAAGATTTATCGCCGCTACCATGGATTATTTAAATGCTAATGAAGTACTAGTAGTGTAGGAAGTGGAGTGACAAATATTTTATACAGAGGTTCAAGGCAAACAAGTACACAGCTTGTACATGCATCCATGCGTGGATGAGACGAATGCAACTAACCATCCGCTGCTGCTAATATTGACACGACACTCACGGCACGCCCTTGGTGAATTTTTTTGTGTAATATATATATATATATATATTTTTTGTTCATGAAAATGTTAACTAAATTGGCATGTTGGAACATGCTTTTATGTTGTCATGAATAGGTAGCATTTTTTGCGTGCATTTTGGATATATTGTGTATAATATTCAAATATTCGGTGGGTTAAAATGCTCGAGAAATTTTTGTATTTCGACATCAATATTTAATTGAAAGCAGGAAAATTTAGCTGGTTTTGAGTCCACATTTGAGAAAAGTTTGCTTGTGTGGTGTGTAAAATGTTGGCGAAATTGAAATGCTGAAATATATTTGTAACATGCTATAAATATAGTGCGGTTTTTTTTGTGAGCATTTTCGTTATATTTTATGAATTATGAGGAAAATTCGCTCAAATGTTAGCGTATTTGCGATTCGTAAACATGTTTTCTATTTTGTTATCTGTAGATAGTAAACTGTTCGGTTTTTTTATATGTGGTGTACAATATTCAAATATTTAGGAGTTAGAAATGTTCGAACATGTTTGTATGTTGGTGTTAATATTTAATTGAAATTAGGAGAAGAATGAATATGTATTATTTCCATATGGTGACAAAATTTGAATATTTTGGGGAGAAAAATCAGCGTAAGTATTTTTGGTCGTATTTTTTTCTAATTGTTTTGGTATGTACTTGTATTTTTCAGTGGATATATTTAGAGATGTTCATTTACATTTTGTTTGAATTGTAAAGTTGATGAACGTGGGAAGATATGTGTATGTTTCCTTTTTTTCCTGCAAATTATCAGGTTTAGAAGATATTGGAAATTTTGAAGTTTTCAGTTTCGAAATTTCAGACATATGGCATAAATAGTAAATGTATATATTTTATGTGGTCATGTTGATATAGATTTTTTTTCCCAACGGTTAGGTTTAAAGATATTGGTCTAGTTCATATTTTACATTTCTTTTATCCCTTTTCTTTTGCTTAAATAACACTTCAAATATTTGGGGGGTTTTTTTTTGGAGTGATGATTTTGTTGTTATTAATTAGCGTCGTGTCTTTGTGAGAAATAGTTGTTCTGATTAAGTTTTAATTCGGAATTTAAAACTGGCTCAAATATCACTATTTGGAATTTGTAAGATTCGTTTTTTTTTTTGGGAAGACCTGATTTGAATTTGGTGTGAGGTGATTTGAATTTGTGTTTTTCGTCGTCAACATTTAACTGAAATTAAGAAAAATGCATTCATTAATTGGCGCGGCGCGGAAGCGGTGGAGGGAGCCGAACGCGGCGGCGGCGATTCCCGCGACGGCGAGGCGCCCCGGGACGCGAGCTTCGGCGAGGAGGAAGAGGCGGCGACGGCGGAGCCGGCCGTGGGATTCGATGCCCGCCGGGAGGCCTGGCGGCGCGGCGTGGCGTGTCGGCGGCGGCGGCGGCGAGCTCGGCTCGCGCGCGAGGGAGGAGGGAGGGGAGAGTTCTGGACCGTTTTGCACCGGGGTCCTCGGAGTTTGCTGTAATTGCGTTTAGGTCCTTTTGTTAGGGAAATGGAGGACGGCGGAGCTATTTCTCGTGAGCGAGGGTCGTTTTTGCAAACTTGGCAGGAGGGTGCCGTGCGGGTCGTCCGATCTCCGACGGACGGCGCGAATCGGCGCACTGTTCAACACTGTAGCAGACTGTAGCTGCTACAGTGCGTGGGGGGCTGAGAATTCGCAATTTATTCCAACTTTGATATACTTAGGACTAGGAGGAAACGAAACAGAGGACGGGTAGCCAGCGAGCAGGATGAGCACCGGGACAGCCCCAGATCGGCGTGTGACCACTAGGATGTAGTTGTTGCGAGACATGAGAGTATGAGCAGGGCCGGCCCTGCTGACCCATCGGGGCATTCAGTGCCGGCTTCATTGACCCAAATCCTGCTTAAAGCCGACCCACGTGACCCATCGGCCTCAAAAGTTTGGGCCGGGTCAGTGACCCAGCGGGTCGACCCGGCCCATTCCCATCCTTTGTCAGGGAAACGGACATGCGGCCATGCGGGTGAGAGATCAGGGCGGTTTTTTGAAACGGGGTTTTCACTCGCTCTATCGGGGATGGGATCGGGTGAACGACACCACATGCCATGCCAAGTGGCATCGTCCCTTGTGTTCTCCGTTCCGTACCATGCCTGAACTGAGCGTATGTACACTTGCAAAGCTGCAGCCTTCGCCAATTGATTCTCGATTAACCGATACTACATGTTTCGCTTCACAAAAGACTCTTTCCGGAAGAGGTGAATGATGGCATGCGACAGCAGGGAGGATGTGCAGTGCGGATATGCTGATAAGGCAGTAAACAACGCTGCGTACGTTCTGATGGCAAGTGCAGAGTAGGCTACAGTGGTTTCAGTTTATTCAGTTGCCATTCCAACGACGAATAACCATTCTGGAAAAAAAAAACATTGCATGAGGCTAGGGGTTTGCGACCTACCTGACGGCAGCAACACCATTCGGGAAAAAACACACATACACAAACAATACAGTAACAGTAGCAGCAACCGGGCTCCAGAGCACGGAATCCGCAGGCAATCGGCTTTAGCCAGCGTCAATCAGGCGTACGAAACATGAACGACAGAGCCCAAAACACTATGGGGCCGGTTAAAAGTGATTATCGTACGAGAGCGAGTGCGGGTTCAGGCTGCACGGTACTACTGCTACTGCTTAGGAAAGTGGATTTCTGTTGGATCTGGCGTTATTGATAGTTTCTTGATTATTCTCCTCCTCCTCCTCCTCCTCCTCCGGCTCCAGCTCCAGGGGATGAGACAGAGAGGCGCGCATGTGCGGGAGCTGTAAAGACGATCGATCGAGGCCAGTAGGCCTCCTCCGGGATCTCTCCCCCGATCGAGTATTCTTCTGCACATTCCCTGCCTACCTTGTCTCGACATGTTCCATCATCACAGCAAGCACATCTCACATCTTATCTATATATACATACCTATGCGCACATCCATGACCGTCGCGGCCAGACGGAGTAGTAGTATATTTGCACCGGACACCGAGCTGCCGGCGATCGCACATGGCGGCAACATGCCCAAGGTAGGCCGACCGGACAGCCTTGCTGCAGTGCCCCTGCTCATACTAGTATCTCGTTTAGTTCTGCGTTTACCTGTTGACTTCGCAGTTCGCAAGCCGATTGCAGGTCCAGTTTGATCAGGACATGCCCGTCTCCATGTGAGCGCAAAAAATTAACAGAGTAAGTACGTACGGCAGAGGAGACAGATCAAGAGATGGATGCATTGCCTCCCTGGCTTCCGAGAGACACTATCACAAGTCATCTGATCGAGAGATGACTGTCATCAGTACGGCTGCTCGTACAGCCAGAAGAAACATTACATAAATTAGCCCAAGGGCAGCCCCCATAATTCCAAGCTGATGATTTGTTACAGAGGCTTTGAATGTTCCATGCCAAGAGTAACTTCTGGAAAATAGGACTGCATGTTACGTCAGGCAAAAACGCCATGTTTACATGGACACAATAGCAGCTAAGCAACATGTCCTACACCTACAGGATTACCCACTACGTAACTTACCAATTACCAAAGTTTGTCAAGTGTACAAAAACAATTGTAGTGTCTCGTTTTCTATACATGTCAGCGTATTGGCAAAGCAAGAGGATGTGTTCCACCCATTTCTAGACCTCGCAGCATCATTCAAAGTCTGAAAGTCACTGCCGGAATTAATCTTCAACCAAGATTTCGGGAGCATCCAAGCATGAAAGATGTGACCCCCTGTCTCGGAACACCGCCAGAACTTCAGGTCTCGCAATTTATTGCCTGAACAACCAACACCTCAATACTGTCTGCAGGAACTAATGGGCGGGGCCACATTGTATTTTAGCGTCTGCTTGGTAAATCCAAGTCGCCGGATCATCCACTTGGTCACTGGTGCTAAATAGGAAAAATAAATCTTTCGAAACAAAGCCCTCCTCCAGAATACTATGAATTATCACGCATGCTGTTCCTATCTTCATCGCCAGCTTCAGTTATCCAAACTAATTAGCTATTGCTAGTGAATTCTACTGGCAGCAGAAGTGCAGACCATAAATATTTCCTCGGTTGCAAGAATTTACATTGCAGCATTGAAACCTACATGTAAAGTTGTAAACAAAAACTCTTCTTTAGCATATATGACTAGAAAGATCCTAAAATAACAATATTGATTCCTGTTCAGCGATTAAGCAGATTGAAGAACTAATTGAAATTATTATCTCCAGATGGCTTGCAGCTTTGCAGGCTAACCGTCTCCATATGTTTTTTGCATGTGGTGTGTCGGCTAAAGCTATCATTAGAAAAAAAATAGTGGATTAATATTATGCACAATCATTCATTCGCTTATAGCTCAGTGCCCCACAAATTAAATCAAACACATTCCCTTAGTCTAATTAATTTACCAAAAACTGCACAACAGACAGGTTTGTAAAATCAGCAAGATCCATGATCACCGTTGACACTATGGTATTTTAGAAGCACTCCATTAATTACAAAATAAAGATGATAGTTATACAGTTATCAATATATATTCTACAGGCTAGCAAAGTAGTTACGTCTATAGTACAAAGATCTCCACCACCACTGCTGAAAAATATATTGAATGGTAATACAACCACAAAAGGATCATTGACAATTAATTAACTTGTTAATTACGTTATCTTTATTTCCTTTATGGAGTACTCTACTTAATTAGAAGATGTATATATGGAATAATACAGAATCTGAATATTTCTAGACTAATACAGAACCTGTATTTTTTCACAGTAAAGTATAGTGTATAGTATCTTAACAGAAGTTTGACAATTGGAAGGGAAAATTAGCTTGTTCGTGCAAGCAACTTTGTAGGTAAACATTGCTTGAAGAAATGTGATGCAGAGCTGCTTACCTCTACAGAAGTTTTGAGCCTGAATTGTCCTGCGACTTGTTCGCGTAGCCCAACAACACTCTCGAAAAAGGATAGGGGCACCCAAAAAATCGAACAATGTTTTGCAATCCTCTCTCTCCTTGCATGACATTTGGTGAACTTAAACGGCTAAGATATGTATTTCCTTCGTATATATACCTAAGTTGCTGGCACAGCAATACAGCTATACCAGCATTAACTGATAGACTGGCAAAGGAAAGATATAACAGAATTAGACCCCTTGCTGACAAGAAGAATGCAGAACTTGCCAAGCTGGTAATAATATCCATTAGTAGTTTCATAGAACCCATTGAATGACGAGTTGATAGATTTGGTAAATCTATTGGGGCCATATATGATAACTGGCATAAATAGTCATCATAGCAGCATAACTGCAACTCGTGACCACAGAGATAAGAAAAATGACAAAAGCTCGGTGATTTGAAGCTCCCACACAGTTCCCAATCTGCAGATGACACAACAGAAAAAGAAAATACAACAAAGAAAACCAATTAGCAATAAGAAATGAGGCAACAGAATGGGAATATATCAAAAATTACTATCAAATTTATCCAACTTACAAATGGGCAATGATGATCCATGTCCACCACACACATTTTACAAGATCGGCAGTGATGTGCTCTTGGAGGCTTAGGTTTACTACAGTATGTACAAAATGTATAGTTCTCAAGATCGCTTTTTCCAACCATGGGATAGCTTCCCCACCGTATGCTTGCTGGCGCACCAGCAGACTTCAGAGAGGCCAAACAGTAACTTGCAATTGTAAATACAGCTAAGAGAGCTGCTACTGTGCAGTGAAAGATGCCACAGAACATGCTGATTGAGAAAACAACTGGATATACCGCCCAGACCCCGCCGCCTGTCAATGAGAAAAAACAAGACAAAATGGCACAGGAGCAGTTAAAAGATATTGGGACAACAAATATATGAAAATAAACAAATAAGCATGGATTAGTGGTTATATCAGAAGCTGATAAATATTCAGAACTTACATATAACAAAGAGCATGAAGAAAAGAGCACAGTCACAAAGAACCCATCCCGGAAACGCCTCCAGCGAGAAAAGCATACGCTGTCAGGTTGTCTTGAAGTTTGGTTGCATTGTGTGACTGCTCCACACCAGCCACACTTATATACAGGTGCATAACTTGTAAAAACAAGCCGGAGACCACAGCCCCAACATGTGGCCTCATGATCTTCTGGTATGGATGTGACACATTGTTCTACCTAAACAGAAGAAGGATGTCAATTATCGCATTGCTGCAGATACGATTAGTTAAAGTATTTCGTAGTGTCATTCTTCTCTGATAATTCTAGCACACAGGCTGGAGTTATATGTTTATAGATTGCTCTAAATAAAATCCATGGAGTAAATTTCACACTGTTCTTTCTATCAGGGAGAATTAGGAACCTGGGGTCATCCATTTTTCCAAATTTTACTATTCTTTATATGGGCGAGCTAAAGCATTGGATTAATAAGGGCCGAAGAGTTTTCCGACATGTCTTCTCCAAAGAGTAGTGTACTCAGCGCCAACGTTGATGGTCCATCCCAAGTAACAGAACTTGCACTATGTAAACAAAATCTCAAGTAACAGAAAATGACAATTTTGCCTTCGGTGTTGAAGCAGGTTTGAGATTAATTTTACATATGAATTCACAGTTACTCCCCTGCAGCAAATAACTAACTATATGATGATCTCGAAAAGCTGAATAACTAACTGCTTATATAAAAGCCTGCAAGTTTCCCTCGAGACAAAAGAACGCCCTTAGTTTATATGAATGCACAGTTACTCCCCCGTAGCTAATAACTAACTATATGATGATCTCGAAAAGCTAAATAACTAACTGCTTATATAAAAGCCTGCAAGTTCCCCTCAAGACAAAAGAACACACTTCATTCAGCTAATAACTAATTGCATGATGATCTCAAGAAAATAAATAACTGACTGCTTATACAAAAGCCTGCAAGTTCCCTTCAAGACAAAATAACGCCCTTAGTTCGAGTAGCTAACTAAATAGCCGTTCTAAAATAATTTACTAACAAAAGATGGAATTTGGCTTTCCGGGCACACGATCGTAGGGTGCCGATTACCTCATACAAGTAATCAAACCCTTCTAGCCTGAACTGACCTACGATATCCTTAAAAGTGCTGACCTTAGTTACAATCTAGTGCTATATATCCTCACCCAAAGTTGCTGCGAGTTACAACACGAATCGTCACAAGATCAATCTAGTGCTAGTAGAAGATTCACATCATTACTGCTAACAAGTAGTAGTATACACTAGGGGATCTGCGCTACTCAGTATTTATCTGCTATGGCTCTTCAAACCGATCAGAAGATCGGCGATGGACAGTCTAAGTCTATAAGACCAGGCAAGACAACCACAAACCGATCAGAAGATCGGCGATGGACAGTCTAAGTCTATAAGACCAGGCAAGACAACCAAGCTGGCAGTACAACTCGTGCCATAAACATGGCGAAGAAACGAAGTAGTATGCTCTGTACTAGACTACTAGCAGCATCATCCTAGGCTAGAATTAAGTTGGTCAGTACTAATGTTGGCAACGGAACCTGCAGGAGTCGTGAGCCAAACTTGGCAAAGCCGCCCGAGCGTACGGTACGGGCGGTGGTCGCAATCATACGGCAGGGGTCTAAAGCGAGGGCGGCGATTCGTGCTCGAAAGCATGTCGCGAGAAGAAAAGGAGAGGGCGGCGAACCTCGGGCAGCGGCCGCTGCTCCTCCATCGCGCGCAGATCCGGCGCCGACGCCGTGGGGAGCGGTCAGCGGGTTTGCGGGGAGTTGTTGGCGGCGACTCAGGGGTGGTCGTTGAAGCTTCTGCTTTCTTGGGTGGGGAAGATCGAGGGAGTAGAATAATCGGAGGGACGAAGGATTCGAGGAAAGGTAAGGCGGAGAGAAAAATAACGAAGCGGCGAAGACGACACCGAGTTCGGCCCGGTGTCCGGCAACCGCCGTCCGCCGGTCTAGGGTAGGAGTCCCAGCGCTCTGGTCGTGCCGGTTGTGCAGCAGCAGCAGCGTTCCGAAGGTCGCTATGAATTCAACTGCATAATAACTCACGAATTCATCATAGTTCTGGAGTGCTCATTTGCATCTTTACGAGACGATCTGTTGCTTCAGAGAACTTGTAGTGTTCATGATACGATTCAGATGCGCATCCACCATTTGGGCGGGGAACGTAACAACAGAAATAGTTCACAAGGGGACATTGCCCAGGACATAGCTCAAGTTCCAGTTCTCCGTGGTGCAATGTGAGACAGCAAATATGATAGGAACGTCTTTGTAGCATATATTTTGTCAGTCAAATTACATGTATTCCCAAACAGAGAACACACACTTCAACACTACCATTCTCACTCGAACCTGGCAACTGACTGCAAAAGGGCAGCATGATATGATATATAGGCTTAACATAAGCTACTACTACTCCAAACGCACTTCTTCCCTTGTAAGCATCACTTCACCGCAACAAAACATGGCTTCCAACGAACCAACAAACTAAAACAAGGCGTTTCCTATCGGATCCAAGGCTCTCTCTGCCATCAGATGTCAGCCGAAAGGAAGTTGTCGGACAACGTGACCTGGCGATCAAGAAACAGAAGAGTCAGTATACTGCATCAGAAGAATTAGCTCAACCCGAATCCTGACGCTCTTCTCTTAATCTAGAATGAGAAAGAGCAATTACCTTCTCGCCCAGCTTGAACGGTGCGAGGCCCCTGTATGGGCAGGTACTACATCTGAATGCATCGCCCAACCCACACTGAAATAGAGAAAAAACATATATCGATCAACGACTTGGGTGAGTTGAGCGCATGCATGCATGCAATCAGTTATGGACTTACACAAGAAATCGCAGTGACATTTTATGTTCACAATCAATAATTTTACTTACACTGCCACAAGCTGACACAGGGTTGTCGATCTGTTCTACGGTGAGCCCCAGCTTCTCCACCTTCTGCTCAGCCTCGGCCCTGCCACAACTGCAGTTCTTGCATGCCTTCTTTGTTGCTCCCACTTCACAGTCTCCCACTGGTGAAACAACAGCAAACCTTTTAGCATCAAAGCCTAAATAAACATCTTTAGAGAAATTAAACAAAGTCAGAGGGTTGTTGGCTATACCAACTGGAAGCTGTGGCTTCTTCAAATCCTCCTCAGTCAAGAGGCTGTCTTCGTCAATTAGTTCATCATCGTCGTCAATTTCAATCTTTGGAAGAGCCTTTATGATTTTCTTCTTCAGGGCGAAGGAAGAACCCATACTCCAAGATGGCTTCTTTGCCTTGATCTGCACGTTATTCCAGTTAGCACTCATCATTAGAAAAGGAAGGCACGGGCAGCAGCCTTAACAGAATGAGACATACTCACAGTAACAGATTGCACGCTATCCTGCGAGCTTGTAGCAGAGGCTTGCACTTCAACAAGACCACCCATGAGTAGCTGGCGCTCGATATAATTGTTTGGCTAATGCGGAGGAAAATAGAACGATCAGGTTCTGCTAAACAGACACTACAAGACAACGGTTGTGAACAACAAGGAGTTCCACGAATTACCTTCTGATCAGACGAGGGTGTGAAGCTCTGTACCAGCACAATGCCGCCAGCTTTCAGCACCCGGTTAATTTCAGCAACCAACTGATCCCCAAAGCTCTCCACCTTTTTTATGACAGATAGAACAGCACCAACTGAGGCGTCATCAAAAGGCAACTTGCCACCTGATAGGCAAGAACAAAAGTTCAAAACAGGTTTATGACAGACCGAAGTCCATACAAGGATAGGACATACTGAAGCGGTGACATAAAACATGATTACGAGTCCACTCTTAGATTTCTAAATACACAACTTTTGGATTGTCTATCCATAAGAAGATGTTCGCTAAAATTACTAGTACGAGATACAACTATATTATCTGTTTCCCGGCTAAGTCAAACATAGACCCTTTTGGTTACCTTTTCTCAACCCGCAATTGGTAGCATGTCATTTCCGTGTATGTAGCAGGGAAAAAGGGTGGGTGCGAGATTTGGGAGCTCACCGAGCGAGGCGCACTGCGTGATGACCACGACCTCCTCACGCGGGACCCCGGCGGCCGCCGCCAGGTCCCCCACCGCGCGGAGCGGCAGCACCAGCTCGTCCGTCACCGCGAGCGCCGCCGCCGCCGCCGCCATGGATCCAACACCTGCAAGCGCAACCGAGAGTCCGTCAGATGAAAACGACCGACCAGATCGAAACAGCTGCAGCAGAAAGGGGGGTTCAGCCAGCCTACAGATGGATCGGAGGAAGAAGAAATTCCCGAGGGCGAGCGCGTGGGTGGGAACTGGGAAGAGGAAATTGCTCGGGGTGTGTCTGGAAGGTTGAGTGACGCCGGCGTGGAGAGTTGAAGGATGGGGAGAAGGCGAAGGGGAAGTTGGGCAGCGGCTGGCTGATGAGAGAGGCCGGGTCAGACTTGGCTGCCTCTTCTTCTTATCAGGCCCAGCCTATTCGTATGGGTTTCGAGACTATGGGCCTTACTGGCCTATTTGAACACTCGACCCATAATTATTTTTTAAACTCTCCTAAAAACATTAAATGTCTATCAAAATTAGTCATTCGGGGAAGGACCATGTGTCATATTTTCCACAAAAGAGTGGTGCAACATCACCGAAAATTCAAGAATGAGGGGTGAGTGGAAAGACATCAACCCCTCTCAACCACTAGTTTATGTGCAAAAACATGCGAGGGAAGAGCTCCACTTAAATCTTGTTAAGACAGAAGAGCTCTTTTGAGAATTCGGAAAAAAATACGAACACCGGATGATGGGATGTGCCACTGCAACCCAACCACTAGGTTACCTCTCCATTCTACAATAATTGCATACAATCAAGCTATTTACTCGTTTTGTTGCCGGAAAGTTAGGCACTAATTTCATCGTATTCTAACTTTTTTGTGTATTACTCTGCACGTTCTAGCCAACCATGGATGAGTTTGAACATTTGTACAACCTAGCCGCTATCCAATACTCGGAAAAAAACTAAGAGATGTACTTATAGATATGGGCATGTGACCTGATGGGAGTATCAAAATTAATCTGAAATTGCTTGATTTGCTGCATGCTAAACAATTCAAAGGTGATGAAACAAAAGATCCATACCGACATCTGCAATTCTTAAGGAAAAAAGTCGTATTCCACCATTACCTTACCCACAAGCGAGGGCAAGACATATTTTAATAAGTTAAAACCGCGAATGATTCACCTTGCATGACCACTTATGTCCTCCATTCATGGCGGAGTCTGCTCACGACGAAAGGTTCCTCTTGGCCCCTCCGTGGCTCAGTCTATCGATCACTGGTGCGACGTCGCCTGTGCGCGCCAGGGTTATCCGTCTTTCGTTCCCTCCTGAGTCCGGGAGAAACCCCTAGGATTTGCCATGGTTCGGAAAGTAGCGGCGCGTCGACGTCTCCTCCTTTCTTTAAGGTGTTGCTTGTGTGCTCAACGAACCTTGGGCCATGTGGTGTGGTGCTGGGACGATGCCGCCACCCGCCTAGATCTTGGTTTTGATGGGCGCATTGGCCGTCATCTCACTTCATTTCCTTGTAGTCGATACATCTTTTTTATTTGTTGAACATGTTCGTGTTGTTGCCAATAGTTTCCGTACTTACTCATGGTCGTTGTTTTATTTATAAAGCGGGGGTGAAACCCTAGCTATCTCTAGAGTTTTGAGTGGCTCAAACAAATAAGCATGGTAAAGATGCTTGGTCCAATTAAATAGAAATATGAACAAGGACAGGAGGTCATCCCCGGAAATATTAACGAACCTAAGTGTGTTTATTACATCCACAATTGAATAGCTATACAGTCTTGCAAGTTGCAAGGCCAACAAAAAACTGATAATCTACCTAAGCAAGGCGGCGCCTGCTGGCGCCTCTCCATCACCAGCTTCAACTTGGATCGCTTCTTGTAGTACAAATTTTCTTCTGCTTAACATCCACAGGAATGGACATGTTGTATATATACTTTTGTGTCTTCTTCTGCTAAAAATTGCACCTTTAATTTCCTCTGGCGCGCCGGGAACTGATGTGATATCAGTTGTAGTCTCCGCCTCGCCTGGGCTTCTGCTGCTGGACGACGATCCTCGCCGGGAGAGGCCGGCCGGTGCCGGAGCCTCCGCAGCTGCTGCAACGCTTGCGGCCGGAGCCGGAGCAGGTCCCGCAGCCGACGTCGCCGTCGGACCAGCGGTTGCAGAGGCAGTCCTCCCTGCCGGTGCCGCTGCACGTGGAGCACCGCGGCCGGGCGTCCCACCTGGAAGACGCCGGCAGGCCGTCCTCCCACAGGGCCCGGTTCGCCATCGCCACGCCGCCAGCATGCCGAGCCCGGCTGACGCGATCGTTATCGGCCCAACCATCTTCGCCGCGAGCAAAGGCACCAATCCAAGAACCTCTGCTTCTTCCGCGCTGAGATCTCTAGCTAGCTGGCTTGCTTGAGTACTCGAGATGGAACAATGAGGAGGAGTTGTCTTCTTGGTTTTCTTCCCGTGTATACTGGCCTGACCTGGTACTTGTAGGAATGGAAAAGATCTGAGTGTGTGTGTGGATGGCGGCGGTCGAGGCGTTCTTGTGAGCCGGATACTTCGATTTGTAGATTTCCTCGTGTGGTTCTGATGGAAGAAGTACGTGGTTGCGTGCCGGCTGTGGGTATCCTCCAAGTTTTTAGTTTGGAGGGTAGCGGAGCCGGGGAAGAGAAGGCGTGTCCGCCTTGTTGCCTTTGCTTGCCTGCTTGGTCTCTACGTATCTGTCGCCTACTCTGCTTCGGTGAGGAGTTGTACAACGTGGGTGGTTTCGTGTGTGCTTCTCTTGCTTGTTGTGTACGTGGGTGGTGTGGGTTTATTTATTTGTTTTCTCTCCCTATGTATTTCGTTTAGTGCTCTATTTATTTTCCTTTTTGGTGCCAAGAGTACGGAGTTAGACGCAGGAATTGTCGCTGCATTTTTTTACCAAGACCATTAAGACTCTTTTCGACAGCGAAGTGTTTCCAAAACCAAAGTATCTGAAAACTGTAGTAGTGTTAAAGTTCGATCCATGGTTGTGTCACACTCACACCTTCCTGAATGTCACACGGTGTCACACTTAGCTCGTGAGGGAAGGAATATTTTTCTATATGATTATGCTGACAAATCAGCCCATGCACCAACCCATGCACCCAGGTGACTCAAAATTTAGCAAGCAAAAAACAGCATACACTCCGGTGAACCACAGTCGGCTTCGAATTCTACGTAGCCCTATTTATGTTAGACTTTGTATTTAGTCACGTATAGCTTCTGTGTATTGTACCTGTACTTGTAATCTGTATACCCCTTTATATATGAGATAGGCCACGTCCTAGAGACGCTGAGCCAGTTTCCCCAAAACCTTAATTACATGGTATCAGACTAGGTTACGTTATGACTTCCGCGTTGTGGCCATGACCTTCATGGTGTCCACGGCCGTGGCCACGACCCCCGCGTTGTCAACTACTCTCGATGCTCCGCTTGCGTCTGATCCTCACGGCGATCTTGCGGCCCTCGACTCCGCTCCCGGCCAACTTCGCGCATCCGGTGACGGTACGGTTGACACCGGACAACTACCTGTACTGGCGCGCTCAGCCCCTTCTGCTCCTCCGCAACCGGCACATGGAGAACTACATCGATGGTTCGCTCCCGTGCCCGCCAGCGACGGTTCTGGTGGTCACCGCCAATGGGCTTAGGGTTTCAGCTCCTAACCCCATGCACCACGGCTGGATCTCTCTCCGCGCTTCAGACCTCTCTCACCGAGGGGGTCGCCGGCCTGGTGCTCTTTGTTGCGTCGACCCTCGACGCCTGGACAACTCTCGCCAACAGCTTCGCCTCTCAGTTCACTGCCCGGTCCATGGCCATCCGCCGACAACTCCAGGAGGAACGCAAGCTCGATCAGACCGCCACGGCCTTCTTCAACAAGGTAAAGGCTCTCGCGTACACATTCCCGTCGATCGGCCAGCCTCTCCGTGACGAACAGTTCGCTTCATACATCCTCGCGGCCTGGACCAAGGATGATCCTCTTCGGGATGATCCTCAATGGGTCAAGGATGGTCTCGTGATCGTTCAGTGGTTCTACACCCGCATCTCCACTGATATCTTCAACATGCTCGGCCACAATAGTGTCACCGCCGCCAAGATATGGGCTTCCCCGCGCCAGCTATTTCAGAGCAACAGCGACGCCGGAAGAATGTTCTGCACATGAGGTTGACCAAGTTGTTGTTCGAGAAGTTATCGATGATTGGTCATGTGAGGTTGAGCATATTGTAAGTATGTCTTGAAGAAAATAATTATGTGATCATTCAAGGCTATCTTCAAGACATCATGTAATGAAGAGAGAAGAAAATATACAAGGTTGGTCAAGATATTAATCAGCACACAAAGCTACAAGATGTACCAAGTGGGATCATGTAACTCTTTGTATGATAAGCAATTCTCCATATAGCTTTGTGAACTAACCCATGATATGTGTGTGTGGTATTTCCATGTGTGGTTAGATATCTCTTCATGGACTTGCATCGAAAGGAAGATTACATATAGTCCATGGAGGATGACGCCAATTGGTGGTCGTCATCGAGTTTTAGAAGTTCAAGTTCAAGAGAAGCACCTCGACGAAATCCTATGCTTGAAGCTTGCCACCCATTTGGAGATAATGGTCATGTGATCATATAATCTCTTCATGGACTTGCTTCTTTATGTTGACGATATTATTCTCACTGCCTCTTCGGAAAAATTTATTGATCATATAATCTCTTTGCTTAGCACCGAGTTTTCCATGACTGATCTTAGTTTGCTTCACCACTTTCTGGGTATTGCTGTCACTCGTTATTCTAACGGCCTGTTTCTCTCCCAACGCCAATATATTCTTGATCTTCTATCACGAGATGGTATGCTTGACTGTCAGCCATCCTGTACTCCTGTTGATACTCACTCCAAATTTTCCTATGGTGAACCTTTTTTTTATGCAACTCTTTATCGCAGTATTACTGGTGCACTTCAATATCTGACTATTACTCGACCTAAACTTTCTTATGCCGTTCAGCAAGTTTGCTACATGCATGATCCTCGCTTCCTCATTACAACCATGTCAAACATATTCTTAGTTATCTCAAAGGCACTCTCGATCATGGACTTCACTTCCATTCATCTTCTCCAATTTGTTGACAACATATTCCGATGCGGACTAGGCTGGTTGTCTAGATATTCGTTGGTCCACGTCCGGATACTATGTTTTTATAGGTAACAATTTGATTTCATGGTCTTTGAAACGGTAGGTTACAGTCTCTCATTCATCTGCTGAAGCTGAGTATCGACCAGTGGCACACGCTGTCGCTGAAACTGTTTGGCTACGCCAATTATTATCGGAGCTACATCGTCCTATTCAGCATGTCACTATTGTTTACTGTGACAACATTTTAGCTGTTTACATGTCCAATAATCCAGTGCAGTACCGCCGTACCAAGCATATCGAGATTGACATTCATTTTGTTCGGGAGAAGGTAGCACTTGGCCAAGTTTGTGTTCTGCATGTTCCAACCAGTGCTCAATTTGCTGATATCTTCACAAAGGGCCTGCCGACAACACCATTCGTTCCAGTCTTAACGTCGTTGAGCCCATCATTCAAATTGTCCGATCTGTTCGTCAATGTGTATTTCGTTTTCTCGCAAGTCTACTTCGTTCCTGCCTCATTTGGCTGCAAGAGGGGGACGCGAATACGGCGTATTTCCATATGCATGCGAGTAACAGACGCGAAGGAATCACCTGTTCAAGATCAAAAGAGGTGAGATGGTGGCCACCACGCAGGAGGGGATGAACGAGCTGACCACGGAGTTCTTCCGCAACCAAATTGGCACACCTCAGCCAGGCCGGCGGCACTGAATCTGAATAACTTGGAGTTCCCAGAGGTGGATTTGTCAAATCTGGAGGCTGATTTTACTGAAAAGGAGATTTGGGAGGCAATTAAGGAACTTCCTCCGGACAAATCGCCGGGCCCAGACAGTTTCTTGCTGCGGTTCTATCAAGCGAGCTGGGCGATGATTAAGGAAGATTTCATGGCGGCAATCAATCACTTAACTAAACAAGATAGCCGAAGCTTTCGATCGCTAAACAACGCCTATATTACTCTGTTGCCCAAACATGCAGGGGCAGCTGACATCTCTGAATTCCGCCCGATTAGTCTTCTCCATAGTGTCGCAAAGATTTTCTCAAAGGCAATTGCAATTCGTCTCGCCCCAAAGCTGAATGATCTTTGTTGCCGCCAATCATAGTGCATACATCAAGGGGCGCACGATCCAAGATAATTTTATGCTTGTCAGTCAATCGTTGAAGACCTTTCATCAGAGGCGCACGCCGCACTGTTTCTGAAACTCGATATTGCGCGGGCGTTTGACTTGCTCTCATGGCCGTTCTTGCTAGAAGTCTTGCGACGCCGGGGTTTTGGTCCGAAGTTCGGCAATTGGGTTTCTGCTATCCTTGCCACGGCCAACACGCGAGTGCTGGTCAACGGCTTTCCCGGCGAGCAGGTGTTCCATGCGCGGGGGCTGCGCCAAGGGGATCTGGCGTCACCACAGTTCTTCATCTTAATCATGGATGTGATGACGGCGGTATTTAGTAAAGCGGAAGCTGTGGGGATCTTTGAGCCGTTGCACAGATGGGGGATCAGGCACCGAATCTCGATGTATGCCGACGATGTCGCGATGTTCATCAGGCCTTGTGAGTCCGAGCTGCTTGCGACGCGGCAGTTGCTGACATGCTTTGGAGATGCCTCTGGTTTGGTGACCAATTTGACAAAGAGTGCCATCATTCCGATCAGATGTGAGAACATTGATACTGATGCGATTATGCAAGTTTTTCCCTGTCAGCGGGGACAGTTTCCTTGCAAATATCTCGGGCTGCCGCTATCGCCCCGTGCGCTGCGCAAGATTGCTTGGCAGCCGCTGATTGATGAGTTAAGCCGGCGGCTGGCCTCCTGGCGGACTGCCATGCTCACGGAGGGCGGACGGCTGATTCTTGTCTCCTCGGTTCTCATGATGATATCGGTGTATCACATGCTGTCGCTTGACCTTCCTCCCTGGGTAATCAAGGCGATCAACCAGATTTGCCGATGTTTTTTTGGAGGGGATCCGAAGATGCTCGGGGTGGTCACTGTAAAGTGTCATGGCTGCAGGTCTGCAAACCTAAAGAGCTGGGAGGGCTCGGATTGCACAACATCCGAGCCCTTAACGACGCCCTGCGCATACGTTGGCGCTGGTTAGAGAAAGAGGGTCAGTTAAGGGCCTGGAGCGGGCTGAAATTCAAGTTGTCACAGGATGCAGAGGCAATGTTCACTGCGGCTACCGAGTGCACGATCGGTAATGGAGATCGCACCTCGTTCTGGCATGATCGATGGATCAATGGAATAAGTGCTAAATGCATTGCACCGCAGTTGATTGACTTTGTAAAACCCAGCAGTGCCTTGGAGATGATAGTGGCACAGGCTTTGACGCAGAATAAGTGGATCGGGAGCATTCAGGGCACACTCTCGGTGCCGGCTATTGTCCAGTTCATGCAGTTGTGGCAGGCGATCCAAGAAGCACCGAACCTGACGGCGGAAACTGACAAGTTCAGATGGATCCTATCAACTAATGGCCAATATTCGGCCAAATCGGCCTACCAGGCCTTCTTTGCAGGCTCGGTGAAGGCTGATTATGCAGAGCTTCTGTGGGGCAGCTGGGCTCCAATGAAGGAGAAGCTCTTCATGTGAATTGCGCTCCGCAACCGCTGCTGGACGGGAGAGAGGTTGGCGGCAAGAGGTCTGCAAGGCCCGGCAATATGTTTACTATGCGATCAGCACACGGAATCTATATATTGATCATCTTATGGTGCAGTGTCCCACTTCTAGATCAATCTGGTTCCAAATCTTGACGGACGCAGGCTTCAGCCACTTTCAGCCGTAGGTGGACACAACTTTCAGAGAATGGTGGTGCGTGTTAGGCAGCTGTCGACCAAAACAGAAAAGGAAGGAACTCGCCTCCCTGAGCATAGCATGCTGCAGGCGGTTATGGCTAGAAAGAAATTATCGCCATTTTGACAGGAGGTTTGCGACAGAGGAAGTCATCTGTCGGCGGGTGAGAGACGAATTTCAGTTGTGGTTGCTGGCAAGGAAACCTGCAGAGAATAGGGAGAAGTAGTCTCTAGGCTTAGCGGGTGCGGTGTGAGTCTCAAGCTGTAACCAAACTCTTCTATCTTAATGTCATGACATGCATATCTCTGCATGTTCTTGAAAAAGAAAAAAAGTCTACTTCGGTTCGTTGGTTAATACGGCCAATTGGTCGGCGGACTATTGAGTGGATAGTGGACGGCCGGACGGAGCACCGTGTCCGTGACTCGGTTTAACCGGCACGGCTGGAGCGGCGGCAACTTCACCGTCATCATGCATGAAAAGCGTCGGACGCCTATCACCTGCGGCCGCAGCGCCTGCCAGATCGATTAACTTGTGTCCGCCGGCGAGTAACTTGTTCATGGATCTCCGCTGCACATCGAATCAAACCCACCCGGTAGGCAAAAACAGTACGTACACGTACACTTGTCTTTTTTCGAGGTTTGATATAGATAAACCCAACTTGATATTATGCCAGGCGCCCGTGATCCTGACCGCCGATCGAGCGGAACAGACGCCGTGGCGACGAGGGAATCGTCGTCGTTACCCACCCACCAGTTGGCGAGCGTGCAGCCAAACCGAACATTCGTCGTCTCCGATTTCCAAGCGCCTCTCTCTACGCAGCTACGCTCGTCCTCCGATCCTGGCCCGTGATCGAATAATTAAGCTGCCGCGAAATGTGGATATTATCTGTCCGTTACTCAACATGTAGTACGTACTGGGGTGCGTACCCTTGTCATCTGCTAGAGATTTTCTACCCTGCTACTGTTCTTGGTGTTCCTGGCAAATTGGCTCTAGGCTTGCCTGTCCGACGACCAAAAGGAAGAAAAACTGAACACCGGATTAATCAATGTAATGGTGTTTAGTAGGTCTGGATTACAACCCGTTGAATTGGAGTGCCTTCGGTTATACTATTTTTCAGTAGCTTATAGCTGTTGCTTCAGCAGAGTCGAGAGCATTTCAGGGCCCGTTTTTGTCTGAATTACAATTCAATTCGAGTGCCTTTTATATTTTTCAGTAGCTTATGGCTGTAGCTCCAGCAGAGTCATGAGCATTTCAGGCCCCGTTTTGTCTGAACAAACGCTGTCCCTACTCGTCTTCCAGCGCTTGCCTGGCTAACTAGCCTCTACGGCTCTAAGGTGACCATGGTGGATGTTGGTGGTATTTAGACAGCACACAATATTGAAGTTGATCTACTACATGTGTTGTCTCAGCTAACACAAGAGGCAGTTATATATGCTCCCACCTGTGAGCTGTGTGGCAGGAGTAGTATATAGCACTAATCTAGGCGCATGTTGTTCCTGCCGAGTTGGAGTCATCTCCGTGTGCACACGGCAGGATCTTGCAACTTGTGATTGGGTGCCATGAACCTCTCTCAACTTGGAATTGGAAACTAGCCTCATGGCAAATCTTTGCCATGCACATTGCTTACTTGTAACGGTATGTGTGGGGCCGGACAGGTCAGCCCTGCACCACGATGCTGTTGTTTTTTGCAGGTTGGTATGTTCTTCCTTTATCAAAAAAAGAAGGTTCTTCGGCTACATCCACCGGCATCTCACCAAAAAGGTGTTTGCAATGGTCCATGCTCCAACTCACTACTCTTTTGCCACCATCACGTTTTAGGTTCCAGATAGTTAATTTAGGCATGAAATGGCGCTACCTAACAAGGTTATCAGATCCAGTAAAATCGCCACTACTTAATTATGGACGGGAGGAGACAATTCCAAGAACTTGGATAATCTTACTACATAAGTCATCAATGCGACAGACCTGGCATAATTTGGTTTTTGGACTAAGCAATTGCATCAGATCATGACAACGACCACAATCACGGGCATGTCAAAACAAAATGGAGGATGGTGCACTCAAGTACATGTCCCATGGTGTCCTCCTTGTTCTCTATGCTTATTTCTTTCGGTGTAACTTTTTTAACCGTTAAATTTGCTATGGGCTTTAGGCCCTAAAGCCCATCGATCAATATTTTTTTTGGAAAATCGTAGGTGGCACATTACGGCATGAATCAAGGTGAGAAAAAAAATGTTTCGTTCGTGCTGCTAGTTTGAAAAGCGGTTGATGACTCATTATAAGGGAGAGTTTTGTACCACTCAACAGAGCATGAGAAAAGAGAACTTGGCTGTGACAAGATGGTTAGGAGAGTGGTTATATCCCCAGCCCACCAGAGTTCAAACCCCAGGTTTGACACTGGTATTTCTCATTTAGGCGGAATATTCTTCAGTGGGAGGCGACGTTCCCGTCGACAGCGAGGCGCCTGTGGTGACTTCGTCAATCTCAAGACCCGACTGCCGGCTCCGGCAGGACAAGATGAGGCGGCGGCGGGACAAGATGCGGCGCCGATTGAGGGGCCTCCCGGCGAGTGGCGGAGCTTGACGAAAATGTTTGGGGGGGGGGGGGGGGGGGGGGGGGGCGAAAGACGAGAAAAAGTCAAGCCACAGCAACGAACTAGAAATTGTACACTTTGAGACAAATTTATATTGATATTGACCACGCCGGTTGCAAAATACATGTATGATGTCGTCTATGCTGTGCGGGTGAGAGAGTATCTAGTGCTACATGGGTTATGTATGCTACCAGTTTCCCCGTCGATCTGGGCCATCCAATCTAAACGACGTGAGAGGAGCAAGCACAATTGCAGCTCCTCACACATCATGGACATATGCAATTTAGACCCTCTCATTTTTCGAATTGTGGCATGGGATCCATCTGCATCCAGATTTATTAACTTAACGCATTTCATTTTGATTTTGGTTTCCCTGACCGACCTCTATTGATTGAAGCTCTTTTTTTTCATTCGAAGCACCACTTTTATGTTCAGTTAAAAGGAGCACAGAAGAATGGTTCGAAAGAAAAAGGAGCACATAACTAGGACGGATGCTAACAGACAGAATCATGACCTGGATCATTTTGGGACGAACTGAATCTCGTGGCAGCATATTGAGTTGCTCCTGCAACCAGTAGCTTCTAGATTTGATCTGTAGACTAACTAAATCTCGTGAGGAGAGAGAGACACTAGGGATGGTTCGTGTGTCACAATAGGAAAAAGTTGAGGGACCAATTTGCACATGTGCCATGGTTGGTGGCAGACTAGAGTTGTGATTGATCCCGTCCGTTCACTCAGATTGAATGGCCCAAATTGCTAGAATCGTGTAGCACCCAAACACCTCGTAGTACTAGATATGTTCTCCTGAACCAAGGCTCTCTCTCGCAAGCATCCACTCTGTCAATTTCTGGAATCCTCTCCCTTCTACAGTGCTTGGGAGGCGACTGCGGAGGCGACTCGGCGTTTCCCGAATGCCGCCGGCGTATCTGGGGATTTCCCACCCTCCGCCGGCCGCTCCGGCGGCGGGAGGATGGGGAATCCCCAGATCGGCGCTCCGGCGTGTAGATAAGGAGGTTTTGGGCGGCGCGGCGGAGGCGGGGTGGCCGGCGTCGTCGTTTTGCAGCTCTGTGGCTTCCCCTCCATGGCGTCGTCCTCGACGGCGCTCCCAAGCCGCAGATGCGTCCCTGTTCTGCCGCTGTTCCTTCCGGCGTCGGTGGCAGGCTGGTGACGAGTGGGCTGGTGGCCGGAGGAGGAGGTGCGAGGCGGCTGCTGCGTGGTGGTGTGGCGTGATGGTGGTGGATCTGGCCACCTCCGGTGAGGTGGTGCGGCGCAGGCCCGGATCCAGGGCAGAAGATGCTTGGGGCGTGCCCCCGTCCGATGGACGACCTTCGTCTTCAGATCCAGCTCGTCGGAGCTGGTGGTTGATGCGGCTCATCAACGCCTTCGGGCAAGGAGCTCTTCTGCTCCATGGGCGCGAGCTCCGGGCGGCAGCTTTCTCCTTCGTCTCCGGCGTTGGAGGTCGACCGTGCTGGAGTTCTTTGTGGTTGAAGACGGCGTGTTGCAGTAGCGACGATCTCTGTATCCTTCTCGTTTTGTTCTTTGCTTGTATCCGGCTTCGTAATCCTCCTTTTTATTTATGAATACAAGTATGAAAAATCAAAAAAAAAAATATGTTCTCCTGTGCGGGTGTGCGAGACAGAGGAGAGCGCTGCTCTTTGTTTTTTTTCAGGACGGTGCGTGCGTGCGTGGGGTTTTGTGGTGTTTGTCCAACGGGCCAAAGGCCCATAAGCTGAGCTGGGGGGCCGAATTTTTGTATTCTTCCAATTCTAAAAAAAGTACTAACTACAGTACTAATTAAAAAATCTGGTGGGCTGGGGGGCGGCGGCGCCCTGACTACTACATAGCCCCGCCGTTGCCCCAAGCGCCGGCGACAACTCTAGGGTTCCGGTGGTGGCGATTTGGGGGCAATTTTGGAACTTTGATTTGGCGCGCAAAAAGTGATTTGGGGCGAGGCAAGGAAGGAATTGGCGCGCTGTGCAGGGAGACGCACTGGATCAGAAGCGTCGGCGCATCAGGCTGCAAGCAGGACGGAGCGAGGAAATTTATTCAAGGGAGGCCAAGTGATCATAACACAACTTTCAGAAAATATATATGTCATAAAAACCATCATATTCACATAAAAAAATGCCAAAATAGCATGATATTGGTCTAGGGTATACTGGTTACATTAGATAGACAAAATACGAGGATCAGATCACCAGAATAACTAAAATAAGTGGAGTTTAATTGAAATCTACTCGACGTTTTTTCCTTGCATCAAAATCATCTATAAGTTTGTCAGTTGTGAACTCCAAAGCAATCTCCCTCTCAATGTAGATTAGCAAACCATCCCTTAGTCATCCTCCATTTTATTCCGAAGTCTTGATTTCACAATTTTCATGGCGGAAAAAGCCCGCTCAGTTGTTGCAGTTGAAACCGGCAAAGTTAGAACAAGTCAAATTAACCTGTCAATCAAGTGATAATCTGTCAACTTCTTGGTTTCAAAAAGTTTTCGGCAAAGTTCAGAGATGGTTGATAAGTTTTGAAACTCCGGATTTCTTAGCACATCAAGCTCATAATGTCGCAGTTGACACTTCAAGTTGTCCCTTTCCTGTTCCGAAAAATCAGAAGGATAGAATTTTGTAGCTAGAAGACAAATATTTCCAATGTTAAATGATCTGAATGAGTTCCTGGGATCTAAAGAGGTACACAAAATAAGGAGCTCTGTTGATTGTTCACTGAACCTACTATTTAACTCATGTAGTTGTTGATCAACTGCAACCGTGAAGACATCATATTTATAATGATGTTTAGCTGAATACTAGTCAAAAAGTTCTGCTCATGCCTCCTTGGGAATACTAGTGGATCTTATGTGCTCATATTTGTGTAGCTTAGTTGACATGTGCTGCATTAGGGGGGCCATACACACGAATTTGAAGATCAACACCACATAATATCTAGGGGAGGTCTCGTAAAATATTTTAGCATGGGGGGCATGGCCCCCTGCTAGCTCTGTCCCTGGCTGCAAGCAGGCGATAGTTCATCGCATCCTGGACGGCTGCCGCTCGGAGGGAGGTGCTCATCGGCCCTCAAGGGAATGAAGTCGCTGGAGAGGGTCTTGGAGGGGAGGTGGTCGTCGGAGATGGGGTGCGGCGGCGGCAAGGATCAGGGCCTTGCGCGACGGGGCCGAAAAGGGAGTAGAAACGAAGCAGAAAAGAGAAATATAGCGATTTCGAGATTAAACGTTCAGGACAATCTGTCGTGAGTTCAAATTCAGTTTGACATTTCTCATTTACGCGGAATATTCTTTAGTGAAAGGCAACGTTTCCGTCGACAGCGAGATACCTGTGATGACTTCGTCAACCTAAGGACTCAACCCGTCGGCTCAGTCTATCGGAGGTACTCATAGGGGTAGTGTGTGCGTGTGTGCGTTCATAGGGGTAAGTGTGTGCACGTGTATGTGAGCGTCTGTGTTGTATTGTGTTTCGCAAACAGAGCATGAGAAAAGAAGTGACTCACGCGTGTTCCTCCTCCGTCGACTGCCTCGTGCACGTCATGTTAGCTTTATTCGGCTACTCAATCCCGTCGATCGCGTGCACGTCCTACATCCTCGCTGTATGTGACTCTTTCTCCAACATTAATTCTCATCATGATTGCTTCATATGAAACTTGAAGTATATGAGCTGGTGGGAAAAAACTAGGGAAATAATATATCTACGCCTTGGACGGGGACACTTGATCACCATCTTTACGGGACCGAATTTACAATTTGCTGAGTACTTTTGTGTTGGCAGTTGGCACTCGACATGCATCAGTCTTTGCTCAGCGTCCGATTGGGGGCTGATTGCTTTTTATTTATTTTGGGCAGGGTCTTAATTGCGAGTTAGTTGGACCTAACTATAAAAGTCAGGACCTGTTTGTTATACATGTGTTGAAGAAACATGTTTGTGGTGCTCTATTTTTGCGCATCTGGTCAACAGCATTATCTTATCATGGTACCCTGTGAGTATTCTGGTGAGTATTGTTCGTCTTAGGACTGGATTTGACCCTTCTCGATTGGTTCGTCCCTTAGTTAGTTAGCTCACACCTATGTCTGCTTATCAGCTAATTAACCTGGGATTAGTGGTCATGAACCTGTCGACTTGGAAACATATCTCCCCGTTTAAAAAAAGAAACATATCTCGTACGCGGCACAAGTCTTCACATGCTTAACGCACAATAAGACGCTGTTGTTTTGCATGTTGGTTCTTCCTCGTGTATGAAGGTTCTTCGGCTACATCCATTGGCTTGTCGCCAAGAAGATGTTTGTAATGGTCCGTCCTCCAACTCACTGGTACTGTTACACTTTCTGTTCTAGGTAATTTACGCATGGAATGGGGTTACCTAACAAGCTTTAGAGATGCAAGTGGGTCATTATTATACCCTATACCCTTTTTAGTTTAAAAGGTGAACTAATTAACTTTTTCAAAATAATGATGATATTGGAAAAGTTAGTTTTTTTAACGAAAGAGAGTAAAAGGTATCCTAATGATGAACCACTTGCATCCTTAATAAGGGTTGTTTGATCGCGTGAAAATGACCCTTTCTTAATTATGGATCAGAGGAGACAGTTGCAAAATCTTGGATAATCCAAGTCACCAATGTGACAAACCTGGCATTTGCTTTTTGGACTAATGTAGTCGACCATGCAACTGAATCAGATCCTGATAAAGACCACAGTCACATGCAATTTAAATATGGAGGATGGTGTACTCATGTACATGTTTCAAGGTGCCCTCCAAGCACCCGGATCTAGCTAACGAGAAATTGATAGCTGGTAGTAAGGTTGGTGGCAGTGAAGGTTTCGACGACAATTATGTGCGCAATCCACCGGAAACACAAGACCAGATCACGCAATGTTGACATGTTTGCGTCGTTCCCTTGCCGAAGGTGGTGGCTTGGAGTGTCAGGGATCCCGTAGTTATAGGTCTCGTTGGGGTAGATTTTCAATTGTGCATATTGCATTGATCATCCATGTGGAAATTGGGGTAAATTTGATTTTTTTTTTACTTAAGAGTGCAAATAGATCAAAGTTTCTCTCTAATTGTTGAAGATGGATTGGATCATCGAGGAGGGTGCAACCAACTTTGACATGAATTTTGTGAAACCTTAAATTTTGGGCACAAGTGAATATATGATATTTTCATAATAGACAAAGTCATAATACATGACCATCCACACATTAACAATTGAGTCAAAACATCATTTCAATTTTTCTTTCCAAAAAGAATATTTATTCAAATATTCATATGCATAATGTTTAATCATACAAAAGTATGAGAATATATCAAGTTAAAATAAATAAAAATATGAATCAAATACAAGAATATTTCATTTATCTCATGATCATTTTTACAACATTTTTTGCACAAATGTAAGCACAAAAAAAAAAGATTACAATTGGAAGAACTATTAAATCTGAAGCTAATCATGATTTTGATCTCCATTTTCTTTTGGTCGCCTGCAAAACAAACAACAAAGAGAAAAAAATGCTTTCGTTATGATTAAAATGTTTGTCTGACCTTTCGTGAGACAATTTGTATGTTGGAAACTAGCCAATGGAGAGCAAAGACTTGTTTTGATCCCCAAATGGTGATTAATGATAGAAAAAGAAATTTTACTCGGGAAACTTAAGGGACATTTGCATCTCATATGGGACATTTGGATGAAAAGGGGACATTTGGATCATGAGACATCAAGCAAAGAGGCAACCAAAGACAAGGGCAACACAAAATAAGAATATGTAAGAAATCGTTGGTCATGCTATGTTATCTTGAGAGTGCAATTTCATCATTGACAAATAAGAAGTACCCTACTTAACCCTACTTAGGGTCTATGGGTCTAGGGTTGAGGTCTTAGTTTTAGTGAATTTAGAAACAATTACTCGAGCCTATACCATACACCCTTTTACCAATTTAGTATGAGGTTTTTGTTCTTCGCACAAAAAAAAACAATGGCATGTTAATTATACTAATAATAGAAAACAAGCATGTTAACTATATATAGTAAAAGTATTAGCATATTAGCTACGGTAAAAAAATTAGCTTTTCATTGGCCCTAAAACCAATGTCATGTTCATCGGTCATGAAAACAATTACAAGTTCATCACTCCTAAAACAATGGGAAGTCGGTTCGTCGTCCTCCGGTCCGGTTGGTGGCACTTTTGGCTAGGGTCTTCTCATGATGATGTGAGATCAAAATGATATGACATCGCCACATGTGGACTCTGCTATTGAAATCTTTCATTTAAGGTGGATTGGGCCTTATCAGAAGGTCCTTCCATGAGAGATGGATGCAATAGGCCTTCAAATGCAGATAAAGTGGGTTGTGTCGACCTTGAGGAATAAGATGATGGATCCGGTATGTACAAAAATGGGAGATAGGTGTGCCACGGGAGAGAGGATCCCTCTTTATCAGTGTCACCTTCGTCTTTTTCATCTCCCTCTGTGGGTCATCGGCATATACCGGTGAGGATATCAACTCCTCCTCGGCGCATCTAGCCAACGAGGGAGGAGGAGGCACATGATATTTTTCTGAGTAGGAGGTGGAAGAGCCACCGTGTACTCACATGCCGAACACGCTCTATCAACGGAAGGATGAGAGATAGTGAGGTCACCGTGAGTGAAAGGACATTTATTTACCCCTCTATGTTTTGTGTGTTAGATAACAACACTGGTGATATTTTAATATGTTGCTAAGTGCTTTCAGGAAATATTAAGATTTATAAGTATTCAAAAAGGAGAAAGAAAATCGTTGAAATTGCATCGTGTTGAAAACCCTGGGTAGCCAGCCCCCAGGCCGGCCAGGCGGGCTACAGCCGGCTGGCTCGGCTGGGTAGCCAGCCCCCAGGCCGGCCAGGTCGGGCTCCAGGCGGCTGGCTCGGCTGGGCAACTGGCCCCAGGCCGGCCAGGCCGGGCTACATGTCGGCTGGCTCGGATGGGTGGCCGGCCCCCAGGCCGGCCAGGCCGGCTCCCAGGCCGGCTTCCCTGGGTACTTTGAGGCAGGACGTGAGGCCGGCCTTCCGGCTCCCAGGCTGGCCTCCCAGTTTTCTTCAACGGCCACCTTTTTTAGAGGAGCTATAAATGCTACTCCACCTACCTTGGGACAGGTAGCTCGCCCAGAATTGAAGACACCATTATTGCAAGCTCAAGAATCACTAGATCTCCAATCCCTCCACCCAAACTCGTTGATCTTTGGAGATTGAAGGAGAAGGCCCAGATCTACTACTTCACCAAAGCATTCTTCATTTCCCCTCATTCACTTGAGGGATTTGAGCATAGGGTTTCCACTAGGAAAACCTAGGCATCTTGTTGTACTTACTTGCTTGTTACTTTTGTGTAGCAGGTGTTGTGGTGCTTGGGAGGCCCCAATCCTTTTGTGGGTTGAGCCTCAAGTTTGTTGTAAGGGCTCCGGATTCCGCCTTGAAGGATTCGATAGTGGAAGGTGAACCGAGCTTTTGGGCAAGGTTCATCGGAGAATAGGGTGAGGCCATTTGTGGCGTTTGAGTTTGAAACTCACACCCTCCAACGAGACGTACTCCCCTAAAAAGGAGGAACTCGGGAATACATCCTTGTCTCCGCGTGCTTCCCGTTCGTTTACTCCTTACTCGCTAGCTCTTCCGTGTATCGTGCCTAGTCTAGTATTAACTTGTCATATAGGTAAATTCACCGTAGTTGCATATCTAGAGAATTTACCTTTGTGTCAAGACTAAATTCAAAAAAGAGCTAAAAATTGAGTAGCACCTATTCACCCCCCCCCTCTAGGTGGCCATACCTATCCTTTCAATTGATATCAGTGTCTCGGCTCTTTATTCGGGCTTAACCGCCTAAGAGAAGTATGCCCACCGATGAGCATGGAGTTGAGATACCCGACATTCCCACTGAGTCCACTTCGGTTTCCGTGAAGGACTTCAATACCTTGAAGTCCTCTATGGAAACTAAAATGGACAAGTTGCAAGAGATGATCTTGAAACTCATGGAAGCTAAGGATATCTCACCTCCACCCACCTCTCTTTCTTCGGAGGTTGACAAACCCGAGAATGAAGAGGGTGGTGGGAAGAAGAAGGGGGTTGACAAGATAAAATTGACACCCCAACTAAACAACCTAATGGTTCGGGAGTATATGGTGTCGTTCCTTTCCCATACTCTCCCGACCCACCTATCCCTCATCCTCCTATTCACCTAAGGGGAAACCCACCTAAGCTAAATGCATCTTTGTTTACTAAATGGCAATATTCTATGAGATCTTATGTGAACAGTGCATCTATCGAGCTTTGGAGGATCATTGAGCAAGGATATCAAGCCGTGGATGAATCCAACAAGACAAGAAGAGAAATAGTTGATTGTCAACTAAATGCCACCGCTCTTGACTTGATCCGAGATGCCGTGGGAGAGGATGATATGTCTCACATCGAGCATTGCACCATCGCCAAAGAAGCTTGGGCTTGTCTTGTTGAGGTGTTCGTTGGAAATGAAAGCATGAAGAGAAACCAGTTTGAGGAAATGAGCAACAAGGCCGAAGGCTTCTTCATGGAAGATGGAGAAGACCATGAGCAAATGTATCGAAGACCAATTCCCTTGCCAATGCCTATAAAGCTCTTGGTGCGACCCATGTGAATGATGATTGGATCAAGAGGAAGTATGTGAATGCTCTCTTGCCTTTTGAAGCGGCCGACTTGAAGAGTCTCCAAGGAAGGCACAACTATCCACAATTGACCTCCAATGAAGTCATGCAAGAGATGCAATCTTTCAAAGTCCAAGCCAAAATTGCACAAGACTCTCGTGCCCGTGCTATTGGAATGCATCAAGGATCTTCACTTGCTTTGAAGGCTAAGGTGGTTGAACACAATGAAGATCAAGATTGTGAAGATGTGTCCTCCATGGACCCTGAAGAACTCAAGATTGCTCATAGGGACTATGTGGCTCTTGCGGCAAGGACCTTTTGGAAGAACCCACCCAAAGCTAAAACTCAAGTGGAGCAAAAGTTCAAATCTAGTGGTTTCAAGGATGGCAACCCAAATATGAAGACTTGCTTCAATTGCCAAGATAGATATCACTATGTTGCCATGTGCCCCTATGAGAACCGTGAAGATCATGGAGAAAGACTTGTTCTCAAGAATGTCTCAACGTCCTCTAGCAAGAAACCTTTCTTCAAGAAGAACCTTCCCAACAAGAAGCCTCCTTCAAGAATGGTATTGGTGACTAGAAAGGAGTACATGTCCGGGGATGAGAGTGATGAAGAAGAAACCACAAGTGAAGTGGCCGCTATTGCCATTACTTCATCAACATCTTCATCCCTCTTTGAATCTCCCAATGAGAATGTCCCAATCCAATCCGCCAAGTGCCTCATGGCCAAGGCCACCGAGGTATCATCTCCTTCCCCCTCCAAGACTACAAATGAAATTGATGATCTTATGAGTCTTAGAGTAAAGGAAGAAAATGTTGCTTTGGATCGTTTTATGACTAACTTGCAAGGTGAAGCCAAGAAACGCTTCGAAGCTCTTATGAGCGACTATGGGCGGATTTAAGAGGAGCTTGACACTAGTACAGAACGACACATCGGAAACGGGCCAAAAACCCCTTCGGCAACGGAGAAAGGGTCCGTGTCCCCGCCTCTGTCACTGATGTGAAGGCCTTCATCGGTAACGGAGGCCAAAAACCGTTTCCGATGAGGTCTCCATTTGGCAACGGTTGTGCGCAGACCTCCGTTTCCTTAGTTTTCCTTCATCAGATACGGAGTTTGCCATCCACCCGTTTGCACTGAGCATTTCTCATATTTCGGTTATATGCCATAATACATGAAAGGCTGATTGCACAATGCAATAAAACGTTATTCAATTCATAACATAGAACAAATGCCATCATTACATTGGTATACAATAATATCACGTTTTTTACAATTTGACTACAATCATATCATCACACATTGGCATAATGTAATATCACCTATTACACTTTGACTACAATCATGAACTCTAAACCTATAAGCAACTAACCTAACAAGATGGAAGGCTGGCTTAATTAAGCCAGCTTCCATCTTTGACTTGGAGCTCACCTTCTATGAGCTCTCGGTCGTCGCTGTACCCACTCCAAGACCAGTATCCACGAAATTTCCTTGCCTTAAGGTTTCTGGTTCTCGGAATGATACATTGGTACTTTTATGCAGTGTTGCCGAAATAAACTCCTGCGTGAAAGAAAAAAAACTATTAGCGAAATGTACAAAATACATCTGGATATTAAAAAAATCAGTGGCTATTTTCCAGCAACTGCTTTGTTCGGTTGCCATTTTCGAGAAACTGCTAAGATCAACGGCAAATATCCAGGAACTGCTCTGTTTGGTGGCAGACAGTTCGCATTCCTTCCTTCTCTTCTTCCTCGTTCCACCCCAATCCCCCACCCGCCATGGACGACCGCAACAGAATAACAGAGACAACTACCGTCCGTACCCACGGCACCGTTCTGGAGGTGGTGTACACGAACGAGGAGCATACCGTGGAGCGGATCCTCGACAAGTACGAGGAATGGCTAGCAGAGGAGAAGCATCGGTTCACCCGTGATCGTCGGCGCATGGCTGTCCTGCAACTCGCCATGCGCCAGCATGTCCTCGTGTTCCACTGGTGCAAGTCCAAGAAGAATTGTCCAGAGTTGGGCAAATTCTTTGAACGCAAGAATATCACCTTCGCAAGCGTGGACATCACCAACGACAGCAAGGTGCTTTCTTCTGCCGGCTTCCACATTCCACCGGAGTACTACGTGGACATCCAACTCGTATACAAAATCAAGGGTGGAGACGAGAGGGACGGAATGGGTGATCTAGCGGCAGACCTCATCGACAAATTATACGCCAACATGAAGAAGGAGTTCCCATCCAACCAGCACGTTTTTGGGAGCGGATGCCGCTGCACAAAGTTAACCTCGACTACGCAGCAATAGATGGGTACGTGACCTACGAGTTGTATCGCAAGATCCTAACCTTGAAGGACAGGCTACGTCCAACATGGCAGGAAATGCTCTGCCCTAGGTGCAAGAATGCCCTAGGTGAATTGCAATAGGCTTTGGATGTGGGTGTTTAACTAGTTTGTACAGTTGGTGCTTTAACAATAAGTGTTTGTAATTATCAGAACATGTATGTGTGAATTTGCACTAGGAATTTGTTTATGTGATGAAATGCTCATACGTAGAACCTAGTTCATCGGCATCACAGCCGGTCACAGAAAGATTTATACCTTTCACCCGGCGGGAGAGGAGGTGCAGGCCTCTGCCAGATGCGCTGAGATGCTACCAGCGCGCTGCGACGCAATCACCTCCTCCTCCTTCTCCTTCGTCGACATCCACCTCCTCCTCCTTCTCCAGATCAGACACCACCTACAGATCCTCCACCACCTCCAGATCGGCCACTTCCTCCTCCAGATCGGCCACTTCCTCCTCCAGATGGGTTTCTGCTGGTAGATCCGCCGGAGGTGCTGCACCACCACCTCATGAATGACCTCCTCCACATCGGCCTGGCTCAGAAGAAGCCGGGCATCACCGGAGGAGGAGGGCGTCAGATGGTGGCGCTGCCGCATCATTAGCGGACGCATGGCCGCCTCCAGATCGACCTTCCCCTCACGAAGGGCTGCCGCTAGAACGGTGCTGCCGCGGCGGCTAGAGCCGCGGCCGCGATGGCCGGATCTAGAAGCGCCGACAGAGGAAGCCATTAGAGAGAGTGAGGAGAGTTGAAAGCCACAGTGTGCGGCGGCTAGGGTTGGAAGAGAGACAGTGAGAGAGTGATAATGAGACGAGCCGGCAGTATATATAAGCACCACATTGGCAACGGACATTTTATATAACCGTTTCCATTGATTTTACACCAGCGAGAGAGTAAACTTACTACTTACTAACAGGTACTCTAAATTACATATGAACGCAGAGACCACTTAGCAGCTAATGCTACTACATACGGACTTGATAATGAAGTAAACGATTACATATATGCTACTACTAGCTAATGCTACTACTAGCAGCTGCTGATGAAGACTCGGGCTCGTCGTCGCTGTACACGAGTGCGTCCCTCCGGCATAAGGTACCGTCGAAGATCTTGATGAAGAACCCGTTGTCGCCGTCGAACTCGAAGCACAAAAAGTGCCCCTGCTCAAGCTTGTACGCTTGGGCGAATGACTTCCATCCCTGGCCGAGGTACAAATTCCCCCCGGCACTCACGGCCGTCTTCACCGCCCAGCTGCCGTTCTCGCAGTCCTCCATCTTCAGATGCATGGTAGCTGCCACCATGCCTTGGAGCTTCTCTGCGAACGCCCTCGGGAGCCTCAGGCGGCTCTCGATGCCCTTGTACAGGATAACCAAGAACTCGAAGCCGCGCAGCTCCGGGGACATGTCTTCAGAGGACGGTGAGGGCGACACCGACGGCGTGGCATTGCGGCTGCGCCCCCTACCACGGCCGCGCCCACGTCCACGGCCGCGACCGCTGATGGTACCTCTCGCCGGGGACATGTCTTCAGAGGACGGTGAGGGCGACACCGACGGCATGGCATTGCCGCTGCGCCCCCTACCACGGCCTCGCCCTCGTCCACGGCCGCGACCGCTGCTGGTACCTCTCGCCATGGATTTGGACGGAGGGGATCTGGCGAAGTTTGAATAACTGTAGGCGATGGACTGGGGCTTCAAAGAGACCGCTGCTGGTACCTCTCGCCATTTATACTCGCGGGTCTGCTCCGCCCACCTCCCATCTGCCCATTCGCTAGCCTCCACGTATCAACATTTTCAACGGTTGGAAAATTCTATCCGTTACCATAGAGGCAAATATTGGAAAAGGTCCGTTGCCAATGTAGGCGGGCCTGGTCAGGTTTGTACGCACCGGCCGCGCGGAAAGCGCGATTCTCCGTCGCCTAACACCTGCCGTTTCCATAGAGGGGTATCCGATGTGTCGTTCTGTACTAGTGTGATGAGAAGGAGAGACTTGAAAGAGAGTATGCTAATGATATTGCCGCTCTCACCGTAACTCTTGAAGAAGAGCATGAGCTTCGGGTTTCTCTAAAGAGAAACTTGAAAATCTTGATGAGTCACAAAATGCAATCTTTTCTCAAATCATTAAGGAACGTGATCATGCAATTGCAAAATATAAGCTTTTCAAGAAAGAAAAGGTTGAATTTGGTGTTGGTCATGATAAACTAACCGAGGAGCTAGAGAAGCTCGCCAAGGCTCACAAGGCCTTGGAGAGTGATCACTCTACTCTCACAAGTCTTTTGAACAACTTCAAATTCAATCATCTAAAACTAATGTTCCTAGTTCCTCTACTACTTCTTGTGATCATGCAAATATCATTGAGGAAAATGCTAGGTTGAAGAGTGAACTTGCCAAGGCCTCTAGTTCCCAAAGTAAGCCTCTTATGCTGATCTTTTGCAAACGCAAAAGCCACACATTGGGAAAGAGGGTCTTGGTTATGTTGCCAAGAAGAAAAAGAAGATCAAGAAGAAGGCCAATCCCGCTCAAGCAAAGAAGACTACCATTGCGAGTGGTGATGCCACAAGGGGCAACACTCCTCGTAGTGACTTTGCGGGACATGCTAACCCCAACTATATTCTTTATGTTGATTATTATGGGGATGTCTATGCTAAATATGTTGGTCCTTATGATGGTTACATTGCTTACTCTATTGGGGTTCCTAAGACCCTTGTTGCTAACAAAATAGGACCCATTGCAAGATGGGTACCTAAAACCAAGCAATTATTTCTTGTAGGACTATGCTTCCGGTGGGTCGAAATGGGTGATTGATAGTGGATGCACTAGTCATATGACCGGAAGCAAGAAGATCATGATGGAGTTGAGACCAAATACAAATCAATCAACCGTCACTTATGGAGATAACTCTAAATCCAAGGTATCGGGTCTCGTCAAGGTGGTAGTTGCAAGGGATATCACCCTTATAAATGTCATGCTTGTTGAGTCCCTTGGTTACAATTTACTTTCCGTTCGTGCCGTTAATAAGATGGGTTTTGCCGTTCACTTTGATTTTGATATTGTGGTACTCATGTGGAGCAAGACTCTAAAGGTCGCTTACGTTGGGTATGTCGAAAATGAGTTGTTTGTGATAGACTTTTCGGAGTCAACCAACTCTCAAGCGATGTGCTTATTCGGAAAGGCCGACGTGGGGTGGTTGTGGCATCGCCGCTTGTCCCATGTCAACATGAGAACTTTGCAAAGTCTTCAAAAGGGTGGCCACATTCTTGGACTAAAAGAGAATGTTTCCTTTTCTAGAGATCGTCTTTGTAGGGCTTGTGTTGAAGGAAAGATGCATGATTCTCCCCACCCACACAAGACCATCATTTCATCAACGAGGGTATTGGAACTTCTTCATGTTGATCTCTTTGGTGTCGTGCCTCAACCAAGTCTTGGTGGGAAGAAATATTGCTTGGTGATTGTCGATGACTATTCAAGATTTACATGGGTTTATTTCTTCAAGTCGAAGAGTGAGACCCAACAAGCCGTCATTGACTTCTCCAATGAAATGCAACGTCAACACAATGTTCCTATATTGGCCATTAGAAGTGACAATGGATCCGAGTTCAAGAAGTACACCCTAAATGAGTTTCTTAGTGAAGAGGGAATTCGTCATCAATATTCCGCTGCGTATACCCCTCAACAAAATGGTGTAGCCGAGAGAAAGAACCGGACCCTTATGGATATGGCAAGGTCTATGTTGGCGGAGTTCAAGACCCCACTTTTCTTGTGGGCCTAGGCCATCTCCACGGCATGTCACTCATCAAATCGCCTCTACTTCCGCATGGGCAAGAAACTCACTCCTTATGAAATGCTTACCGGCAACAAGCCCAATATTTCCTACTACCGGGTGTTCGGTTGTAAGTGTTTCTATAAGATCAAAGGTTATCGTTTGTCTAAATTTGATTCTAAGGCTTTAGAGGGTACTTTTGTTGGTTACGGTGCCGAATCCCACACTTATAGAATCTACGACAAGTCCTTCGGGACCATTGTAGAATCTTGTAGTGTGGAGTTCGATGAGAATGACGGCTCCCAAGTGGCGCAATTTCATGTTCGTGATGTAGATGATGAGGAACCTCAAGATGCAATAAGGCGTATGGGCGTGGGATTCTTTCGCCCAATCGAGATACATCATGAGGCGCCTCAAGAAGGACCAAGCTCCACTCATGTGGAGCATTCATCATCACAAGTGGAATCCGCACCATCCGATGGAGCAAATGATGCACCAAGCCAACAACAAGTTCAAGACCCTCCTCAAGTTCATCAAGTTGCTATGCAAGAACCAAGTTCTCCAATTATTGATGCTAGCCATGATCAAGACCAAGGTCCATCTTCCCCTTCTAGTGATGAAGGTGTGCACATTGAAGACCAAGGTCATCATTCTGGTCAAGACGGGCCTCCAAGCTCTCGTGAGGAGATCGACGCCCGTTGTCGAGGTGTGGACTCGGCAAATCCCTGGGTTGCGTACCCCGGGTTGATTGAGGGGGAGAGAGATGGCGCGCTGGTAGTTCCGTCGGCTGACGAGCAAGGATTTACCCAGGTTCGGCCCCTCATGGTGAGGTAAAGACCTACATCCTGCTTGTCTGATCTGTATAGATAATGATATGAAGTTACATGGTGGCCGCGAGGGCGATGGTATGAGACGTGGTCTCGCTAGGGCTATGCCTATCTGTGTGTCCCGTGGGGATCTCTCCTATGTGGTGCCCCTGCCTGGCTTTATAAAGGGAGCCAGGTAGGGTTTACATGAGTTTCTTGTCTTGTACTCCAAGTTGTAGCTTGTTGGGCTTCATGGGCCTCCAGGTGCTGGGCCGCATCGGGTACGCCAACGGTCGGGTGCCCGGAGGGTACGCCCACATCAGGAGCCCCCGAGTGTCTGGTCGATACGAAGAATCGGGCAGGGACTCAAAGCAGCATGTCGTGTAGGCGTAGTCGATGCGTCGGGTAAGTACTCTTTCCTCATGGGCACGCCGTCTTGTTCCTGAAAAGGATAGTTAAAGAAATTCGACTCCGGCCGTTGAGGGCTTACAGAGGATGCTTTAGTCGGTAATGTTACGACTGAGTCTATCGGGAGCGCGAACAGTGCTCCCGATGGGAGTAGCCCCGAGATTAAGCTGAATTGCTTGTAATTGAGGTTAATCTAAAAAATCTCTCTCTCAGTCGAAAAGAAATTCTTGAACCCCTCCCGATGGGAGTAATTTTAGGAAATCACTGATAAATCAGAGTCCTTTTTCAGCCTGTTTGGCTTACTACGTGTTTGCACTTTTCGAGTGCTTGCTCAGCCTGAGGGCTTACTCGTGTGGCTCGAATGGGTTCGAGTGTTTGCTCAGCCTGACGGCTTACTTCTGGAACTCGAATGATATTCGAGCGTTTGCTCATTCAGCCTGACGGCCTACTTGGTGGACTCGACAAGCATATCGAGTATTTGCTCAGCCGAACGGCCTACTGCGTTGTTGGACCTGTATGGCGCAGCCCCCGAGTGTTTGAGTGCGGCCTAGGTTTTCTTGTTGGACCTGTATGGCGCAGCCCCCGAGTGTTCGAGTGCGGCCTAGGTTTTCTTGTTGGACCTGTATGGCGCAGCCCCCGAGTGGTCGAGTGCGGCCTAGGTTTTCTTGTTGGACATGTATGGCACAGCCCCCGAGTGCGTCGGGTGGCGACCTAGGTTTGACGTAGACCTGTGCGGCGCAGCCCCCGAGTGCTTCGGGTGGCGACCTAGGTGAATTTCTTTGTGGCCTGTGCGGCGCAACACCCAGGAGAGCATCAGGTGTGGCCAAGGCGAATTTGTTTGTGCGCGGCGGACCGGAGTCGACGCGGCGGGGTTGTGCCGTAGAGGGAGTCGACGCGGCGGACCGGAGTCGACGCGGCGGACCGGAGTCGACGCGGCGGAGTGATGCCGTAGAGGCAGTCGACGCGGCGGACCGGAGTCGACGCGGCGGAAAGGTGCTGTAGAGGCAGTCGACGCGGCGGAGTGGAGTCGACGCGGCGGAGTGGTGCCGTAGAGGCAGTCGACGCGGCGGAGTGGAGTCAATGCGGCGGAGTGGTGCCGTAGAGGCAGTCGACGCGGCGGAGTGGAGTCGACGCGGCGGAGTCGATGAAGGCAGAGTCGACGCGGCGGACCGGAGTCGACGCGGCGGACAAAGTGGTCCTGTATGGACGGAGTCGACGCCATGTAGTGGTGCGGCGGAGGGAGTCGAAGCGGCGGACCGGAGTCGACGCGGCGGAGTGGTGCCGTAGAGGCAGTCGACGCGGCGGAGTGGAGTCGACGCGGCGGAGTGGTGCCGTAGGGGCAGTCAACGCGGCGAACCGGAGTCGACGAAGGCGGAGTCGATGAAGGCGGAGTCGACGAAGGCGGGGCCGCCAGCCCCCGAGTGTCGGAGACGGGCCGATGAAGGCGAAGTCGATGAAGGCGGAGTCGACGAAGGCGGGGCCGCCAGCCCCCGGGTGTCGGAGACGGGCCGATGAAGGCGAAGTCCGCCAGCCCCCGAGCGTCGGAGGCGGAGCCGATGAAGGCACTCGAGTCGCCTGTCGGGTGCAGCGATGAACTTGTTGTTGCTGTTGACGTCGAATCGCCTGCTCCCGAGGGTACGGCGATGTAGTTTGTTGTCGTGGTTGATGTCGAAGGGCTAGCCCCCGAGCCTCGGATGCACGTGCAAGCGCCGCCCTCTTCTCGAGTCGACGGTCAGTCGGGTGCACGTAGTGGTAGTCGATGCGTTGTTCCGTCAATGTTGAGCGCTGCCGTCAACGGAGTCAACCGTGGTGACGGATCGAAGAGGGCCGCCGTAGGCGTACCGCGGCAGGTTTGGAGTCGAGTCGCGAGCAGGCCGTAGCGGGCATACCGCGGCGAGGTTGAAGTTGACCATGGCGAGTTGGCTGTGCCGCGGACCCGACGCTGGGGTCAGGTACCGTACGTGTGTAAGTACGATCGCTAGAAAGTTCTTCCGACCCGATCTTGGGGAAGTCTGCGAATATCATAGTGCAAATCGGAAGTGCCGGATTTTTCAAAAAATAATTAATCTGTATGATTCAAATAGAAAAATAGCACCTGATATCTTGTTCGATGAGTCGACGAGTTGTCGACTGCAAGGATCGGAACTGGCAACAGCGAAACTGGAGTCGCCGTACTGTGGGGTGGTAGTTGATGACGATGCGGCCGCGGCAGGATTGGAGTCGACCATGGCGATGGTCGCGATTGTCTCCATGCTTGGCATGCCTTCGGCGATGGATTGAACTAGTTTGCTCACCGGTCGCGATGCTGGCGAGGTAGACGTGATGGGACGTCGGCTGCCGTCGCTGAGTCGAATTCGTGCTCCGCGGGTGTGCCCGCTCAATTTTGTCATCCTCGTATACACGCTCAGGAGACAAAGCTATTATTAATCAAGAATTAATATAATAACTGGAAGAATAAGACAAAATTGATTAATTAACGAAGATCGGGAACCGTGCAGCATGCATATGCATTGCATGTGCAAGACGGTCTTGCGGCAGCTGGACTTGGAAAGGCTAGCTTCCATGGATCAGCTGCCTCGCCGGCGTTACGACGGGAGCGTCATGGTTCTTCGCGTGGCCTCATGGTCCAGCTAGCTAGCACCCGATCGAAGCCAAACAGGAGCAGCTGGACCAGACATGCATGCGACTCGGAAAACGAGCACACCAGGTCCGGCGATCGGTAGATTGGATCTTCTGATTGGAAGTCGAGCTGTTGTCGATGTAGTCGCCTCCTGTGACGCGGATTGGATCGTGCGAGGCTACGCATGGGACACCCCCACGCGCGAGCGCACGAACAGATTGCCGTTGCCAGATTGGATCGCTCATCCGCACGGACCGCCGCCGCCATATTGGATCGCACCAGCGTCCGCACAGAATGTTGCCGTTGTTGTCGATGAAGTTTGGATCGCGGTGAACCAGATGCGATCTGGCCGCTGTTGCTGATGAAGATTGGAGCCGCCGAAACGTTGAATCCAGCACGCGTTCTTTCCCACAGACGGCGCCAATTGTCGAGGTGTGGACTCGGCAAATCCCTGGGTTGCGTACCCCGAGTTGATTGAGGGGGAGAGAGATGGCGCGCTGGTAGTTCCGTCGGCTGACAAGCAAGGATTTACCCAGGTTCGGCCCCTCATGGTGAGGTAAAGACCTACATCCTGCTTGTCTGATCTGTATAGATAATGATATGAAGTTACATGGTGGCCGCAAGGGCGATGGTATGAGACGTGGTCTTGCTAGGGCTATGCCTATCTGTGTGTCCCGTGGGGATCTCTCTTATGTGGTGCCCCTGCCTGGCTTTATAAAGGGAGCCAGGTAGGGTTTACATGAGTTTCTTGTCTTGTACTCCAAGTTGTAGCTTGTTGGGCTTCATGGGCCTCCAGGTGCTGGGCCGCATCGGGTACGCCAACGTCGGGTGCCCGGAGGGTACGCCCACATCACCCGTCGTCATGCAAGAAATGTCAAGACCATGGAAAGAAGGCAACACTTGTTGGAAAATATTATTGGTGATTTGAAGGGCAAGGTTGTGACTAGAAGACAATGTGCAAACTTTAGTGAAAATCAAGCACACATATCCATGGTGGAACCAAAGAAAGTCTTTGAAGCTATTGAAGATCCGGATTGGTTGGATTCTATGCATGAAGAGTGATGACCCACAAGTATAGGGGATCGCAACAGTCTTCGAGGGAAGTAAAACCCAAATTTATTGATTCGACACAAGGGAGACAAAGAATACTTATAAGCCTTAACAACGGAGTTGTCAATTCAGCTGCACCTGAAAAAGCACTAGTAACAAACGTGATGTGAAAGCAGCAGTAATATGAGAGCAATAGTATCAGTAACACAGAGGCAATGGCACCAGAAAATAGTTGGTACTACTTTGATGGCGTGTATATGGACCGGAAAGCAATGATGATGGCAAATGGACCGGGGTTCCCAGCTATCTACACTAGAGGTAACTCTCCAATAACAAGTGTTGGGTGAACAAATTACAGTTGGGCAATTGATAGAATTGAAATAGCATTAAGACAGAACATCTAGTCTATTAATCATGTAGGCATGTTTTCCATATATAGTTATACGTGCTCGCAATGAGAAACTTGCATAACATCTTTTGTCCTACCAGCCCGTTTGCAGCGGGGCCTCAAGGGAAACTACTGGTAATTAAGATACTCCTTTTAATAGAGTACCGGAGCAAAACATTAGCACTTAGTGAAAACATGTGATCCTCATATCAAAACCATCCCCTCCAGTTATCCAAGTTGCTGTCACTCTGGGCCTCGGTTCCGGACAGAGACTTGTGCAAACAACTTGTAGATACAATCTAAGCAATAATTGTAGAGCTTAAATCTAAGATCATGCCACTCGTGCACTAGTGACAAGCATTAAACACAACAAGATTGCAGCAACAATAACTTCACCAACTTTAATAGATAGACTGATCATAATGTAACAATTCATCGGATCCCAACAAACACAACACCGATTACATCATATGGATCTCAATCATGTAAGGCAGCTCATGAGATTATTGTATTGAAGTACATGGGAGAGAGTACCAACTAGCTACAGCTAGAACCCGTAGTCCATGGGGGAACTACTCACGAGCATGATGGAGGCGGTGGCGTCGATGGAGAAGGCTCCGGGGGTCAATCCCCGTCCCGGCAGGGTGCCGGAACAGGAACTTCTGACCCCCAAAACTTGGTTTTTGGTGGCGGCGGAGCTACGGAACCTTTCTGGAGAAATCGTCGATTCTTTTAGGGTTTTCACCGCGGAGGCAATATATAGTCCAAAGGGCGTCGCGAGGCGGTGCACGAGGTGGCCACGCCACCCCTCGGCGCCACCCCCCTCCATGCCGCGCGGAGGCCTGGGGTGGAGGCTGTGGGCCTCCCCCAGACTTGTCCTTCTGGCTCCCGGAGTCTTCTGGCGAAATAGAATTTCTGTAATTTTTTCGGATTTTTCTGAGCACTTTCATTTTTGGACCTTTTCTGCAGTGCACAGACATAATAAACAGAAACTGGCACTGTGGCATCTTGTTAATAGGTTAGTGCAATAAATGTCATAATATGATATAAAGTGTATATAAAACATGTGACATTGATATAAAACAAGCATGAAACATCAAAAATTATAGATACGTTTGAGACATATCAAGCATCCCCAAGCTTAGTTCCTACTCGTCTCGAGTAGGTAAACGATAAAACAATAATAATTTTTTAAGTGACATGCTACCAACATAATCTTGATCATATATATTGTAAAGCACATATGAATGAATGAAGTGATCCAACTCAATGGTCTATAGTTTGCTATCAAATAATAATGAGTAAACAACTGAATCATAAAGCAAAAAAATTCATGAATAGTACTTTGGAGACATGTATCCACAAGTTTGCATAAGAGTTAACTCAAAAAGCAATAGATTCTAGTAAAAGGTATTAACCAACACAAAGGAAGATTTAAGTTTCAGCATTTGCTTCAACTTCAACATTTTATCTCATGGATATTGTCAACACAAAGCAATATAATAATCCAATATGTAGCATATAACAATTGTTGTACCAAAGTTGACACTAGTGTTTGCTTGTGGAAGATAGAAAGAAGTAGGAAAACTGACTCAACATAAAAGTAAAAGAAAGGCCCTTCGCAGAGGGAAGCAGGGATTAAATCATGTGCTAGAGCTTTTTAGTTTTTGAAATCATATAGAGAGTAAAAATTAAGTTTTGAGAGGTGTGTTAATTGGTCAACGAATCAGTAGTGGAAAGTACAATATGACCCCGGCCAAACAGACTTTTAAGAGCGGCTCCCATGAAGGACGTTATTTCTACCAGCAAGGCAGATCATCCCTCTTTTCTCTTTGTTTACACATGCAGATGTTTCACTGAGTATTCAGTTGACAAAATGTGAAGAGATTAAGCGGTTAAAGTTGTAATTAATTGGGACTGGGCACCCCGTTGCCAGCTCTTTTTGCAAAATTAATAGATAAGCGGATGTATATGCCGCTAGTCTGAAGGTAAAGTCTGCTTGACAAGTGACATAAAGACATCCACCACGTCCTCATGAGCTTGGTAAACATTGACACAAAAAGGAGTAGTAACAATTTTGAATAGTTTAAAGGTAGCACATGAAAAATTTACTTGGAGTGGCAAGGAAATACCACATATAGGTAGTTATGGTGGACACAGATGGCATGGATTTTGGCTCAAGGATTTGGATGCACGAGAAGCATTCCCTCTCAGTACAGAGTTTAGGCTAGCAAGGTTATTTAAGCAAACAAGACTATCAACCGGTACACCAAGTTTTATATGACCAACATATTGCAAAAATTATAAGACTCCACACTGTCTTCCTTGTTAACCAAACCCTTTTACTAGAAAATATCTAGACCTTAGAGATACCACTCATGCAAACCAAATTTCAACAAGCTTTACGGTAGTTCTTCACTAATGGGCTTAACTTACATGATGCAAAAGTTTAATCATGACCTACTTGTTAACTCAAAACAATTGACAAGTATCAAATTATCCAAGTTAGTGATCTACAAGAGTATGTAAGTCTTTTCCATTATACCATTTACCACATGCAACATTTTCTGTTCCAACCAAACACCAATCAATTTATTTCAATAACTCTCCAAACAAGTATAAGTGAAGCAAGAGAGTACTTTCTTTAAAAGAACTAATAGCTCTGACAAGAGATACATGAAAACAAGAGCTAAAAGCTAACAGTAGCTAGATATGAATACTCAACAAGTATAAGTGAAGAATAGGAGTATTCAATGAAAAAGCGGAGCGTGTCTCTCTCCCAATCAAGAATGCTAGGATCCAATCAAGTTGATATCAGAAAATAAAAATAACATACTGAAAATAAAAGCACACAGACGCTCCAAGAACAGCACATATGATGTGAAAGAATTAAAATATAGTTTCACTAGAGATGACCTGATAATTTTGACGATGAAGAAGGCAAGCTTAGACGCTTGAGTCTTCTTGAAATATGCTGGGGAGATCCATGGGAGCCTCCCCAAGCTTAAGCTCTTCACTCTTCTTGATCCTATTATATCACTCTTCTCTCTTGACCCTTGAAAACTTCCGCCACACCAAACTCAAAGTAAATCTCATTAGAGGGTTAGTGCATCAATCAAAAACTCACATGTTCTGTAAGGACGCAATATGACCGTTACTTTAAACATTACTACTGCCACTGATGTTATGTGAAGCTCTTCACCCAAAAAAGAATTCCACCCAACACTAGTAAAAGAGAGAATGCAAAATAAAAGACATAATCTGTCTAAAACAGAACAGTCCGCAAAGACGAATTTTTTCGAGGCACTTACGTTGCTCAGATCGAAAAACTTTGAACTAACGAAAGATGCGTACATACATCAGGATTACGCACAAAAATTTGCAGATTAAAATCACATTTCTATGAATTTATAATTTCGTACAGTGAACAGCAAAAATCTGTTTCTGCGCAGCAATCAAAATCTAGCATCATCTTATCATTAGAGACTTTCTTGGCACAACAATGCGAAAAAGTAAAGATACAAAGGAGTTGCTACAGAAGTAAAAAGTCCTTGACTCAATAAAAGAAAAATTGCATAAAATAAAATGGGTTGCCTCCCATAAGCGCTTTCTTTAATGCCTTTTAGCTAGGCTTGATAGTTTTAATGATGCTCACATAAAAATAGAAAATGAAGCAAAAGGAGCATCAAGAAGAAAATTCGAAACACATTTAAGTCTAACCCACTTCCTATGCATAGGAATCTTGTATACAAATAAATTCATAAAGAACAAAGTGACAAGCATAGGAAGATAAAACAAGAGCAACTTCAGAACTTTCAGCATGAGAGGTGTTTTAGTAACATGAAATTTATAAAACCATATTTGCCTCTCTCATAATAATTTTCAGTAGCATCATGAACAAACTCAACAATATAACTATCACATAAAGCATGCTTTTCATGATCTACAAACACATAATTTTTATCAAGCTCAAAATAGTGGGATTAAAACTTTCAAACCCACTTTTAACAATTTTATAACAAGATGATTGATCACTCTCAAGAGGTATGGGACTCCATAGATAAGTCAAGACCTCTCCAATCCCATTTTCATTAGTAGTACAATTAATATTATCAAGCAATATAGGACCATCATCTAGAGCTTTATCATAAACATTTTCTAAACAAACCTCCTTATTACCATGCATTTCGATATCAGGCACAAATAAAGGATTATCATAAGATTTATCAAAATAGCATGGATTATCATAAATAACAGTAGCATAATCATTTCACAAGTTTTACTCATAGGGAATATTTCAAGAGAATCCACAGGAACATAACATTCATCCTCCTTTGGTAAGCATGGAGGGCATCAAATAGTGTAAGAGATAAAGAGTTACTCTCATTAGAAGGTAGGCATGGGTAGCTAATCCATTCTTCCTCCTTTTGTTCATCACTCTCCTCCTCTTTTTCATCCAATGAGCTTTCAGCTTCAGCAATTTCTTCTTCCACAGGTTCCTGCAAATTGTGAGTACATTCTTGTGCATGAATGAGTCTCTCTTTATAATCAATGATATAACAATTATTGCTGAAATTTTCTAGGCAATAATCAAGGATAAAAGAGACCGTTTCTTTAAGTTTATTACAAGCAACACAAGTTTCATAATTTTTAGCCATGAAGGAATCTATTTCAGAAGCTCCCATAAGTAAAACAAATTGTTCTACTTCTTCAACTCCAAGATGAATATAGTTATTCCAATGATAGTTCATAATTAAAACTTCTTCACTAAAGCCACATTGGAATTTAAGATGTTTAGTATCTTGTTCAGAGCAACAATTTATATCATGGCGTTCAAGCAAAATTTCAGCAATTTGATTTAACTTTTTTAACATGCCTCTCATGATTTTACCCTCTCTTGATTCTCTATACTTTATATATAATTCTTTAGCTTTCATAAACATAGAGGTTCTAGCATGTTCTTCCATAGCAACAGTTTTTTTAGATTTTTAGTTTTTAAATTTTTATGGATTTTCGGGTATATAAGAAAAAAAAACTAAACAAATAAACTAAACAAAAGTAAACTAAACAAAGTAAACTAAGAAAAACACAACTAAACAAATAAACTAAGCAAATAAACTAGACAAAACAAAATAAAATAAAAACAGAGAGAAGTAGAGTGTACTCCCCAGGTGAACTTATGAGTAGAGCTATGCTCCCCGGCAACGGCGCCAGAAAATAGTCTTGATAACCCACAAGTATAGGGGATCGCAACAATCTTCGAGGGAAGTAAAACCCAAATTTATTGATTCGACACAAGGGAGACAAAGAATACTTATAAGCCTTAACAGCGGAGTTGTCAATTCAGCTGCACCTGGAAAAGCACTAGTAACAAACGTGATGTGAAAGCAGCAGTAATATGAGAGCAATAGTATCAGTAACACAGAGGCAATGGCACCAGAAAATAGTCGGTACTACTTTGATGGCGTGTATATGGACCGGAAAGCAATGATGATGGCAAATGGACCGGGGTTCCTGATACGTCTCAAACGTATCTATAATTTCTGATGTTTCATGCTTGTTTTATATATCAATGTCACATGTTTTATATGCATTATACATCATTTTTATGTATTTTCTGGGACTAACCTATTAACAAGATGCCACAGTGCCAGTTCCTGTTTTCTGCTGTTTTTCTATTCCAGATAATTACTTAAGGAAATATTCTCAGAATTGGACGAAACAAAAGCCCAACCTCCTATTTTCCCGACACGTACACGGAGCCAGAAGGGCAAGCCCGGGGGAGGCCCACGGCCTCCTCACCATGTCCCCGCGCGGCCTGGAGGGGGGTAGCGCCACCACGTGGTGAGGCCGACTCGGCCACCCCCTCGCGCCGCCCTTTCGCCTATATAATGCTCCTGTCCCGAAAACCCTAAGACAATCAGCCATATTCCAGAAAGAGTTCCGCAGCTCCGCCGCCATCGAAGACAAGTTTCAGACGTCAGAAGTTCCTGTTCCGGCACCCTGCCGGGACGGGATTGACCCCCGGGGCCATCTCCATCGACTCCACCGCCTCCACTTCGACTCCATGATGGTTTCTGAGTAGTTCCCCCATGGACTACGGGTTCTAGCTGTAGCTAGTTGGTACTCTCTCTCCCATGTACTTCAATACAATGATCTCATGAGCTGCCTTACATGATTGAGATCCATCTGATGTAATCGGTGTTGTGTTTGTTGGGATCCGATGAATTGTTACATTATGATCAGTCTATCTATAAGTTTGTGAAGTTATTGTTGCTGCAATCTTGTTGTGTTTAATGCTTGTCACTAGTGCACGAGTGGCATGATCTTAGATTTAAGCTCTATAATTATTGCTTAGATTGTATCTACAAGTTGTTTGCACATGTCTCTGTCCGGAACCCGAGGCCCCAGAGTGACAGCAACTGGGATAACTAGAGGGGATGGTTTAGATATGAGGATCACATGTTTTCACTAAGTGCTAATGTTTTGCTCCGGTGCTCTATTAAAAGGAGTACCTTAATTACCAGTAGATTCCCTTGAGACCCCGCTGCAAACGGGCTGGTAGGACAAAAGATGTTGTGCAAGTTTCTCATTGCGACCACGTATGACTATATATGGAAAACATGCCTACGTATGATTAATAGACTAGATGTTCTGTCTTAATGCTATTTCAATTCTATCAATTGCCCAACTTTAATTTGTTCACCCAACACTTGTTATTGGAGAGTTACCACTAGTGTAGATAGCTGGGAACCCCGGTCCATTTGTCATCATCAAATACTCATTCGGTCCTATATGCCATTAGAAGTAGTATCAACTATTTTCTGGTGCCATTGCCTCTGTGTTACTAATACTGCTGCTGTGTTACTGTTACTATTGCTCTCATATTACTGCAGCTTTCACATCACCCCTGTTACTAGTGCTTTTCCAGGTGCAGCTGAATTGACAACTCCGTTGTTAAGCCTTTTCCAGGTGCAGCTGAATTGACAACTCCGCTGTTAAGCCTTATAAGTATTCTTTGTCTCCCCTTGTGTCGAATCAATAAATTTGGTTTTACTTCCCTCGAAGACTGTTGCGATCCCCTATACTTGTGGGTTATCAAGACTATTTTCTGGCGCCGTTGCCGGGGAGCATAGCTCTACTCATAAGTTCACTCGTGCACTAGTGACAAGCATTAAACACAACAAGATTGCAGCAACAATAACTTCACCAACTTTAATAGATAGGTTGATCATAATGTAACAATTCATCGGATCCCAACAAACACAACACCGATTACATCATATGGATCTCAATCATGTAAGGCAGCTCATGAGATCATTGTATTGAAGTACATGGGAGAGAGTACCAACTAGCTACAGCTAGAACCCGTAGTCCATGGGGGAACTACTCATGGAGCATGATGGAGGCGGTGGCGTCGATGGAGAAGGCTCCGGGGGTCAATCCCCGTCCCGGCAGGGTGCCAGAACAGGAACTTCTGACCCCCGAAACTTGGTTTTTTGGTGGCGGCGGAGCTACGGAACCTTTCTAGAGAAATCGTCGATTCTTTTAGGGTTTTCACCGCGGAGGCAATATATAGTCCAAAGGGCGTCGCGAGGCGGTGCACGAGGTGGCCACGCCACCCCTCGGCGCCACCCCCCTCCAGGCCGCGCGGAGGACTGGCGTGGAGGCTGTGGGCCTCCCCCAGACTTGTCCTTCTGGCTCCCGGAGTCTTCTGGCGAAATAGAATTTCTGTAATTTTTTCGGATTTTTCCGAGAACTTTTATTTTTGGACCTTTTCTGCAGTGCACAGACATAATAAACAGAAACTGGCACTATGGCATCTTGTTGATAGGTTAGTCCAATAAATGTCATAATATGATATAAAGTATATATAAAACATGTGACATTGATATAAAACAAGCATGAAACATCAAAAATTATAGATACGTTTGAGACGTATCAAAGAGCTCAATAACTTCAAGCGCAACAAGGTGTGGAAGCTACTTGAGAAGCCAAAGGAGTGCCGCAATGTTATAGGCACTAAATGGATTTTCAAGAACAAGCAAGATGAACATGCATGGCATGGTGGTGAGGAACAAGGCAAGATTGGTGGCTCAACGGTACTCTCAAGTTGAAGGCATTGATTTTGGAGAGACCTATGCTCTCGTGGCTCGCCTTGAGTCCATCCGTATCCTCCTTGCATATGCATCTCATCATAATTTTATCTTGCAACAAATGGATGTGAAAAGTGCTTTTCTAAATGGTCCACTTAAAAAATTAGTATATGTTAAGCAACCACCGGGTTTTGAAGATCCCAAACTGCCTAACCATATCTACAAGCTCGATAAGGCACTCTATGGCCTTAAACAAGCCCCACGTGCGTGGTATGAGCACCTTAGAGAGCTTCTAGTAGACCGTGGATTTGAGGTTGGGCAAATCGATCCCACTCTCTTTACCAAGAGAGTAAAAGGGGAGCTTTTCATATGCCAAGTCTATGTGGACGATATTATCTTTGGCTCAACTAACAAAACTTTCAATGATGAATTTTCAAACTTATGACCGATAGGTTTGAGATGTCTATGATGGAGAGTTGAAGTTCTTCCTTGGTTTTGAGATCAAGCAATTGAGGGGAGGGACTTTCATCTCTCAAACTAAATATATCCAAGACATGCTCAAGAAGTTTGATATGATTGGTGTCAAGGAGAAGCGCACACCAATGGACACAAAGGTTCATCTACAACTTAACCCAAAGGGTATAGATGTCGATCAAAAGGTATACCGTTCCATGATTGGTTCTTTGCTCTATCTTTGTGCATCTTGACCCGATATTGTGTTGAGTGTAGGGGTGTGTGCAAGGTACCAAGCCGCTCAAAAAGAAAGCCACATGGTGGCGGTCAAAAGAATCATATGATATTTGATTCATACCCCAAAGTTTGGTTTGTGGTACCCTAAGGACAAGGTTTTCTCTCTTTGTGGGTACACGGACTCGGATTGGGCCGGTGATCATGATGATAGGAAGTCAACTTCCGGAGCTTGCCAATTTCTTGGTGGTTCCTTGGTGAGTTGGTCTTCCAAGAAGCAAAATTGTATATCTCTCTCCACCGCCGAAGCCAAGTATGTGGCGGCCGCAAGTGCATGCACCCAATTGTTATGGATGAGGCAAACTTTAAAGGAATACGGTGTCAATTGTGACAAAGTGCCTCTTTTATTCGACAATACAAGTGCTATCGAGATCGCCCACAACCCCGTGCAATATTCAAGAACCAAGCATATTGAGATTCGTCATCATTTCATTCGAGATCATGTTGCCCGAGGTGATATTGAGCTAAGCCATGTTCCCACAAGAGATCAACTTGCCGATATTTCACGAAGCCTCTAGATGAAGCAAGATTCACCTATTTGAGGAATGATCTAAATATCGTGGATTCAAGGAGCTTGGCTTGACTATTTTGCATTCACACCTATGTCTTAACTATCTATTGTGTTTAGGTGTAGGCATGGACATAGGGGGAGTGCGGTCCTAATCCATTGGACTACCCCCCCCCCCCCCCCATTATGCCGATAGTAAGAACTCATGTTGCTTTTATATGTTCACTTGTTGAATTATAAGCTTAAATGACGAGTCGTGGCCGTGAACCCAAGATATATCTACGCGGTGTCACACCACACACTCATACATGGTGGCCTAGGCCACCGCCCTCTTCTTTATGAAGAGTTGGGTCTTATTGGAGTTTTTATTGCATACTTGTTGTTTCTTCTCGCTTTCGAATCACTTCCAATGTTGTTATTTGGGTTTTCTTGGTTTTATCTCCTTTGGAAGTGTGAAGAAATCATCATGTTTGCATCTCCCCATGTCACTCAATATTGCTCCATGGTCACTCTTGAAGATGGTTCTCAGCAAAGGAGTCCGCAAATTTCTCAAGTATTTTGTTTAAGGAAGAATTTCAGAACAAGAGGAGAAGTTTTTCAGTCAAAGGAAGAAGATGTTCTGAGAAAATGTGAAAAAGGCAGTCAGGCTGGCCTCCAGGCCGGCCAGGCCGGGCCAGGGGCCGGCTCCTTCGGGTGGGTACCCGGCCCAGGCCGGCTGCCAGGATGGCTCCCAGGACGGTGGTCTCGGGTGGCAGCCCGGCCTCCAGGCCGGTCTGGCCGGCTCCCGGGCCAGCCTCTCGGGGCAGCTTATTTCGAGGGGAGGGGATCGACAGGCAGTTCCCCACTTCTTCCTCCTCTCCCCCACATCCTCCATCTCCATGGTTGCCCCTCCCAAGCTCCTCCTCCACCGCCCCCACCATTAGAGCCGCCCCCACACCTCCTCCTCCATCAGATCTGCAAGCCCCCTTCTAGATCCACCTTCTCATCCAAGTGATTTCTCCATTGGTGGAAGATTGGGGGAGTTCTCCTCCATTGATTGGTGCCCTCTCAAGATTGGATTTCTCTTGGTGAATCTCGAGCGAGATGGATGATGATTCGGCTTATGATGGCCTTGATGACCTTGATGTTAGTTCCCCTCTCTCAAGGTTCAAGGGCAAGGACACTCTTCGGGAGTCCTCTTACTCGTCTTCCTCCTCCAACCCCAAGGCCAAGAAACTCAAGGTAATCTCCAAGAAGAAAGGTCCTCCCCTAGTCAATCCGGCAGAACCGGTACAGTCAACTTGGGTCAAAATTCCTAGTGATGAGTTTGAGAATGACCGCTTGATTTTCAATCCTTATGCTTTTGGCAAGCCCACTTGCACGAGTGATAGCCGTTTCTATTGCAAGGTGCATCATCAAGTGTTTGAACAACTAATTAGTCCTAAGAAGAACTCTCATGTTCCCACCTTTTACTTCAATGTGGATAGTGCAAGGGAATTATGGCCGGAGGTGATGGAGGTTATGGATTTTCATAGTATTACTAATCTCATGCCGGTGAATACACCTTATGCTCCTGAGTTGCTTCAAGAATTCTATGCCACAGTTTATTTCTCTAGGGAAGGAAAGAGTACCATGACATGGATGAGTGCCGGTATCAAATGTGAAGCCTCTCTTGCTGAATTTGGTGCTCTCTTTGGCATCGAGGAGCTACCTCTGTGTCCCATGGCTTATGTTCGTATTCACATGCAAAACCTCATGAAAGCCTCTCCCGGGATCCATCATTGCTATCCCTCCGAGTCGGGCACTATTGGAAAGATCCCCAAGGTATCTCATATGACTCCGTCAAGTTTGGGGAAAAGGGTATGGCTCGCATGTTCATGGTCAATCTTCTTCACCACATTGTCACCCTCAAGGAGAGGAAGAAGAAAATAGATGTTCTTGATTACATGTGGCAAGAGATGCAATCCGTGGTTCTTGAGTCCAAGGTTTCAATTTATGGTCTGTATCTTCAGAATCTCTTTGAACTCAAGTTGGCTCAGACCTCGCTCAATGCCTATGTACATGCCTTGGTTTCGGCTACTTTGCATGCTTTGCCATCTCGCCCCCTGGGTGCGGTCTTCCCTACTCAAGAGAAGCGTGCTAGATCAGTCGCTCCTGAAGCTCATGTTGAGGTCTCCAAGAAGAAGCACGGCATAATGGATGTTTTGAAGAAAATGAATTGCTTCGCTGAGGACAAGCAAGCCAAGGACTTCAAGGCTTATCGCAAGCAAAATTCTTATAACCGCAATCAAAGAGAGATTATGAAGAAACTTGATTTTCCCTTGCCTTCTTGCTCAAGCTCAGCCGAGGTCTCGGAGAATACTTACAATTCCAAGTACACCTATTGGTTCGGTGACGATGCTTCCTCTCTTGCTCCCTATTGGCCGGACACTCAAGGTGCATCAAGCTCCGGTCAAGCTTTTGGTGGCACCAATGATGATGATGATGGTGAAGATGATGATGATGAGAGACGAGTATGAAGACGAGTGATCTCATGGGCTTTCACCTTACTTTCTCCTTTTTGGTATCTTGATGCCAAAGGGGGAGAGCGATATCATCCGGGGATTTGCATCCATGCTTTGCATCCATTTGTGTTTTCATTTGCATTTGCGCTACTTGAACTTCATTTGGTTAGTTGAACTTTATTTGGTTTATTTTCGTGGAACTTGGATATCACTATTGTATGAGATGGTTAAATTATTGTATGAGACTATGGATTTCGGTATTCGGTTTATCTATGGTTGAGACTTCATAATATTGTGCATTGATACAATTTTCTACATATTTTGGCACAAGGTATGATCATCTCAAAATCTCAACCTAGTTGGATATGTCTCACTTTGTGCGAATATGTTGTGCCTATATCATGTTGTTTATATCTTGTTGAGATTGCTTCCCTTCTTATGTGTGTATTTGCATTCCAAGGCAAACAAATTATATGCACACATTTAAGGGAGCCCTTCCCTTGTTAAGAACGTGATATAGTGTGGTTTTTATTGCAAATCCCAGTGTTGTCATCTAACACGAAAAAGGGGGAGATTGAAAGGACATTTATTTACCCCTTTGTGTTTTGTGTGTTAGATAACAACACCGGTGATATTTTAATATGTTGCTAAGTGCTTTCAGGAAATATTAAGATTTATAAGTATTCAAAAAGGAGAAAGAAAATCGTCCGAAATCGCATCGTGTTGAAAACCCTGGGAAGCCAGCCCCCAGGCCGGCCAGGCCGGGCTGCAGGCCGGCTGGCTCGGATGGGTGGCCGGCCCCTAGGCCGGCCAGGCCGGCTCCCAGGCCGGCTTCCCTGGGTACTTTGAGGCAGGACGTGAGGCCGCCCCCCAGGCCAGCCGGCCTCCCCAGTTTTTTTCAACGGCCACCTTTTTGAGAGGAGCTATAAATGCTCCTCCACCTACCTTGGGACAGGTAGCTCGCCCAGAATTGAAGACACCATCATTGCAAGCTCAACAATCACTAGATCTCCCAATCCCTCCACCCAAACTCGTTGATCTTTGGATGATTGAAGGAGAAGGCCCGGATCTACTACTTCACCAAAGCGTTCTTCATTTCCCCCTCATTCACTTGAGGGATTTGATCCTAGGGTTTCCACTAGGAAAACCTAGGCATCTTGTTGTACTTACTTGCTTGTTACTTTTGTGTAGCAGGTGTTGTGGTGCTTGGGAGCCCCCAATCCTTTTGTGGGTTGAGCCTCAAGTTTGTTGTAAGGGCTCCGGATTCCGCCTTGAAGGATTCCGATAGTGGAAGGTGAACCGAGCTTTTGGGCAAGGTTCATCGGAGAATAGGGTGAGGCCATTTGTGGCGTTTAAGTTTGAAACTCACACCCCTCCAACGAGACGTACTCCCCTAAAAAGGAGGAACTCGGGAATACATCCTTGTCTCCGTGACAAGGATATACATCTCGGGTACCCTACCGTAAGGGTACCTGGTGCACGTATCGACTAAGGCCCAGTTATCAAGAGCCTACATGAAGCCCATGACGAAAGGCCTAGCAAGATGGAGTACCCTCCAAGATTAGACATAGGCATAGTCGGTTTATACTTTCCTTACATGTAAACAGGGTCGGTTACGGACTCCCGAGACCCAGCCTCTTATAAAGGCTGGGAGGGCCGTCGATCCTGGACAAGCCATACTCGAACCACCAAAAGCCCTAGCGAGATCGACATCTCGCCGGAGCTCCCCTGTAATCGCATAATCTCACACAATCAATACCAAACAAGCAGGAAGTAGGGTCTTTACCTCCACCCGAGGGGCCTGAACCTAGGTAAATCTTTGCCTCTGCTTGTCAGCCGACGAAACTACCATTACTACCACGTTCTCTCCCCATAATCTCAACCCTAGGTCCTAACCATGGGATTTGATGAGTTAACCCCTCGTCACTCCGCGTGCTTCCCGTTCGGTTACTCCTTACTCGCTAGCTCTTACGTGTATCGTGCCTAGTCTAGTATTAACTTGTCATATAGCTAAATTCACCGTAGTTGCATATCTAGAGAATTTACCTCTGTGTCAAGCCTAAATTTGAAAAAGAGCTAAAAATTGAGTCGCACCTATTCACCTCCCCCTCTAGGTGGCCATACCGATCCTTTCAGCGAGTGGCGCCGCCACACCGCGTCCACATCTGGGAGAGTGAGATAGCTAGTTAGGGGTTTTTCAGAAAGTTATGGGGGATATATAATGTCGTGGTTACATCAGCCATGGTTGACCTTGTTATGTCGTTTGTTGGAGTCTAGAAAATGTTCTTGGCCCATGTGGCATGCCAGATTGGCAACAGTCTATTGACCTTTGTCGATGTGGCCTGCCCCACGGTCACCCACACACGTCTTTTTATTTTACCGTGCCTGACGTGAGACATGTGACCAATGGGGGTATCCTTAGGTCATACTAGTGTGTTCAACCAACATATATAGATGACAAAGTATAATAAGATGAGTGATGCATAAGTTAATTTTATGTTATTGCGGTTGTCGTAAAACTATTGAGATTTTTTGTTGTTTTCTAATAGTTTATGCTTCGCAATAACGGGTGATGCAGATGCAGGATTTTTCCATTCTTTTTTGAAAAATAAATATGTATCCGAAGTGCACTCTTATTTAAAATTTGCACACAAATGCTTGAATACGGTAGTTTTCCCTGAGTTTCTGGAGGAATGAAATTGCTTCCCATGAAATTGACGTGAACAATTTGTGCGTTTACAAACATACCGCAAGAAATCGACGCAAAACTTTTGGAAAGTATCCAGCGATGCAATTCTGTAGGGTTAAGATGGGCGTGATATTGCACTGTTGTGTTGGCTCTAACTGTATGCACAGGAGAATTGGCACATATGACGAAGAAGGTTTGGCTGCCTGCATGCACGTCCTGATGTGAAGCTGCAGTGATCTGTGACAATGAATCCTTGGTACGTACGTCCACTCACAAATCTAGCATGCAGATCCTGAAGCACCTCTCTGAACAGTGCAAAATGCCAACGGCCACCCCAACAGAACTAGGTTTGTGAGAAATTTGTTTGCTTGCTCTAGTGCATTCAGAAAGCTGGGCGTCCTATTTGCCCTCTCCTTCAATTACTACTCTCAAGTTTGAACTTCAGAGGCCAGTACTATAAAAAGAGTTCAGAGAACCTGGAGCCTACCAAAACTTGCGTTTGTATCCTTCCTAGGAATCATGAGGCGCTCCATAGATTTTCCTTCCACTTGATCGCACTGTGAACCTGTGAGTGTGCATGCGGGCCTTTCGATTCAGGTCCCAGCCAACCGAAACGGGCAAGCAGATCTTCTCGGCTCTCGCTTCCCCGGATATATTACTCTCGCTCCCATACGTCCGACTCACAGGCCGGTGCACGCGCGCCCCGTTGATCTGCTTCATTTCTGTGGTCTCAAGAACCATGGAGCACGGGGCCTGTGACCTCAAGGTGCACGTCAATGGCCATCACACGCTTCTTCTCCACCAGGTATGCGACGGATGCACGGATCGATCGAGGAAGCATCGTTTCTTGATTGCTCCAGATTCCTCACCGGTGTAGTTTGGTTGATGGACAGAGCGTTGTGTGCGCCTTCTCGGGGAGGTTGAGGGCAATGGCGGCGCGGAGAAGAGGAAGGAAGCGGCGAGCAGAGGAGGAGGAGCAGAGGCAGTAATGTCCGTCGAGCTGGCCGGCTTCCCGGGAGGCGGCGAGGGGTTCGAGCTCGCGGTCAGGTTTTGCTACAGCGATGGCCGCGTCCCACCGCTCCGCCCCTCCGACCTCCCACTCCTCCACTACGCAGCCGCGTTCTTAGAAATGACGGAGGAGGTGCGCGCCGGCAACCTCCGGGCCCAGGCGGAGGCCTTCGCCGACTACGGGCTCTGCTACTGGAGCTGGCCTGACGTGCTCGCCGCCGTCAAGAGCTGCGAGCACTTCGCCACCGACGCCGATGGCCTCCTCGACAAGCTCCTCTCCGCTCTGTTCTCCAGGATCGTCGCGGAGCCACCGAACTGTTCCACGTCGTCGCCGTGCTCCTCCTCGTCGCCGGACACGGCCGGCGGCCGGCCGTCGTGCGCGGCCAGGACGCCTGAGTCGATGAAGCCGTCATACCTGGTCGGCGGCAGGGAGTGGTGGTTCGACGACGTGGCGTCGCTGTCCCCGCCCACCGTCGAGAAGGCGATGCGGGTGATCGGCTGCTACGGCGCGGACAACAAGAACCTGACGCTGACACGGTTCCTGCTGCACTACCTCCGCCGCCGCAGGGCCGACGATCCGGGCAGCCTCGACGCCGTCGCCGGGCTCGCCGACACGGCCGTGCATGGCGTGGCGCTTGCCGGTCGCGCGACGTTCTCCTGCCGGGGCCTCTTCTGGGCGCTGCGGATCGTGTCAGCCGCGGGGATGAGCAGGGAGTGCAGGCGCAAGCTGGAGAGGCTGGTGGGGCGGATGCTGGACCAGGCCACGCTCGACGACCTCCTCGTCTCCGGCGACGGCGGCGGCGTGTACGACGTGAGCCTGGTGATGAGGCTCGTCAGGGTGTTCGTGAGCTCCGTGAAGGAGGAGAAGGAGGCCAGCTCGCCGCCGCTGCCGTCGTTGTCAGAGAGGATGAGGAAGGTGGGTAGGCTGGTGGACAAGTACCTCGCGGAGATCTCGCCGGACCAGGGACTGGGCGTGTCCAGGTTCCTCGCCGTTGCCGCGAGCCTGCCGGACTCAGCCAGGGACTGCTACGACGGCGTGTACAGGGCACTGGACATCTACCTGGAGGTAAATTAACACATTGTTCTGTTCATTTTCATTTCGAAAGATTGCTCTGTTCATTTTCTGAAGATTCGATTCAGAAGCAGTACTGTATTGGTATTTGAAGTCGATCACTGAAGCCAAAAAAAGAAAAGTTTAACTCGTGATGATTGGGGACATGATTACTGGGAGGCTATAGTAGACAGACTGCAGGGCACCGACATTTTCACCAGGGAGGGACAGTGAATATTTTCGCAGTCTATGTGTCTATGATGATGGGGTCATGATGACTGATGAGTCCTGTGCCGTACAAAATACAGTGAAATATTCAAATGATACTATCTTCCATTCTCATTTGAGCATCATGATAATATTTGTCGCACCTTATTGTGCACAATTTTCTATCAGGACTATTGCCAAACTACTGAATATAGTTTATTGTAGAGAGCAACTGAGTAGATAGTTTGGTAGTACTATCATGGGATGCGATTGATAATCATGGACAGATAGATTGTGTAGCAATACCTTTTGTGTTACGGAGGAGTATGGAGCAATTTATTTTATCATGCATGATGCCTTTAGCCCTTTTTGCATTGTGCTCCTGTGCGCTAGCTTTTGGTCCATCGATCAGATCTGAAAACCTCTGTCACTAGCCCACACTGCACTTGCCTGCTTTATCCCCTGCCTTATCCCTTCATCATGTCAGTCAGTCGACTAAGATGAATCCACTCCCAAAATGTGACAGAGCCAATCCATCCATAATGCTGAAATTTGGCATCTCAACCGATGTACTTATCTCAGACAACAACTAGCGGAAACTGTGAATTTTGAAGTCCTTTAGTTCTTTCTGAAGGTTTCTTCGCTCTGCTTAATTTCACCGATCTACAGCAGCAGTTTATTCTGCCCGTGTCTGTCGAAAACCGAGAACTACGTCCATTCATGCAAACGTGACTTTGACATTCGCCCTGTTGGCAGTGCGCTTTTTGTTTCATGCTTCTGCCGTTTAGTCCTATCAGTTCGGTTTACTACTACCGGTGCTAGGTGCTGGCTACTAGCCTTTATTTGGGTACCTTCTACCAGATTGCCTTTGGTCTTTTCTGGGTCCTTTTGCCCTTTAATCACCTTCCTCCCCCTTCTATGTTTGTTCTTTCTGCTTTGGTTTCCCCCTCATCCACGACACCGGCCCCTTAATGTACAGAAAACTTGCTAGCATACTGAACTTGCAATATATCCTTAACGAAGCTTCAAATTTTGTGTTTTATGAAACTGGGCTGAATTTTATAGTACTTAGCTACCGGATATGATTTTATTATATGCAGCGCAGTGCCTCTGATCGAGTGGAACACGTGATAAGCTATCCCAAACCAATAAACAACAAAAAAAAAGTGCAGTGCCTCTGGAAATTAGATGTCTACCAACAAAATATTTCATAATCCTAGAGATTTTCATTTTTCCCGGTTAAACATATATTCAAACGAAAATATAAATATAAATTACAAATTTGTAGCTCGGATATCTTGTTCCTTATGTTTTGCAATGGATAGAGTGTAATGTAACACATCCTTCTGTTTTTTGTCTACATGCAGTCACACGGCACGCTTACCATGGAGGAGCGAGGGACGCTATGTCGGTGCCTGAACTACGAGAAGCTCACCCTGGAGGCGTGCAAGGAGCTGGCCAGGAACCGGCGGATCCCGCCTGGGATCGCCGTGCAAGCGTTGTCCTCGCAGCGGCTGCCCAAGGCCCCTAGCCCGCTGTCACCGTCACATACACCGAGGCGGGTAGTGGTGGATGAGGAGAAGGAGGCGCTAAAGGTGGACCTACGGAGGATGCAGGGCCGGGTGGTGGAGCTGGAGACGGCGTGCAAGGAGATGAGGAGCCAGGTTAGGGTGCCCCGGGCGGCGGCCTCCAAGTCCTTCGCCGGCGGGAGGGGCTTGCCATGGATGTGCTAGCAGCTTAGGTAATAGACGTGGGGTGACGAAGTTTTTTGTGTGTGTCGGGGTGCGGCTGTCACGTAGCCTGCTTCTTGATCTATTTGTTTTGTACAGTTGGTGTCAGTGATTGCAAGTGAGGTGTGTGAGCAGGATTGAGTAGATTTGCAGGGATGTAAAGATTTTAATCGTTGTCGGTTCTCAAGTGTCAACACACTAACGGAGAAAATCAGGTCATGATCTTGTACAAGCGGTGTAGATCACCTAGACTGCCGGCACGGTGAGGTGATTTTTTATAGAGGAAATTGATTTTCCATGAGGTTTTTATTAAAAAACACGCATCAAGGAGATACAAGAAAAATAATTATTTCCGGTATAAAAATAACTCAAGATGCACATAGCTCAAATCAACAAATAAATAAAGTCCACACAATACTCTTATTAATGCGACAAACGGAAAAGACAATACATGGTGGCTGTGGAGCGATTCCTAGACTATGCTTTCATCCATGCTGAAGCACCTTGTCCCGCGGTTAGTGCAAATGAGACCACATGCGAAGCCAATGCATACCCCGAGTATATAACCTACAACGAAGATCTTATTCACTTTGTTTCAAAAACAACTTCATTAATGCAAAGCCACAATTCTTACAAAGATGTGCTTTCCAAATTTTAAATGAATTCCCCGTAACCAGTTGCTTCACATATTAGCAACATACTAGGGTTTATATAAATTTTATACAGCATGAATAGCATACCATCTTCTTAGGTTTGATCGTTTCCAAAATTTCTAAGAAACTAATGATAAAGTTGCCCGTGGACAACGAGTTTTGATACTCTTCACCATATAGAGCTTTTCGCCGAGACAAGCACACATACCAAATTGCCCACATAGTAACCAGCACCTCAAAGATCCACGACTTCGCATTTTCTTCGTGAATTCGGCGAATATTTCCAGACTAGTTGTTCATCACATATAGCACATACACACTTCGGGCCATGTGTTAGACTAATATGTTCAGTTATATTTTCATTTTTGAGATAAATATGTTCAGTTAGTTTATTTTTTAATTTTGAGGGAGTATGTTCAGTTAGCTTTTTTAGCAGAGAGCATGTTCAATTAGTTTTTTTTAAGCGACATATTTTTTTTTGAAACGAGGCAAAAGCTTTGCCTTTTATATTGATATAGGAGAAGCAAACATGACACGGCCGAGACCAAAAAGAAAAAAATCATACATGACAGGGCGTACTAGGCGAAAAAAAGTAGCCCCGCTAGGATCCAAATCACCCTACTCCGTTTATTCTCTCAGAAAGATATATCGTCATATCTTCAAAACGCAACTACGCGGCGATCTGGGGGTCGGGAAGCAGATCAGGCGGAGACGTCCAGCGCCGACGGAGGCGGGAAATCGCTTCCCCCTGGGCCAGCAAGGCCAATCAAAGCTTCATCCGCTGCCGTCATGGACGACAAGTTCAGCCTGAGGAGGGTCCTCAACCCGTTGATTGCCGAATCAGGGAACGAAGCCTTCTTGCAGATGTTCGTGAATTCTTTCGTGCCTCCACCATGGACATATCTCCAAAGTCGAGCCCCATTTTCTTGTGGAGGACACGCTGCGTTTTGCCGACAGCAGGGAGTTGAGGCTTCACCGCGAGCCTACTGCTACGACAGTCGGGGGCGGGAAGGGCCGCATCAGCACGTGGCATTGGCGGAATAGGCGTGGGAAGCAGCGGCACAACCGGCAGGCTGAACAGATCCGCGACACTGCGTATCACGATGCCAGATGAGGGAGTCGTGCCCGCAGCGTCAGCAACATCATCATCATCACTGTCGTCATCAGTATCGACAGCGAGGAGGTTTCCAATCATAGCAGCCTCCGCGTCAGCGTCAAGCGACACAAAAATAGGGCTCCCGAGTTTTCGGCCCGTTGCGCACGCGCAGAACTCATTCTATTCATATGGGCCAACCTTGTTTCTGCAGCCCATTTACACCGTCGGCTCACTTACGAAGGAGCGATTTTTTTCTCTAAAAAGAAAAGAAAACGAAAAATTAGGCAGCAGCACCCAGCTTCGCACAGTCGCCTATACTCCGCCACACAGCACACAGCCGCCGCTGCCAGCACCGACGCCGGAGAGCGGCGGCCAGGAATATGGACTCCCCGGCGATCCCCGAGGAGCTCTTGGTGGACATCTTCCTCCGCCTTCCAGCACCAGCCGACGTCATCCGTGCCTCCGCCGCCTCGTAGCCGATCGCTCATTCCTCCGGCGCTTCCGCAAGCTCCACGCCCCGCCCCTCCTCGGCTTCCTCGACCAGCACTGCTTCCACCCCGCCATCCCACCTCACCCCTCCGCGCCGGCAGCCGGAGCCGTCGCCCTCGCCGCCGACTTCTCCTTCTCGTTCCTCCCCTTCCCTGCCTGGCGCTGGTCCGTACGGGACGTCCTCGACGGCCGCGTCCTCCTCGACAGATCCCTCTAGTACGAATCCGGTGCGGGGATCAGAGCCCTCTTTGCAGAGATCGTGGTGTGCGACCCCTTGCACCGGCAGTACCATCTGCTTTCCCCAACCCCCGATGACCTAGTCGCATCACTTGAGGATCCACTCCGGATTGGTGGGCATCGTCGTGGTGAGACCTTTCTTGTCCCACCCGACGACAACGGAGCAGATGAGACATCATTCAGAGTGATCTGGATGTTGCAGTGCAATACTAAGCCGGTGGCCTTTCTCTACTGTTGTGGCACCAGACAATTGCGAGCCATTCCATCCCTTTTTTGAATTTTTCATACTTGTATTCATAATAGAGGAAGACATAACAAGGCCAGATTACAAGCAAAGAAAAAAACAAGGAGGATACAGAGATCGTCGCTGCTGCGAAACACCATCTTCAACCTCCAGAGCCACCAGCACGCGCGAGCTCCACCGCCGCCGACGACGAAGAACGCGACCGTCCAGAGCACTCCACCATGGAACGAAAAAGCTCCTTGCCCTAAGGTGTTGAAGGGCCGCAACAACCACCAGCTCCGACGAGCTGGATCTGAGACGGAGATCGACCATCGGCCGGGGACGCGCCCCGAGCACCTTCCGCTCCCGACCTGGGGCCAGCGCCACACCACCTCAGCAGAGGTGGCCAGATCCATCAGCTTCACACCACCCGCCCGCACAACAGCCGCCTCGCACCTCCTCCTCCGGCCTCCTATACACCCGTCACCAGCCCGCCGCCGACGCCGGAGAAGACAGCGACCAAGCAGTGACGCACCTGCAGCCAGGGAGCGCCGTCGACGACGACGCCACGGAGGGGAAGCTGCAGAGCACCAAAACGGCGACGCCGGCCACCCCGCCACAGCCACGCCGCCGAGCCACCCCATATCTACACGCCGGAGCGCAGATCTGGGGATTCCCCACCCTCCCGCCGCCGGAGCGGTCGGCGGAGGGTGAGGAATCCCGCAGATACGCCGGCGGCATCGGGAGAAACCGAGATCGCCTCCGATTCGCCTCTTAGCACTGTAGAGAGTTCCAGAAAAAAGGACGAGTGTTGTACTTAGCCATTCCATCCCTGAGTTGGAGCGGTTTCGTACCTGAGTTTGTATTGGCAACGGCGATGTCTCTCTTCTTGTGGCGCCAATACGCCAATGGCTGCTTCTACTGGATGGAAGGTTGGAGTGAAAAATTTCTGGTGCTGGACTCCCGGAGGATGGAGTTCTCCCTGGCTGACCGCCCACCCGGACTCAGAGGTTTATGCAGTGATGTCACTATGGCCATTGTGGAGGCAGGGGACGGCATGATTGGGATGTTTGTACCTGCCCATGACACATTTAGCTTTAGCGCAGATCACCCACGCCGTGTTAGTTATGTCATTCGGCAAGAGAATGGTGGGAGTTCCACCCATTGGCAGATGGAGAAGACAATTTCAATGGGTTCTAGGTGTTCGTTCATGGGTTCAATGGGGAGGCACTTGCTCCTTTATATGCGTGGAAGCTCGTCGCTCAATGGCAATGCAGGCTGTTTCACGCTGGACGTCAAGACATTCAAGTTTGCGAGGGTGTGTTCTTCGGGGCCCATCCCTAAGTCACACGCATATTGCAATTTCCCACCATCCCTATCGTCACCGACCGTGTCAAGAGGTAAACTTTGTGTCACATGCTAGTCATCTCCTCCCCTCCATATTTATCACTGTTACACAACTTGTTTGATGCTTGCTAGTTCATTATTGTAATAAGTATGTTTACTCGGTTGAGTGGTTAACTGGTTTTTTTTGTGTGCTTGTGGTAAAGCTGATCAAGCTTTTGTCTGTTTTATTTGCCATTTTGATGTAGTTAGATAAGTGAATGAAAGCAGTAGCATTTTAGAGGCATCGTGATATCGTCGAAAACAGTGGAGTGTAACAATCATTTCAGTATTTATGACCAAGCTAAAAGATAAAGAATACAAGTTTAAATCAGGACATTGCTACCAGAGTACCAGTTCACCTTCAGACTGTTTCACCTTAGATTGTTAGAAACATTTATTCCAGTCAAGCAGGACTTATCATGTCTACATTTTTTCTCTTTACTGGTAAATGCAAATCTTAGAGAACTAGTTATCCTCATGAGACAACTTTTGCACCAAGTAATATCCTTGCAAAGAATAGATATATAGAAGCTAAAATTTATCTAATCGGTGTTGGTGTCAACTTCGGCCTTTTATGTAAAGTATACACAGTCACATCCCATTTGGTGTGACTCCAAAAGTCATAAATCGTTCCAAGAAACGTATAGTTCCAGCACTATAATCATATCGTGGTACTTGGCTCGAAAAACACCTCCCTTAATTGCATCTAAATCGTCTGACTAAATATCTCCTACAAAGCTTGGAAAACAGATAAAACTTTAGACACTGGTTATCCTAAATGAAGGATATAAGTAAAACTTTGATGGATCATGAACCTGTCATTTAATCATTCTACATTGGCAGCATGATGTAACCTGAACTTTGTCTTGGTTAGTCCCTACAGGCTTGTGGGAGCCATGCTGCACCCAACCCAGCGAAACATCAGTGTCGTCCACCCCTAATTCATAGCTTTGTGACCTGATCACTGATAAAGTTGCTTACTATCTCTCTTTAACTTTTGGAAAAGAAATCTTGCAACAATGACATTGGTTGATGACCTTGTTACTGCCTCCATTCCAGAACAGGTTCTAAAACTTGGATCACATTATAGGCAATTAGGCATGACATCATTTACCGCAAAAAACAGTGTGATAAAAAGATTTGATATTTGTATGTATAAGTGTATGGCTGTTTGACCTATACAGTAAACATGTATGTCCTGTCAGAACGTTTGTAATTTCGATCTATAAAAAATACACACATAATTTGATGCATCGTAAGATCACTGCAAGGAAATAGATTCATTATTAAGTGCAAAATGAGACATCAACTGAACTGAACTTTACCCACCTGGAAGATGCATGTACCAGCGTTCTGGCAGGAGGGGACTCTAAGCATACTAGAGGGTGCCTGTACCCAGCGCGGCTACTTTAGCTGCGGATGGACGACGGGGCAAGGATTGTGGCGCGACGAAGCTCTTCCTCAATGCGGATTACGCGAGCGGGCAGACGGCTGCCGGTGGCTAGGTGAGGTCGGCGGCAGCTTCGTCGGTGTGGGCGGTCGAGCGGAGCGCGGCGTCTTCGCCGGTGTGAATGGTCTCGGGTGTGGCGGCGGTCGAGCGGAGGGTGGCATCGTTGGCGGCGGAAGTGGTCGAGGGCGGGGCGGTGGCGGTGGATAGCATGCGGTGGCGCTTTGTTTTTCTTTCATTGTAGAGGATCAGGAAACCTGTGTGTGATTAGCTCTAATGGTTTTTCATACAACAATTGGTTGTGCTAGTCGTTGGATTGTGATTGTTGGAGTTCAGATACTCTTTCTGATTACTAGTAACCGTGCACATGCAATGCAGTCTCTCCGTGACACACATCACATGAAACATAATCGCATATAACATTAAATGTAAAGAAAGACCTTATTCAAGATTGAATGTCCCAAAATTATAATCTGTAGGTACTTCTTGTACAATCACCTGAATAAATGTAAAGTAAGCAACATCATCAATCACCCACAAGATTCAAAATGTATGCTCGGTATTCTAAAATTTAACCAACAAGAAACGAGAATGACAGGTTTGTAATTTTTTCCCGTTGTCCTTGTTTTAGTTTTTTTGGTAAATTTAATCTGTTTTCGTGGTTTTGTCCATAAGGGGGGTAATTGATGTCAGTGCAACTTTTGGGAACCAGGGGCTGAGGCTGTCCAAGTTCCTCGCCGTGGACGAGAGCCTGTTAGACCCGGCCACGGATTGCTACAACATCCTCTACAGGGCATTGAATATCTTCCATGTAAGCCTGTTACATTGTTTGAGTACTTTTTGAGAAAATTCAGTTCAGGGGCAGTGTACTATCATGCTAATTGAAATTGATTTCTCAACCAAATAAATGCGTACGTTTTGCATCTTGAGGTTTAATGATTTACAAGAGCCCCGCTGGGAGTCAAACCCTGATCGGCAGGGATGTGCTCTGCGACCCTACCACTAGCTAGTTCCCAGTTCTCAGCCCTTTCCAAGGTCATCAAGTCAATCCATAAAACCTGCTGAAATTTGCTATCTGAACCAAAATATCACTAAACAATTGCCCCAGCCCTTGGTTGCTGCATGATTGAACTTAACTGTACTAGTACTCCCTCCGGTTTTATACTCCGCATATTAGGCTTGTCTTAAATCAAATGTTTTAAATATAAACAAATTTATAGGAAAAACTACAGTACTAACCATTGCAGTATCAAATTGATACAATATGAGAATATATTTCATGATAGATCGAATGATAATGTTGTTATTTTCTTCTTTAAAGTTTGTCAAACTTTATAATATTTGACTTAAGACAAACCTAACGTGCGGAGTAAATTAAAAGAACCGGAGGGAGTATTAAGAAACAAAAATGACAGACCTTTGCTGCATTTTCGAGAGTACTTTATTACTTGATTTGATACCGGTGCAATTTTCTTCAATCTCAAGTTCTGCACCACGTGACTAAGATTTTCAACCAAAGATCCAAACATTCTCATCTCAAAGTCACTCCATATAAAACCTAGACTGAAAGTTTCACTAACTTAGTATACAAAATTTGCACCACCATAAAAGAGAGTAATTTTAGCCTCAGCAGTGCAACCGTAAGTGAAAATGTATGACAAATTAAGATAAGCCATATTTTGTGTCGATGTAACAGTGTGACCTTGTGCATGCAGTCATAGGCAACGACAACCACCGAGGAGTGTTTGAAGCTGTGCCGGTGCCTGCACTATGGGAGGTTGACCCTGGAGGCGTGCAAGGACCTGGCCAAGGAGATGAGGGGCCAGATCAAGATGTCGAGGACGGCGAAGGGCGCTGCTAAGTCGTTGGGCGGCAGGTCGTTGTCTGTTGATCTTTTGGTTTGTGCTGTGCTGGGTTGACTGATTGCGAGTGAGCCGGCCTTATATGTGGGCCACGTCCCTATTCTTCGGCCCATTTATACTGTTGCCTCACCTACGCAGCACGGCAGCAGTCCACAGCCTCGTGCAAAACTCCTTCCCGAACTCCTACCCAGCACAGAGCACACAGCCGCCGCTGCCTGTTGGAAATAAATAATCTTGTCTACCGTAAGAATTTAGAGTCGGACATAGTAGTTTTGACAAGTGTCAAGTTGAGTAAGTATTAGCTGTTTAGTTTCCTAGTTAGTCCTACGTGTTAGTACTAGTTCAGAGTTATAGTTGGTTTGTATTAGTATTTGGCAACTCTGCCATACTACGACGAGTCCATGTTAGGAAAGCGTGAGTAACTTTGGCAAAGAGTAGTCCAGGTCGGGATTGAGTCCATCACCAAGTCTGTTTGTGTCCGAGTCCTAGCTTAATTGATAGGTCCTGCACGTGTGCATATATTATGCACGTCAAGACTCCAAGATTTCTACCGAGTATACTTAAGAAAAGAGAATAAGCAAAAAGACGTGCGCCTGTGTTCATCTCATTTTATGTGATGGGTGAATCCCAACACCCACGCCGGAGAGCGGCGGCGAGGATAATGGACTTGTCGGCGATCCCTGATGAGGTCCTGGCGCCTTCCCACCCTAGCTGACCTTATCCGTGTGTCCGCCGCCTGCGTCTCCTTCCGCCGCCTCGTCGCTGACCGCTCCTTCCGCCGGCTCTTCCGCAAGCTCCACTCCTCACCACTCCTCGGATTCCTCGACAAGCACTCCTTCCACCCGGCGATCCCACCTCACCCCTCCGCGCCGGCAGCCAACGCTGTTGCCCTCGCCGTGGACTTCTCCTTCCTCCCCTCCCCCGCAGGGGACTGGTCCGTACGGGACGTCCGCGACGGCCGCGTACTCCTCGACAGACCCCGCCGGCACTACACCCGTGGAGAGCTCTTCGTGGAGATTGTGGTGTGCGACCCCTTGTACCGGCAGTACCATCTGCTTCCCCCAATCCCCGATAACCTAGCTGCCTCGGTTAAGGCTCCACTCGAGATTGAGTGGTGTCATTGCTGTGAGATCTTCCTCGTCCCATCCAGCGACGACGATGCAGCTGATATGTAGGAGACGTCATTCAGAGTGATCTGGATGGCGCAGTGCAGAACTAAGCCAGTGGCGTTTGACTTCAGTTCGAGCACCGGACAGTGGCGTGCCGGTCCATCCAAGAGGTGGAGCGATCTGTTACCTGGCTTCGATTCTTTGACCAGGACGGTTCGCTTCCGGTGGCGCCAATACGCGTATGGCTGCTTCTACTGGATGGAAGGTTGGGAGAAAAAACTTCTAGTGCTCGACTCCCGAAGGATGGAGTTCTCCTTCGCTGACCGTCCACTCGAAATCAGAGGTTACTGCAGTGGCTTAACTATGGCCATTGTAGAGGCAGGGGAAGGCATGGCTGGGATATTTGTACGTGCAGGTCGCATATTTGGCCAGGCTCCTCATGACAAGTATGGCATTAGTTATATCATTCGGCGGAACAATAGTGGCACTGCGACACAGTGGCAGATAATGGAGAAGACAATCTGGATTGGTTTTGAGGCCAAGTTCATGGGTTCAATAGGGAGGCACTTGCTCATTCATCGTTTTGAACGCTCGTCGGTCGAGGCAGCTTGTTTCACGCTGGACCTCAAAACATTCCAGCTTCAGAGGGTGTGCACTTCGGGGCCCAACCCCAAGTCACACGCGTATTACAACTTTCCACCATCGATATTATCATCACCGACCTTGTCAAGTGGTAAACTTTTTGTTGCATCCTAGTAGACGAGAGCATTGGGTATCTGCTTCCATGCAAGCCTAAGATATTGTTCAACTTCATTTTAAGAGAATTTAGTTTGAAGCAGTGTGTCTTGCTAATTGTAATCGATTTCTGAACCCAAAAAATGGTACTCCCTCCGATCCATATTAATGGTCTCAACATTGTCTAGATTCGGATGCATCTAGTCTAAACACTTAACTAGATACATCCGTATCTAGATAAAATTGAGACCATTAATATGGATCGGAGGTTGTACTATGTTTTGCATTATTAGGGCGAATGAACCAAAAGAGCACTAACATCCCCTCGATCAATCTTCTAGCTCAGCCTAACTAATCTCAAACGCATGCCAATTTTTGGAGACATAAACTGCCATCAAATTAATTAAGCTTGTCATTTCTGGAGATGGTCGGTCGGTGCACAAATGAACTTGAATTCTAGCTAGGAACGGCCAAGCTGGCTAGCTAGCTGGGGCGGCGCCTCCATGATGTGCCACGATGGTGACGTTCGCGTTGTCGGCGTTCCTTTATCGGAATCGATCAGGTTGACAGGTTCCGTACGGTTTTGTCCATCTACACTTACACATGCCGAGGATCAGATGATGTGAGGCTAGTCGGCCGACGATCGGCCCTCGGACAAGAGGAAGCTGCCAAAGGTACGTAGCGGCAGCGGCAGAGTTTGGCTCTCCTGCTTCCGCTTGATCGATGACCAATCATTTGAACAGGGATCATCATTTGGCAACCGTGTGGTGTAAACAAGATTCTTTTTTAAGAAAGGACTACGATGGGTTCAGAGCTGCATTAATCGGTGAGATTATATTTTACATGGAAAACCTCAAAATGTTTTTTATAACCAAGTACTCTACTTTTGCGACCCTATAAAAGGCTGGAAATGCAATCAGCCCCCTCTCCACCTAGACAACGAAGCACTCGACATCACTGTAGCCACTAGAATTAGAGTTATGAATTTAAATTGCATGTTCCAAGAAGTTTTTAAGATCATTTCAAACCAAATGAATTTTCCAAGATCAAATAAAATCCCTATAAATAAATAAAAATATGGGGCTGATTTCAAATTAAATAAGGAGTGCAAATATATGTTTTTAGATTTTTGGAGAACTAAATCTTAGAGTAAAAATTTAAAGTTTCTAAAACAAAAAAATTGAATTGTGATTTCAAATTTTTAGAAAAAATAAATATGAAGACCGATAAACAGTACTAAAACTTGACTTTTGAACAAATGTTTACGAAAATTTGCATCTCCGGGTCATGGGGTTGCTAGTGCATTCAAACCCCTTACATTCTACTATTTGAATTTGCTAATTACGATGTACTCATCCGTTCCCATTTGAACCATCTGCTTAGATTTGGGAGATGTGACTGAATATGGCTATGGAGCATATATACTAAACTACGACGGGAAAGTATACCTTGAAGAATCAGACATCCCATGTTTAGATTTTCCAAACTATAGGAAACGAATCGAGCAATACTAGACTGGTACTACATAGATTTGCTGAGGTCCGGTAGTTCCTTTTTTTAGAATTGAAGAGCCTTGCTCCCGATTTCATTTCAGAACGAAACCGATAATACAAGAGTACTTTCTTACAGAACCACCGCCTTCGCCACCTCCGAGCTAAACGAACCGAAACAACGAAAGCATCTAGGCTAAACAGTACCAGGAACTCCGAAAACACCTTACAGTTCTTACATGACTTCCGACAAACTACCTAAACAGGCAAGCCTAAACTAGACGTACAAAACTAGCTATACACCTCTCTCCAGCAACCTTTCTTCTTGATTGTTGATTGTTCCTAGTTTGCTACTTTCTAGCGTTTGTTGATTGACATACGTCAACAGTCAAGACCACAATATTTGATACTGGAACGTTGAAATCTTTATGCATTTTTAGCTTGTAAATATAGATAGTATGTAATATTTGGACGCACATTGTTTCTGTTACACTACTACGAGGAATATAATATTCGTGAAACGAGACTTCCATGAGTCACCTACTTGTAAGATTACTCTTGCGTTCCAAATCTTTATATGTATCCATCAAACATACATGGTGATGTTTTTTTTTTGAAACTATACATGGTGATGTTTAATAAACTGGAAATGACCACTTCAAAATTACCATAAATTAACACTAGCCTATGAGCTCTTCTCACTTGCCACGGTTGCATCTGCCTGGCCGACTGGCCCTACGGGTGGCAATGCGTACCCGATACCCGTTAACCCGACAGATACCCGCACTAAATGGGGAGGATTTGGTGGCAATTTAAACCCGCGTGTGTGCTTAGCGGTAAAGATCAAGACCCGCCAGGTCTAGCGGGTGCGGGTATGCGGGTGCCAAACCCATACCCGTGAACCCGCACACCCGGCTAGGACATGTGACCCCACATGTCATTGCCTCATAGGCAACACACCCCCAAAGCCAGCCCAGCTACCTAACCACTAACGCACTCCCAAAGTCAGCCCAACTACCCTAGCCCACTAAGCACTAACGCACCAGGCCACACACGTGTACACGATGCACAGCAGCACAGATCGATCCATCTCTCTACTTTTTCTCTACTTTACTAGGCAAGATGGCGCGGCGTACATGAGCGTATTTTGTGTTTTTAATAGTGTTAATTAGTTAGTCTTTTTGTTCAAAAAGTAAAATGGATGTGCTGAAGCGAAATATTGTATGTATTAAGAGAAGTGTTTGTAGTTAGACGTGTGAGTTCATTTTGTATTGACAGGTACCGTGGGATTATTAAATCATTGTATAATTTTGTGATCACCAACTATAATATTTTAAAGATAAACTGGGATGAATCTAAAAATAGCCGGATATATAGTGGACGAATGTCGGACGAAAATTTGTGCTCGGACGAAAATTTGTGTCGCAAATTATCATTCTATAGGCTAAAAAGAAGGAATGAGAAAAAGAGGAGAAAATATTTAGTTTTTTTTTAAGAAATACAGTCGAAAAGTATAAACTTGCTCGAGGGGACGCTGAAAGCCTCAGCTCTGATATATTGATATATATAGATTCTCAAAAAAAAAAAAAACTCCCAGTACAGAACAGATCGATCCACATCAACGCGAGCTTCTCCTTCTTCCTCCCGCCGTCGACCAAGCAAGCGCCCTCGCGGCCGTCTCCTTTTTCCTCCCGCCGCCGACTAAGCCAGGGCCCTCGCGAGCCTCTCCTTCCTCCCGCCGCCGGCCAAGACTGGGCCGAACGACCGCGCTCCTTCCTACGCCGCCGCCGCTGCCTTTCTCTGCCGCCGCCGCGCTCCCTCCGGCTCTCTAATGCATCCCGCATTAACTTCAGTCTAGATCACCACCGCATGGCTTCTAATCCAACCCACTGGCACCAATCATAGGGCTACGGCTCGAGCCCGACATCCGGCTCGAGTCGAGTCCGACCCGCACCCGACTCTACCAGATCAATTCGTTCGTCCTATCCAAGTCAAGGCCGTAAAGACAAATCGAGAGACGAACGCCAATCCAAACACGACCGTGCCACTTTTACGGTTTCAACCCCGGCCTTTCCCGAAATTGACCTTGGCGGAGGGATCTCATCGACTCGCCGCCGTGATCTCTCCCCGCCGACGAGGATATGTCGTCCACCGCGCGACGCGGGCACCCGTCGCTGCAGAACGGGGACGGGCGGGATGAGGAGGAGGAGGACTACGAGGACGAGGAGGAGGGGGAGGGGGCGGAGCCGGAGGAGGAGCCGCGGCTCAAGTACCAGCGGCTGGGCGGCAGCGTGCCGGCGATCCTCTCCACCGACGCCGCCGCCGCCATCGCCGTCACCGACCGCGCCGTGCTGCTCGGCACCCACGACGGCACTCTCCACATCCTCGACTTCCAGGGGAACCAGGTATGCGGAATTGAGGGGGTTCGTGGTGCGGCTCGCCATTGGATCGTCCCTCAGAGCTCTACTGTTAGCTTCTCCGGACTCGTAGCATTGGCAGACTGTTTCGTACTGCGAAACTACTAGCCAATTGTGTAGGAAAGTAGAAATTTAGTGGGCACGTGTAAGCTTTTGCCTCGGAGATTTAAGGATAGGGATAGCGTTAGATCGAAGAAATTTCGAGGGATTACTTGTGATGACATGTGTTGGAATTCTCTTCTCAGACTAGGATCGTGTGCTAAACTCTGAAAATGTGCTGAAACAAGAATTGAGATGGCTGCGTGCGTCAAAAGCTTCTAGCTAAAAAATGTGTTAGATTGATTCGAGGTTGCTGCTAGCTTCATTATGGCTTATTATCTGTGAAACTGCCATTATGGCTTGAATCCACGCTTCATGACATTGGTTGTAATGATCATGTTGCCATAAATCTAAATGATAAAACTTAACTTCACTGTGTTCTGTGATATACAAATGCCACATCCTTTATGTTGATACTAATCTATCTTCATCCATTCTTTTCTATATGTTTTGTAGTCAAAGCAAATTGCTGCTCACACAGCAACCATCAATGACATCAGTTTTGAAGACCGTGAATATATAGGAAGCTGCTCAGATGATGGCACAGTAGTAATAAGCAACCTCTTTACCGATGATAAGCTCAAGTTTGAGTACCATCGGCCCATGAAAGCAATTGCTTTAGACCCTGACTACTCGCGAAACTACAAAAGGTTTGCTACAGGTGGTTTAGCAGGTCAAGTACTTGTGCTGACCAAGAAGACTTGGGGAGGAGGCTATAACAAAAAGGTACACTTTGCATTCTTGGGATATAATATGATCTGATGGATCATTGAGCTCTAATGGCCGTTGCCTCGTATCAATATCTTTATAGGTTCTGCGTGAGGGTGAAGGACCAATCCATTCTATGAAGTGGAGGGCAGATCTTCTTGCCTGGGCTAATGACGCAGGGGTGAAAGTGCATGATATGAAGACGGACAGAGGAATTGCATTCATAGAAAAACCAAAAGGAATTCCTCGACCAGAAGTTTTACTTCCTCACTTGGTCTGGCAGGTGAGTAATGTTTTGATTAAATATATATAGATTATTTCAACCAAGTATGTGACTACGGCTCAGTTGGAACATCTCAACCTAGTCAGCAGACAAATAGTACTGTAAGGTGCAAAAGGAAAAAAAATACAGAATTGAAAGCTGTCACTGATGTGTGCAAAGGGTCATAGTTTCCTTCCTCTGTAGTCTGAGTCAAATAGTGTAAGACAAAGGATGTTAACCAAACCAATATTAATAATAGCATATGGGTGGACATATTGTTTGTTATGTACATTCGGCATACTGATTGATCATTTCATATGTAGGACGACACGGTTTTAGTTATTGGGTGGGGAACAAGTGTCAAGATTGCTGCCATTCGAACAGACTCTCAAGGGCTTAATGGAATGCAAAGGAGTATTTCTGCAGCAGGTTCTGATAAGTATGTAGATATAGTGGGCTCTTTCCAAACAGGCTACCACATATCTGGGATTGCTCCATTTGGCGATCTCTTGGTTATGCTTGCATATATCCCTGAAGAGGATGACAAAGATAAAAAAATTACTACGTCTGCTCCCTTACGGCAGGTAACCACCACTGCTTGTCCTCATATTACCCTTTCACTTGTTGATGTTTCCGTTATATTCGGAAAATTCTGTAGGGAACAGCGCAGCGTCCAGAAATACATCTTGTATCATGGAAAAATGATGTGGTTACTACTGATGCTCTGCCCATTCATGGTTATGAACACTATAAGGCAAAGGATTACACTCTTGCCCACGCGCCTTTCTCAGGTTTGATGGACTGCTCAACTGTGGATGAAAATTTCTTAAATTTTCACTGCAACTTCTATAGTAAAGGAACCCTTGTTTTGTAATTTAGGAAGTAGTAATGCAGGTGGACAGTGGGCTGCTGGTGATGAACCTCTTTATTACATCGTGTCTCCTAAGGATATTGTGGTAGCAAAGCCAAGGTTTGTTAAAATATTGCAAAACTGGAACTCATATTAGCCCCTTGTGCTCTACAATTTCTAATTGAATAAGGCAATGATTATACAACGTTATTCTTTCTAAATCATGGTGATCTTCATTGGCAACTTTTCTCTGATTGTATGTGCCTTCTATTTAGAGATACTGAAGACCACATTGCGTGGCTTCTTCAACATGGTTGGCATGAAAAGGCATTGGCTGCGGTTGAATCAGGAGAAGGGAGGACTGAGCTTCGTGATGAGGTAAAGTAGCAAAAGACACATCCGATTATTCTGGAGTATGGTATGCATCTGCATTATCTTTCTGATAATGAGGATGATTATTTGTTTAGAAACCTGGAAACAGGCACCTTTAAGGTGCCATTATGTTGCTTGGGTTTCACTGGATTGTTTACTTGATATGCAGCCTAGCCATCTCATCTGAAAATAATGACACCTCTGTCATAGGTGCTTTTATTCAAAATGGCTCACATTAGATATTCTTTTACAAGATCTTTAAACCTTTGCCATGAAATACGGTGACCATAGTAATAGAAATATAGAATTGATATATATGTAGAAATACTTGCTCGTCTGTCATATGCGGGCAATTTTTAGGAAGGTGCCTCCAACTATGAAAATGAGACCCAACTATACAAGTGATTTTTTAAAATAAAAAACTACACGATGAAGTAGTAGAATTATTAAATTTTGTTCGTTTTACTTTGTATTTAGGTGGGCTCAAGATACCTTGATCACCTGATAATTGAAAGAAAATACGCTGAAGCAGCACAACTCTGTCCAAAGATACTGCGAGGATCTCCTTCAGCATGGGAGAGGTGAGAAAAATATGTAGTTACACATTTTCACCTAAAGAGTAAGTTTTTCATGGGCATTATCCAATGTTAATTGTACATGTTTTATTTGTAATAGTAACCAAAACTTCCTTCCCACAGGTGGGTCTTTCACTTTGCTCATCTCCGCCAGCTTTCTGTGTTGATCCCTTACATTCCCATAGACAATCCACAACTGAGTGATACTGCTTATGAGGTGCTTGTACTATTTTATTGTTTGCTCTTTTCAACCTATCTATTTGTAATACTGTTCTGATTTTGTTTATGTAGGTTGCCCTTGTAGCTTTAACTACCAATGCATCTTTTCATGAACTTCTCTTGACTACAATAAAAAGCTGGCCACCTTCATTATACTCTGCTTCACCAGTGATATCTGCCATTGAGCCACAGCTCAGTTCCTCATCGATTACTGACCCATTAAAAGAGGTGGGTCAGAAAATTGTTTTATGGATTGGGAGACTACATTATTTATTTGAGCTGCAGATTGATATCCTGGTTTTTGTCTGCATTGTAGGCTTTAGCTGAACTGTATGTGATCAATAGTCAATATGAAAAGGGCCTTTCTCTTTTTGCTGAAGTGAGTACATCCTAAATTGTATTCAACAGCTTCATTCTACATTTATGTTATAAAGAGCATTTGCTGTAGTTTTGTTTTCAGCACATGTCTGTATTGCTAAAACCTCATTTTGTCCAGCTCCTGAAGCCTGAAGTATTTGAGTTCATTGAGAAGCATAAATTGCATGATGCTATTCATGATAAGGTATGGTGTTAGGATTCCCAACCGGATGATAAAAATTATCGCAAGCACCATATTTTTAGTTTGTATTTGTGGCCGAATTTTGTGGATTTCAGTTTGGCCATAAAGCATAGTCTGTTGTCTAATTTGAGCTATCATATGTACGTTCTTCTGAGGCATAGCATAGAATGGCAAAATCTTCCCCATCCTTCACTTAAACTATTGTTCTTGTATACATTCTGCAGGTTGTCAATCTTATGATATTGGATAGTAAAAGAGCAATTCACCTATTGATACAACATCGTGATATCATTCCCCCATTCGAAGTCGTGGAGCAATTGTTGCATACTAGTAAAAGTTGCGACAAGAAATATTTATTACATCAGTATCTGCATGCTCTGTTTGAGATAGACATTCATGCTGGAAAAGATTATCATGATATGCAGGTATTTGAATTCGCATCGACCATACCATCTCTTAAATATTTCCTACCTGCTCATTCTGCCTGTTTCCCCTAATTTTGTACCTCTAGCTTGTGATATGACACGAACTAGTAACTCCAAACTATCTGTGTCAGCTGGAGCTTTATGCAGATTATGAGCCAAGGATGTTACTACCCTTCCTTCGTACCAGCCAGCATTACAAGCTTTACAAGGTCCTACCCCTACTACTATAAAGTTTCTTAACAAATTTGTTTTTTCATTCATTACAATAACAATGATGTTTGGTTATTTTAGGCATATGAAATATTTAAACAAAGGGAACTTGTCAGGGAGCAAGTTTATGTTCTTGGTCGTATGGGAAATGCTAAGGAAGCACTTTCTACGATTATAAACAAACTGGAAGACATACAGGAGGTTCCAACCCAGCTATCTTAATTTTTTAATGATATCTTATGTTGTGTTAACCAACTTCAGTCTACTAGAGTGGATTACAGTAACATAAAGTTTGAACTGTATGCAGGCTGTTGAATTTGTTACAGAGCAACGTGATGATGAACTATGGGAGGAACTGATAAAACAATGCCTCCAAAAGCCTGAAATGGTAATTGAATGAGATTTCTGTTTAATCCTCGTGTGATGAGACTGATAGCATTGTGTATCTAATGTTATCTGTTGTGACTTGAGCAGGTCGGGATGCTGTTGGAACATACTGTCGGCAATCTTGACCCTCTGTACATTGTCAATTTGGTTCCAGATGGGCTAGAAATACCTAAGTAAGTATGTCCCCGCGAAAGTCTATTTCGTCCCCAGTTCACAAGATTGATCCTACAAAGTATTATACATGACAGACAACAACAACAACAACAACAACAACAACAACAAAGCCTTTTTTCCCAAACAAGTTGGGGTAGGCTAGAGTTGAAACCCATAAGATCTCGAAACAGGTCATGGTTCTGGCACATGGATAGCTAACTTCCACGCAGCCCTATCCATGGCTAGTTCTTTGGTGATATTCCAATCCTTCAGATCTCTCTTAACAGACTCCTCCCATGTCAAGTTTGGCCTACCACGACCCCTCTTAACATTCTCATCCCGCTTTATCCGTCCGGTATGCAATGGCGCTTCCGGAGGCCTACGTTCTATATGACCAAACCATCTTAGACGGTGTTGGACAACCTTCTCTTCAATTGGTGCTACCCCAACTCTCTCACGTATATCATCATTCCTAACCCGGTCCTTTCTTGTGTGGCCACATATCCATCTCAACATGCGCATCTCCGCTACACCTAACTGTTGGATATGTCGTCTCTTGGTCGGCCAACATTCTGCGCCATACAACATCGCAGGTCGAATCGCCGTCCTATAGAACTTGCCTTTTAGCTTTTGTGGCACTTTCCTATCACAGAGGACGCCAGAAGCTTGGCGCCACTTCATCCAACCAGCTTTGATTCGATGACTCACATCTTCATCGATATCACCATCCTTCTGGAGCATAGACCCCAAATATCGGAAGGTGTCTTTCTCAGGTACCACCTGTCCATCAAGCCTAACCTCTTCCTCCTCGTGCCTAGTAGTACTGAAACTGCACCTCATGTACTCAGTTTTGGTTCTACTAAGCCTAAAACCTTTCGATTCTAGAGTCCGCCTCCACAGCTCTAACTTTCTATTAACCCCCGCCCGACTATCGTCAATTAGCACCACATCATCCGCAAAGAGCATACACCATGGGATATCTCCTTGTATATCCCCTGTGACCTCATCCATCACCAAAGTAAAGAGATAAGGGCTCAAAGCTGACCCCTGGTGCAGTCCTATTTTAATTGGAAAGTCATCGGTGTCGCCATCACTTGTTCGAACACTTGTCACAACATTATCATACATATCCTTAATGAGGGTAATGTACTTTGTTGGGACTTTGTGTTTCTCCAAGGCCCACCACATGACATTCCGTGGTATCTTATCATACGCCTTCTCCAAGTCAATGAACACCATATGAAGATCCTTCTTCTTCTCCCTGTATCTCTCCATAAGTTGTCGTACCAAGAAGATGGCTTCCATGGTAGACCTCCCAGGCATGAAACCAAATTGATTTTTGGTCACGCTTGTCAATCTTCTTAAACGGTGCTCAATGACTCTCTCCCATAGCTTCATTGTATGGCTCATCAACTTGATTCCACGGTAATTAGTGCAACTTTGAACATCCCCCTTGTTCTTGAAGATTGGCACTAATGTACTCCGCCTCCATTCTTCGGGCATCTTGTTTGACCGAAAAATGAGGTTGAAAAGTTTAGTTAGCCATACTATCGCTATGTCTCCAAGGCCTCTCCACACCTCGATGGGGATACCATCAGGGCCCATTGCCTTGCCTCCTTTCATCCTCTTCAAAGTCTCCCTAACCTCAGCCTCCTGGATACGCCGCACAAAGCGTCGGCTGGTATCATCGGAGGAATCGTCTAGCTCAATGGTAGAGCTCTCATTCTCTCCATTGAACAGGTCGTCGAAGTACTCTCGCCATCTACGCTTGATCTTCGTCCTTCACGAGGAGTTGATCCGCTCCGTCCTTTATGCATTTGACTTGGTTGACATCCCTCGTCTTCCTTTCTCTCGTCTTCGCCATCTTATAGATGTCTCTTTCGCCTTCCTTCGTGTTTAGACGCTGGTAGAGGTCCTCATACGCCCGACCCCTTGCCTCGCTCACCGCTCGCTTTGCGGCCTTCTTTGCCCCCTTGTATATCTCCATGTTGGTTGCGCTCCTGTCCAGGTATAGGCGTCTGAAACAGTCCTTCTTCTCCTTAATAGCCTTCTGGACCTCAACGTTCCACCACCAGGTATCCTTAGCATCCCTTCTACTTCCCCTGGTCACCCCAAACTCCTCTGATGCAATCTTCCGAATGCAAGTCGCCATCCTCATCCACATACTGTTTGCATCGCCTCCTTCCTCCCAAGGGCCCTCCTTAAAAACCCTCTCCTTAAAAGCTTGAGCTGCCTCTCCCTTTAACTTCCACCACTTTGTTCTAGCAACTTTTGGGCGCTTATCCCGCTGGACACGAATCCAAAAACGGAAGTCAGCCACCACCAGCTTATGTTGATGGACAACACTCTCTCCAGGTATCGCCTTACAATCAAGGCAAGCGCGTCTATCTTCTCTTCGAGAGAGGACAAAATCAATCTGGCTAGAGTGTTGGCCACTACTGAAAGTCACTAGGTGGGATTCTCTCTTTCTAAAGAGGGTGTTAGCTACGACCATGTCGTAGGCTAGGGCGAAGCTTAAGACATCCTCCCCTTCTTGGTTCCTGATGCCATAGCCAAAGCCCCCATGCACCCCTTCAAAACCTGTGTTAGATGTACCCACATGGCCATTGAGGTCTCCTCCTATGAAGAGCTTCTCACCAGTAGGTACTCTCCTAACCAAGTCCTCGAGACCTTCCCAGAACTCTCTCTTGGTGCTCTCGTTGTGGCCTACTTGCGGGGCATACGCGCTGATAACATTGAGAACAAGTCCCCAACAACCAGCTTGACTAGGATAATCCGGTCTCCTTGCCTCTTGACGTCCACTACTCCATCCTTGAGGCTCTTGTTGATCAAGATGCCTACCCCATTTTTGTTTGAGGTTGTCCCCGTGTACCACAGCTTAAAGCCGGTATCCTCCACCTCCTTCGCCTTCTGTCCCTTCCATTTGGTCTCTTGGACACATAGGACATCAACACGCCTCCTTATCGCCGTATCAACTAACTCCCGTAACTTGCCCGTCAGGGACCCTACGTTCCAGCTACCTAAGCGGATCCTCCTAGGCTCGGCTAACTTCCTTACCCTCCGCACTCGTCGAGTCAAATGCGAAGACCCTTGCTCATTTTTCACTACACCCGGGCGTCGATGCAGCGCGCCACTAAGGATGCGACGACCCGATCCTTGCTCACTTATCACCGTATCCAGATCAAGATACGGCGCGCCACCAAGGGGGTGGCGGCCCGGCCCTTGCCCATTTGACACCACACCCGGGTTCCGATATGGCGCGTCGCTAAGAGGGTTACGCCCCAACGAGTTCTTTTGGGTTTCATCTCCATAAGAGTGGCTGGGTTTTTTTCCGTTGGCTTGCCAAGCCTATCACAACCCTCCTCCTTTATCCGGGCTTGGGACCGGCTATGTTGAGACAACATAGGCGGAGTTGTATTATACATGACAGAAACCTTACAAAATCAATTTCTTCCATCAGAACTTACCAACAGTTTGTGAAAGTATTACCTATGACCATTATATGATTGTACTAAAATTGCAGAATTCGGCTGATAGACACCTTTTCCTAAAACAACTGACAAGGCACCTCAAGTGTATCCGACAACCATTTCCATTCCTGGTTCAAGTAATTTACTGACTATTCACACTTTGATAGATTGCGGGATCGGCTTGTGAAAATTGTGACAGACTATCGAACAGAAACTTCACTGAGGAATGGATGCAACGACATACTAAAGGTCAACTGTCTCCATTTCACTCACCCTGATCTATCTGGCATCCATCTTAAACGTTTGCTCACCCTGCCTTCTGCAGACGGATTGTGTTAATCTCTTGGTCAAATACTACCAAGAGGCTCGGCGTGGAGTCTGCATGGCAACCATGGATGAAGAGGCACATGGAGCCAGAGTCGATGAAGGATCTTCACGAACAGGGGAGAGATCGTCAAGTTTACGTGCCTTAGAGACCAAATCCAGAACGAGATGCGGTGCTCGATGCTGCTTGTGCTTCGACCCTCTATCTATCCAGGATTTCTCTGTCATTATGTTCTACTGCTGCCACGCGTACCATCAGTCTTGCCTCGAAGGTGGGTTGGACTCGATGAAATCAAAGAATAGTACTCGGGACAGTGATGAAGATTCTGACGACGACGCTGGTTCCCCCTCGGGCGAGTCCAAAATGCGCTGTGTGCTGTGCACTACAGCCGCCGCATAAGTTTATTGCTCACTGAGCAGTCCATATCCTGATGTGTTGTGTTGTAAGTTTTGAGCCTTGTAATTAGTATGCTCTTTTGGGGTGATACATATGTAACAATAGGTTGATTCTTTGAGGGGAAGCTGTGTCCTGAGCATGAGTTTTCTGTAAATTCGACGTGCCAGATGACTTGAGCAAAGTTGTACGGCATTTTTTTCTTAGTGCCACGCTTGCCAGATCATCCGAAGTTATTTTGAAGAGAATGAGATAAGCAATTCAGACTATGTTTTTGCTTTCTTATGTGTAAAATGTAATTGTCTCTTCGCACCGCAAAACCAAAGCAGGACATTGTTAATCAAACTTGTATTTTATTATGTTGATGTCTCCTTCCATTTCATGTTCTGAAGTATATATATATAGCCTTTTCCCTAAGGCAATCAAGTTTTGAAGTACTCAGGTTCTTTCCAAGACATCAGACATGTGTACTATCTCAAACTGTAAAAGATATTCGAGTAAACCGTGAATACAAACAACATAAAAGTATCTTGTGTTCGACATGATGAGCTTTCTTACAACGAAAAACGCTATCCATACCCTATTTACTTGCTGATATATCAGTAGCATAGCTCATGGTATTACTCTCAAGGACAGAGAAACTGACATAACCAAAGGCTGAAAAGCGAAATTCAGACGGTTTTCATGCAAAATGTTCTGCTCTGAAGACTAAACACTGCTCGTTTTGGGATCTGGGCATGTCACAATTCCCCAGTTTCTCCTCACTTCCTCCAGATCTTCATGGAAGTGATTCTCATAGTACACAGACATGAGGTCTGTAGCCTTGAGACCTGCCTTGGTCGCCCACGGGAAATAATGCTGGAAAAACAGCTTCCTCTGTTTCTCACTGAACCTTGCAGAGCCCCCGACGACAGAGAGCATGCACATTGGGAGGTACATCTGCTCAAACTCGATCACCTTGAGAGCAGTCTCACCAATCAGGTTGGTCGGAAGGCCAAACAGCACGTGCCAAAAGTCATGCACCTCACGTGCGCGGGTCGCAACGAAGGCGAGGTCGTCAGTCTCCATGAAGCGAACTGGAGGACGGTCATCTGGCGAGAAGTTCCTCGATCCCATGAACTGAGCGTAGGCAGCACCGAATGTGTTCTCAGGCATGTCCCATGCACGGGAAACCTGTGTGGATATAACCCGAGGGCGCTCCAAAAGAATTTCCTGTATGAACAAGCTATTTTAATTAGACTGGAAAGGAAGTCCATAGACAAATTGATTAAACTGTATCTTCAGTTCGCCATGAGTAAGCAAATTGCAGAAGACTGGCAAAAATACAGAACAATCGCATCACATGATATAATAACATGGGCATGTTTAAATTGTTCAGTTAGACTCCAGCCAACACGGGGCACTAATTTGGAAATTTAATCCAATAAACAATACCATGATAAAAAGAAGCGGTCTAACACAAATTATTCATATAAACCATGCATTCCTATCTAATCTTTCGTGGGTTATATCCACTCCAAAACAATCTGACTGTACAACAATTCTACCATGGGTGAACCATCAGTTGTCGATCATTATAAACATTCACATGATATTATCCCTATAACAATCTGACAAATGTCAAACATGTCCGACTCTGACAAGAGGAGACAGTATGGGCTTACCCTGCCTTCATGACTGTTCTTCATGCGCTGGAGCACGCGCTCAAATGCCGGCTTCCCAGTAGTCTCCCCGAGCGCAGCTATCAGATCAGCTCTCTTGGGATCAAGCAAGGCCCCAAACGCAGAGCCAACTGCAACAGCCGCCTGCTGCCAGCCCTTCAGATTGACGCGTGCCGCCAACATGATGCTACAAACACCAAGATGCAGAAAGTGAGAACTCCAAATCTGAAATATCACTCTTGTAGCCTTTTGACAATTACAACATCACACAGTTTGATATCATTATTACTCGGCGCTGATGACTGCGAGACGAATTACTAATTGGCGAGGTTGGCACATGCTAATACGACATAGGCTATGTAGTTGCAGTGATGGGCGCCCGTAGAGGCATTTGATCGAACAGCTAGAGGGCGTGATCCCAGACAGCGGCTCGTCAACGCCGCATGGCCTGCGGAGGCGCAGCAACCATCCGTACTGATCAACACACCCGAGAAGTAACCGGCGCCGCATCGCAGCAGATCAAGCAATCGAACAAATCACCGCCCCGTTCTCCATCACAGTCCATCCCCAAAACCAAAACAAATGGGGAAAAAAAACTTGTCCGAGAACCGAGATGAATGCGGGTACAACGATACCTTGCGAGAAATATCGGGCTCCCGACGCGGCAGTCCGGAGAGGGATAGGGCGTCGCCGGTGTCGGAGCCTCGCAAGGACGATGGCCGCGTCGGCGTGGAGAGCTTTTGCAACTGGAGTCTGGAGTCCTGGCCTGGCCGGGAGGGTGTTTTGGCAAAAGTCTCCACCGCTTGACCGCTGCGAGCGGCCGGGCCCAGCGCCACGTCCACGTGAACGGAAATTGCGAAAACAACCCTCTGTTTATTAAAGTCGCCTCGCCCAAGTCCAAGCCATCATCTACATGGCGATGGCGGCACCGAGAGTAGCCGCGGCATCCCTCGCCTGCTCTCCCCGACCACCCCCGCCGTGCCGGAGAGGGCCCACCCCGCCGCGCGCCTCGGCGGAGGCGGCGATAGAGGTACGCGTCTGCACGAACCGCACGTGCGCGCGCCAGGGCGGGCGGGAGGTGCTCGCGGCGCTGGGCGGCCTCGCGCCGCCCCCGCCGCGCGTCGACGTGGCGTCCTGCGGGTGCCTTGGCCGCTGCGGCGCGGGTCCAAACGTCTCCGCCTCCGTCCCCGGCCGCGGCGCCGCCGTGTTCGCCCACGTGGGCACGGCCGCGCGCGCCGCCCGGCTCCTGGAGCACCTCCTCGGCGCCGCCGAGTTCGACGCGGACGCGGGGCTCGCCGCGCTCGCGGTGCGGAAGAGGGCGGACGCCGCCCTCGCGGAGGGGAGCGCCGCCGAGGCGGAAGCGCTCTTCACCGAGGTGCGTGCCTGCGACGCCGCCGTTTCTGACGAGCGGGCTTGCTCCGTGGTTCATTTCTCTTTCAGAATTCAACGAACAGAGCTGCAGTTTTCCTGTGTTGTATTCTGACCATGAGTTGTATGCAATGCAGAGTTTAGGAATGAATGCTCCCGGTGGATTGCATCTGGTGTACGCAAGCAGGTCTGTTCTGTACTGCTGAACTTGGTTGCAGAGTTAGTGTCAATCTGTGCTCTCACGAGCTGGGGTGTGACATTTGGTGGCAATTTTGCAGGTGTAAGGCCAGATTGTCAATTGGGGATGCCGCTGGTGCGTTTGCCGATGCCGACGAAGCAGTAAGGATAGCTCCCAAATTTCCTCAGGTATCACTTCAGTTCACTTGTAAATTGAATTCCTTGTTTTATGCTTCATGCATAGTTATGAAGTATTATTTGTGAATCGGATGGCTCAGTTTGGCCATTTTCTTTGTTAACTATAGTAAGTTCAGGTTAGAGGAAATCAGGATGGGTACTTATAACAGTATAAACTGAATCGAAAACCATGTAGTATGCTTGACCATGAATCCATAACTTGCAAAATCGAGAGCAACGATTGCAAAGTTTGGACAGCAAGACAGTGCACAATTCCAGTGTTTAACTTTCCAATACAAAGGGGGCACAAGTGACCTCATATGCTGATGAAAACAACTCTGCATTTGATATTTAAGATATGTTCACACATAATGTGAAACGATTTTCACTTGTACAATATTAGTGGTAGATGGATCTGATGAGTGGCTTATCTGTGTACATAATGTGAAATGATGTTCACTTATATAATGTCAAGGGACGAGCTTTCCAATGCGAAACCTAAATGCTGTAATTTCATACATACATCTCTTCAGTCTGCAGTCTGCACTGATAATTGTGATTCTTACGAATAACTGTAAACCAATACTGTAGACCCATGTTAGTAAGCTCCACTGAAGCTGTTTGAACCTAACAGATCTTGTCTTTTTTCTCCTTATCTTTCAGACTGTTCTGAAACATCGTTGTGCATAGCTTTGTCCTGAGTATGTTATCTTTATGTGTTGTTCTGTTTCATGGCTGTTTGTTGTCATTTAACACTTACAGTTTGGTGCTTGTCTTTCTTAATAAAGATGCATCAAACCTTCCTGCTTCTAAAGCATTCAAATCTCGTGGGCATGACATGTTCATCAGCTTTTATGTATCATGGTTATGCAGTCTCACTTGTCGCGAGGAGATGCACTATTTGCAATGGGAGAGTACCATTCAGCAGAGGATGCTTATGCACGTGCCTTGGCCCTTGATCCATCTATTCGTCGGTCCAAGTCTTTCAAGGTTTATATTGACAAAATGCACTGCAGTTTTGACATTTTATGGTTCCAATCGCAGTTCTATGATTTAGTGCTGTGAGCTTTCTATTCTGACACTCCCTTGTCCAGGCCCGCTTGGAAAAACTAAGGGAGAAGCTTGTCACTGTCAGTAGTTCATCATAGTTCATACTGCAATTTCCACTCCTGAAATCAGATTAAATGGTTCACCCAGCAAGAAATGTAGGCCTGGTGGATCCGGCATTCTAATACTCTCAATGCAACCTCTGCAAGTGCCATATATAGTTAGCTTGATTTGTTCCTGTTAGCATTATGCACTGTACAGTCTTTAATTGACACTTATTAGAAGAAGAGAAGATCTGTTGACTACTATGGTGTCCATGTATTTTTGAACTCGATATGTCATATTTGGAATAAATAGAAGAAATTGAGATTATCTATGTACTTTTTTGGTCAGTGATTGTCGTAGATGTTTTTTTCTCCCTGCTTTATGTGTTCTTTCCTTCTTTTCTGCTTGGCTCTAGCATCTTGGCTTCAATTTTTGTATAAATAATTTTGAGCAAAATTGGGTAGTAAAAAAAGGGTGTTTGTATCACTGGATATCATTTGCACCTTAATTAGGTGATGTACCAGAAGATATAATATTAGTATGCAACATATAATATTATGTCTTTGCCTTAGCAGTGCTTCCAAAGTTCTAATGCCGAGTTCTTTCAAAAGCTTGTCGATGAGAAAAAGACAATTTGAACTACAAGTTTGAAGAGATGGCGATGCCACACAGTGCTACATGTCAAAACTTAAAATCCCTGTGTTATTGGCCGTCTTTAGTTAACTGGTTGATATGGGTTCCTGCCAAATAGATGATATCAATATAAGGTAAGCATATATTTCATGCTTTTTCTTTACATGAACTGAAAATTGTCTAATATCATGAAGCAACTTTGTAATGTTCATTGAGAAAAAGGTGAGGCTCGGAGATGGTATTTTAGAACCTGTTTGATTGAACTTCGTTTAAGTAGGCATTTGTTGCATACTTCTATCTATCTCTTGCCTTGTGTTTTGTCTGTGCATCTATTAATTGGCCTCCTTTCTAATATGTCTTGTGTTGCATGTGCATATGCAAAGTGGCTTTCCTTCTGGGTATTATTCTGAGCAGTGGCAACATTTTGTATTCGCAAAAAAAAAATCGCATATTACTTATTCCTTTTATCTAGGAAGGATAATTTGAGTTTTGTGGCAATTAATTCTTTTGCCTACTACCTTAACCTAAGCCACACTTTAGTTTAAGGTCCACATCCTTGACCTAATCCAGCGAAACTACACTTTAGTAATTCACAATCTTGATCTAATCCAGAGAAGCCAAGCTGTAGTGTAACGTTCATAATTGACACCTCAGCTTATTTCCTTGACTTATTAGCAGTTGCTGGAATGTTGGCCAAATCTCATTTCGAGGAACTTCAATTTGCTGACATACGAATTCAGCTTGAACTAGGCCTTTCTCCCTTCGGTTGGCTGGTTTGTGGAAGTGACATCTGACTACCATATGCAACCATTTCTCTGTGTAGATTCCACCAAAAACTATTAATATTCCAAAATTCACAATAGCCTCTTTTTTTGCGGGTTGCTCTACAATCACAATAAGTGGCATTTCCTCATTAACTAGTTTTGTTGGTTTAACCCCACTCGCTGAGATAAGTTCTAGCTTGGACAAGTTGGTTTGTTCTTTTTCATTGTTGAGACTGTCATGTTGTGGATTTGACAGTGATAATTGCTTTTCCTTTTCTTTATTGTTGTGGTCGTTAGTTGTTAATCCTGTTTTTTTTTTTGCAAATGTTAATCCTGTTATTTTGAGAAAGCATTAGCTGGTGGGTTAGTTGAGGATAATGTGCCGTTTATCAGATTAAGAAATTGATGGATTTCAGACATAAGAAGACATTTAGCATCAGCATACTAGAAGGTGTTGCTGTTTACTTTGCTTAAAATATTCTGTATGACTATTGAGCTAGCTAGAAGCCCGAGCAAACAGGCCCATAAGCAAGATGTTGTCCCCTCAAGCTGGTGTTTTAATATGGAACCTTTAGCGTAGCTAGGTCTCGTAAGCTTCTTCTGAACATGTACAATGGAAAGAGGCCACAAATGGACTTATTAGAAAAAGAATGACTCATGCTGATAGATCGACTTATAAACATGGCGCATTTAGCAGCTAGTGAAGCACGTAGTCAACACTAGTTTTGTAGGATTCAGATTACATTAACACAGCATTGCACCTGGCTTCCTATTCCTCGAAGATTATTTTTGTTATTTTGGTGATGGCGTTTTCCCCCTTTTTTTAAAGATGGAGCTAAGTTTGTTCTTATCTTATGTCCTAGTGTCAATCACCATGGACCTGAATGACCCACCTGATGAAATTCGATCCATTTGCTCCCTGTTTTGAGTAGACTTAGGTCTTCACCTTTTGTCCAGATCTCATGGGTCCTCGTATGATCCGCAGTTTAGTCTGAATTCGCAATTCTGGTCTTCAGGGCTGACCGGACCATTGCGGCGCCAAGTTGCCGCATTTGCTGGCATTCCAAAGCAGATTAGCGAAAGGAAAACTGGTCTTTCATGACACAACAGACTACTATCTCCTTTTGATACTGTGGGACACCACCTGGATTGTTTAGCAGTTTAGCACATGCAAGAAGATAAGAACACTCTTGGCACACTCTACCTGATTAAAAAAACAAGACAAGGAAACAGGAAACCTTAGGTGCTGATTGTGATGTTTAACTGGTTTTCGTAATGTATGATGTAGTGTATGGGAGGAGAACTGAGGTTTCGTAGATTGGTGTTCCCTCGTCAACTGTCTGCCCACTTTGATTTGGTAGGCACCATATCTTTCCCTGGTCATTGGTCTGATGATCGTGTCGCAACTCGCATTACACAAAATCAATCCCATATGGATGTGATTCAGTTGCGTTATGCCCTGTGAGTTGACATGTACTGAAGAGACATTGGTGCAAAACTGATCATACATCATAGAGTACTTGCTCAGTTTCTTGTGTGTGGCATCAAGATAAACTACACAAAATACGTAGTACCAAGGAAAACCAAGTAAGCAATTGAGGAATCAAGTCTAGTGCTCTATTCATTTTCTTTGAATCAGCAAAGTTCTGTTTCAAAAAAAAAAAATCTGCAAAGTTTGTTCTGATGTGTTACTCTTAGTTTCTGAAACGCTAACCCTTCTGTTTCAATCTTCCCTTAAGTGGAAACGCTGACCTTTGAAAATCTACAATAGCCTTGAAGTGTTATTTCCTTACCAAGAGTTTTGTTCGTTTCCACCAAAAATTAAGTTGTAGCCACCTTTTTATTTTGTTAATTCTTGGGATTGCTGAGTGACAATGGTAACTAGTTTGCCTTTTCTTATTGTCGTGGTCGTTCGTTTTTACTACTGTTATTTTGACAAATCATTAACTGATTGCCTGGTAGGTTAGTTGAGGAAAGTGTGACATTATATCGGACTTAAAGTGCTGAATTTCAAACTTCAGAATACATTTAGCGTCAGCACTGGAAAAGCTACTATTTACTTAGAATGTTGTAAACAAGTAGTTAAGCTAGCTAGAAGCTAAAACAAACAAGGTCATGACTAGATAAAGCAAAAGGTTGTCCCGTCAAGCTGGTGTTTTAATATAGAACCTTTAGCGTAGCTCGGTCTCCTAAGTTTCTTCTGAACATGTACAATGGAAAGAGGCCACAAGTGGATTGATTAGAAAAAGTATGACTGGTGCCGACTTATCAACGGTTGCATTTAGCAAATTTAGTGGCTATGCATTTCCGAAATCGTAGTCAACATTAATTTTATAGGATTCAGATTACCTTGACACAAGCATTGCACCTAGCTCCCTATTCCTCGAAGATTATTTTGTCATTTTATTTATGGGATTTTCCATTTTTTGTAGATGAAGCTAAGTTTGTTCTTATCTTATTTTTTTGAAACGAGGCAAAAACTTTGCCTTTTATATTGATATAGTGTTCTTATCTTCTGTCCTAGTGTCAACTACTATGGAGCCCAGTGACCAACCTGATAAAATTCGATCCATTTGCATCTTGATTTTGAGTAAAGTTAGGTTTCTATTTTTTGTCCAAATCCCGTGGGTGCACATACGACCCACAGCTTAGTCTGAATTTGCAATTCTAGTCTTGAGGGCTGACCGGACCAATGCGGCAGCAAGTTGCCGCTCTTTGCTGGCATTCCAAACCAGATTAGCTAAAGGAAAACTGGTCTTTCGTGACACAACAGACTACTATCACTTTTTGATATTGTGGGACACCACCTGGATTGTTTAGCAGTTCAGCACATGCAAGACGATAAGAACATTCTTTGCACACTCTACCTACATAAGAAACGACAAGGAAACAGAGAACCTTAGGTGCTGATTGTGATATTTAATTGGTTTTCTTAATGTGTGATTTAGTGCATGGAAGCAGAACTATGAGGTCTCATGGGTTGTTGTCCCCTCATTAACTTCCCACTTTGTTTTGGTAGGTACCATATCCTGCCCTGATCGTTCTTCTGATGATTGTGTCACTAGTGCGATGAGTTTTTCAAAATTCTCATTACATCACACTAAATCACACCCATGCGCTGTGATTCAGTTGCATTTATGCCATGCCAACATGGCATGTGCGAATGCGAATTTGATGCATGACAGATCATACACCATACATGCTTCCCCTGGCCGAGATTTTACTAGAGGCACAACCGCACAAGGCTTCGGTAGCCATTTTTCCTGCTGCCCAATTACTCCTCTTCGTTTTCTAAAACGCTGACCCTTTCTTCTATCTTTCCTGAAGCTAGGAAATGCTGACCATTTGGAAAGAGGAAGAAAAATCCGGTAACTTGTCAGGCTGGTGTAGTTGAACGTTACACAAGTTGAGATTTCCACCCCTCCTGTAAACATCAAACTCTGCAAGGTGGCTGATCTGGTCCGCATCAACGAATCCCTCATTTTGAGGCTCACAATATATATTTGTTATTGTTGATTCTCGCTCATTATCCATATGTTGTGTGCAGGTGCAGCTCAAGCTATCGTGCCTCACAGGGGGTCAAAGTCGACGGGCGAACGGAGGAAGAGGACAAAGAGGAAGGGCTCCAACGCCCCACGAGCGTTTCCCTCCCGGCGTTCCGGCCTTGAGGGTCGATGCGTGCCGCCGTAGTGAAGCGAAGCTTGATCGCGTGGTGGCGCACTGTAGCGGCACCCGGCCCCGTCGGCTCCGCTCGTGGTGCTGGCAAAATAATTTCTTTCTTTTCGTGCAGCGCCGATGGAGTCATGCATCCGGAATGGGCGCGGACGCACACACGACGAGCCGCGGAACACGTGTGACGCCCCCACCAGAGCACACGGTTGGGCCGGGTTGGGACGTTGGGTGGCGTTCACGTCACGTACGGTAAGCGGCTGAGAAGGTTAACCGCTCATAAGAGTACGTGTGACAAGATGCATGATCTAGGTGTACTACAGAGCGTACGCGGGTGCCAAGTTGCCACCAAGCTGGCATTGCAAACCAGCTTACCGAAAGGGAAGATTGGAGTATAAGATTTTGGTATTGTGGGCCCGTCTAGAGTGATTTACACTAAGATTGATGACCATCACAAAGAATAAGCATAGAGTCAGGTATCTCACATCCACACTAAGATTTCAAAATAGGATATGATTATTCAATATTTTGCATGCATGACGCTTCAGACCTTCAGTACGTAGCTAATATTTTCTGCTGCTCGAAGAAAGCTCTGTCGCTCCGCAAAGCTGACCGTTTCTTTTTCTCTTTTCTGAAGCGACCAAACGCTGACCTTTGGGAATTCAGTAACTTGTCATCCTGGTCTGGTTTAAGGTTACACACTTCAATCTTCCCCCTGTAAACATCGGTCGAAAATGGCCGGTCTGGTCCGCATCAATGAATAAACCCACAATTTCAGGCTCCAGCTCAAGGTATCCTCCCAGGTCAGGTCAAAGTCGATGGGCGGACGGAGGAAGAGGCCTCCCGCCGTCCCTGTCTCGTGTATGCGTGCCGCCGTGGTGAAGCGTGTTGGAATATGTAATCTATATACCTTGAGCTTTATACCAATCTATACGGTATCCCTATGTAAGCCACGGTGGGGGCTTTTCCCACCTCTATATAACACGAACCCGATCCCTCCAACGAGGGTATCGTTTCCGCTAGTAGTTACGTTGATATGGTATCAGAGCCAGCTCTTCCCTAACCTAGCCGCCGATCTCACACCCGCCGCCGCCGTCGATCCCTTCAGCCGCCGCCCAAAACCAAGACCGCCGCCGCCGCAGTGAACTCTGCCGCCGCCGCCCATCAAGACACAACCAAAACTACGACCAAGCCGCCGCCGCCGCAGCCTTCTCTGCCGCGGCCGCCAAGACACGACCCAAAAACCCGACAAAAACATAACCCACAAACGCCGCCGCCTACGACACCTACGACACATAGAAGATCACGACCCCCCAATCCCAATGGCGTCCTCGTCCGTCACGATGGGATCCGTTGCCTCGGCGCTTGGTGCTGCGCCATCGCAGAAGCTCGTCCGTGGCAACTTCTTGTTTCGGAAAACCCTAGTGCTGCCTGCCATCCGTGGTGCCCAGATGATGGGTCTCCTTGACGGTACAGATCGTGCTCCTACTCGTACTATGCAGGTTGAAGATGCCGAGAAGAAATGCAAGACTGTGCCCAATCCTGATTACGGAGCTTGGATCGCTCGTGACCAGGCCGTGATGAGCTCCTTGCTCAACTCTATATCTCCTGATATCCTGGCACACATGGTAGGTCTGGAGACCAGCGAAGCTGTCTGGGCTGCGATCACACGGATGTTCTCCACACAGTCCATGTCCAAGGTCAACCACCTTCGTGGTGCCCTCAACAGCACCAAGAAGGCTAACCTCACCACGGCGCAGTACTTTGCAAAGATGCGAAGCTTCAGCCGAAGTTGATGAAGGCGAGCTCGTTGGCTATATTGTCAATGGCCTCGACGGCTCCTACAACGACGTGGTTGCTGCTGTTCATGGCAACCCTATCATAACCTTATATGACCTCTATGATCAGATTACTGCTCACGATCTTTGTCAGACCATGTTACAGGCAGCCGGAGACACGTTCACCTCCTCTGTGAACCTCGCATGCCGTGGCTATGGCCGCGGTGGTGACCGTGGACGCGATGATGACCGTGGCCGCTGGAATGGTGGTGACCGTGGCCGCGGTGGTGACCGTGGCCGTGATGACGACCGCCCTCGCCGCGGTGATGATGACCGCTACCGGCGTGATGCCAGCCGGGATGGAGGCCGCCGCTGGGATGGTGGTGGTCGTGGCCGCCCTGAAGGCCGACGTGATGACAGGCGCGTGGACTACCGTCGTGGTGATAGCAGTCGCCGCGATGGTGGCAAGCGCCGTGATGATGGGCGCCGTGACCCGAACCGCGCCCCCACACCCTATGTTGATGTCACGTGCCAAATCTGCAAGATTCATGGCCATCCTGCGAGTGAATGCTGGTGGCGCTACCAGGATCGTGACGACTCTGATGATGATGATGATGTCAAGGACAAGACCGCCAATGCTGCATATGGAGTTCACACCAACTGGTACCCCGATACCGGTGCCACGGACCACATCACAAGTGAGCTGAACAAGCTCACAACTCATGAGAAGTACAAGGGCCGCGATCACGTCCACACGGCAAATGGTCATGGTATGCAAATCTCCCATGTTGGTCATTCTGTTTTGCATTCCCCACATAGTTCATTGCATCTAAATAATGTCCTTCATGTCCCTACCGCCTCTAAAAATTTGTTATCCGTTCATAAACTCACACTTGACAACAATGTGTTCATAGAATTTCATCCTTTTTCCTTTTTGATCAAGGACCAGGAAACAAAGACAGTTCTGTTTGAGGGTCCCTGTCATGGCGGTCTCTACCCTCTAGTGCCTACTTCTCGCAAGCAAGCCTTTATCACAATAAAGCCGTCGTCTTCTACGTGGCACCGTCGCTTAGGCCATCCCTCATCGTTTGTAGTTCAGCAAATTATCAGGAAAAATGAACTATCGCATACTCCAGAAATAAATGCTCATGTTTGTGATGCTTGTCAGCTAGCTAAAAGTCATCAGTTGCCATATCCTGTTTCCACCAGTGTTTCCACCGTTCCTTTGGAACAGGTGTTTTCTGATGTATGGGGTCCAGCACCTGCTTCTGTTGGCAAACATTTGTACTATGTGAGTTTTATCGATGATTTTAGCAAATTCACTTGGATATACTTGCTTAAGAATCGTTCTGATGTTTATCAAGTGTTTCTTAATTTTCAACAATTTGTTGAACGCAAGTTTGAGAGAAAAATTAAAACCATGCGAACTGATTGGGGTGGTGAATATGAAAAACTCCATGGTTTCTTTCAAAAGATTGGCATCTCCCATCATGTTTCTTGTCCACATGCTCATCAGCAAAATGGTTCCGCAAAAAGAAAACACCGTCATATTGTAGAAGTGGGGCTATCTCTTCTAGCTAATGCATCTATGCCTCTAAAATTTTGGGATGAAACCTTTCTTACAGCCACATTTCTCATTAACTTGCTCCCTAGCAAAGTCATCAATTTTGACACTCCTGTTGAGTGTCTCATGCATACAAAACCGAATTATGAGTCTCTTCGCGTGTTTGGTTGCGCCTGTTGGCCTAACCTTCGCCCATACAACAAACGCAAGCTTGCTTTTCGCTCCACTCGTTGTGTGTTCCTCGGATATAGTCCACTCAACAAAGGTGTCAAATGTCTTGATGTGTCCACAGGCCGTGTCTATATATCTCGTGATGTTGTCTTTGATGAAAATGTCTTTCCTTTTGCCTTGTTGCATCCCAATGCTGGGAGGCGCCTCAAGGCTGACATTCTTTTACTTCCACATGATTCCTTGTCAACTTCATCACATGTTGGGGATGCACAAATCAATGACTACATGCCTTTGCCTATTATTCCTATTGTCACTAACCATGACCAGGGACAAGTTGAACCCACTACTGCTGATGAAAGTACTTCTGAAGACGAACACACAGAAGAAAATTTGAGCGAAAACGGACAAGAAACGGACTCAGAAGAGCAAGAACAAAATAACAACGTTGATGCACAAAATGCCAGCGGTGCGAACTCTGATGCAGATTTTGTATCTGCCTCGGATCAGGCGCCTGATAATCCAGAGGCAGATTCGCCCGTCTCGTCCGCCGCAGACCAGACAGCGTCGGCCTCCTCCACTACGAACTCGCCAGCTGGCGCGGCGGGTCTGTGTGCCCGTGTCGTGCCCCGCGCGGCCCCCGCTTCTCCACGTGATGGCGCGGGCGACGTCCACCCGGAGGCTGCCACGTCCTCCTCTCTGCATGCCGACGCGGAAGACGACAGCGCGGAAGAAGACGACCCCGCGGAAGCTGCTGATCCTGTCGGCTCGGCCGGATCGTCTGTGCAGCCCACTGCTACAGCATCTTCTGCGGCTGGAGTTAAAACACGTCTACAACAAGGTATAAAACAACCAAAAAAATTCAAAGATGGTACCGTTCGTTATAGCACCAAAGGTGGTACTGTGCGGTATAGTCTTCTTGTCTCTACAGGTGAACCTTCATCTCTCTCCGAAGCCTTGATCATCCTCACTGGCGTCAAGCGATGGAAGAAGAGTATGATGCTCTCATGACAAATGAAACATGGCACCTTGTTCCTCCTGGATCCACTCGAAACTTGATTGACTGCAAATGGGTTTATAGAATCAAGAAGCGTTCTGATGGTACAATTGACAGGTATAAGGCTCGTCTTGTTGCCAAGGGCTTCAAGCAAAGGTACGGTATTGATTATGAAGATACTTTCAGCCCTGTTGTCAAAGCTGCAACCATTAGAACTGTTTTAGCAGTCTCAGTTTCTCGAGGATGGAGTCTACGGCAGCTAGATGTTAAGAACGCGTTTTTACATGGTGTTCTGGAAGAGGAAGTTTATATGCGACAACCTCCAGGTTTTGAAAATCCTAAAGCCCCTCAATATATTTTCAAACTTGATAAAGCTCTCTATGGTCTCAAACAAGCTCCACGTGCATGGTTCTCCCGGTTGAGTTCTAAACTTTATGATCTTGGTTTCATATCTTCTAAAGCTGATACATCACTGTTTCTTTATCACAAGTCAGACGTTATTATCTATATTCTGATTTATGTGGATGATATCATTGTTACAAGCTCATCTGATCAGGCCATCACAATTTTGCTCAAGGAACTAAATGTTCATTTTGCCATTAAGGATCTTGGTGATTTACATTACTTCTTAGGAATTGAAGTGCACAAGCGTGAAGATGGTCTTCTTCTCACGCAAACAAAATATGCCAAGGATTTATTGACTCGAGTCTCTATGCTTGATTGTAAGGTTGCTCCTACCCCTCTCTCATCTACAGAAATATTGACACGGACTGAGGGTAAGCCTCTTGATTCAGAAAACAGCACACGGTTCAGAAGTATAGTTGGTGCACTTCAGTATCTTACTTTGACACGGCCAGATTTGTCTTTTTCGGTAAATAAAGTTTGCCAATAGCTTCATGCACCCACAACATCTCATTGGACAGCAGTAAAAAGGATTTTACGATATGTTCGTGATACTGTAAAGCTCAGCATAACTTTTCAGAGATCTTCTTCTACTTTGTTGAGTGCTTTCACAGATGCAGATTGGGCCGGATGTCCTGATGACAGACGCTCCACAGGAGGGTTTGCCATCTTTGTTGGACCCAATCTGGTCTCTTGGAGTGCTAAGAAACAACCTACTGTTTCCAGATCAAGAACTGAAGCTGAGTATAAGGCACTTGCAAACGCCACTGCTGAAATTATTTGGGTTGAAGCTCTTCTCCATGAACTTGGAGTAAAACTGAAGGAGAAACCGTGTTTATGGTGTGACAACTTGGGTGCTACATATTTGTCTGCAAATCCAACATTTCATGCTCGTACCAAGCACATTGAAATTGATTTTCACTTTGTTCGTGAGAGGGTAGCAAATAAACAACTTGAGATCAGGTTTATATCAAGCAAAGATCAACTGGCTGATGGTTTTACTAAGGTTCTTCCTGTTGCTAGTCTTCATGAATTTAGACGATGAAACTCATGACAGCCATGGGACCCCATGGGGGACACCCACTCCCTGAAAATCACTTGCACACCCATGAGTGTTGCTTGGGAATGGATGTCTCCCACGGGAGCTGATGACAGGCATGATAAAACCTGCTGCATGATTCCAATAGCGATATCCGCGACCTCTTCGGCTTGGCTCATCTCTAAAGTCCATAACCATTCACATGCCCAAATAAATTCAACATAAGAATTGATATCATCATTGCACATGCCCAAAGCCTCAGGTTATTTACAGATATAGAAAATTTGAGATCATCATTGACAGATACAAATGTATGTGGCCTCAGCAACATCAAAATAAGCAAGAACTCATCAAAGGTGCCTGCATTGAAACAAGGAAATCCCCAGGAAAGAACAGATGAAACTCATGACAGCCTGGGACCCCATGGGGGACACCCACTCCCTGCCATCACTTGCACACCCATGAGTGTTGCTTGGGAATGGATGTCTCCCACGGGAGCTGATGACAGGCATGATAAAACAGAAAACACATTGATAAGCAGGCACCTAAGCATTTACAGATATAGTTTGCATCATGGGCCTAGGGACAAACAGGTAACTAACAACGACATCAACATGAATTTAAACAAGGGTGGCCTCAGTGCACAATTGTTTTCATCTTGATAAGGAGAGGTGGCTGCTTTCAAACATCAAGACAAACAATAGAAGAACACATCAAGATCATGGCGGCCATGGGATCCATGGACACATCCATACCCTGCCATCACTGAAGGTCTAGTGTTGCTGGGTATGGATGTGTCCCACGGATCAGATGACAGACATGACAAACACCAAAAACAGTAGACAAATACAAGACCTGCAGCCACCTCAAAAATGCTATGTGTGCCTTCATCATCGGCCAGGGGAGTAAAACAGGCACATCTGGCATCAAATCATCTCTAAAGTGATTTGATTCAGGAAAATTCAGATCATCATTGCATATGCCCATAGCCTCAGGTTATTTCAAGAAGAAAAATTCAGATCATCATTGCATATAGCCCATAGCCTCAGTAGCATTTCAAGAAGAAAAATTCAGATCATCATTGCATATAGCCCATAGCCTCAGGTTATTAATTATATTCATCACAACATACTAAGATCATTTGAAAGCCTTAGATTAATTCAACATAAGAGTTGAGATCATCATTGCACATGCCCAAAGCCTCAGGTTATTAATTATATTCATCACAGCATACAAGTCCAAGGCATCATGGTAGAAATTCATCACAGCATACAAATCCTAGGCATCAGTTTAGGCAAAACTTAGGGCCTGATTGGTTGCCTGTAACATAGTGGGAAACATAGTACAAACTATAAATTCATCATAGCATACAAGTCCTAGAACAACAGGCCTTTCTGTCAGGTCATAAAAATAGTAATCTAAAACAAGCAGAGAGCAAAGATATCACTAGCATTGACTTGTATGCTCAGATAAAGGTTTTCATAGATAACTATGGCCATAAAGACATAGAAATCAGTAGCATAGACATGTTTGCTCAGATCCAACATTTTTAACATCATAACCATAGGACTTGTATGCTCAGATTGTTGTTTGCAAAGTGATCTATGCTAAAAAAAGACATGGAATGCTCAGATCTAACATTTCTACATCATCGGCAATGGACTTCACATGCTCAGATCTAACATTTCTACATCATTGCCAATGGACTTGACATGCTCAGAAATAAAATGGCACATGTTTTAGGCCAAATAAAATCCGTCCTTAACAATCACATCGATTAGGCACAAAACAAACAGGGAGGGGATGATTCATCTATACCGCATGTGGACCGCAACGACCAAGCAAAGGGATTCAACAGCGCCCGAGCCAAGAACCGAGCCAAGAATCCACACCAAGCTCCGGAATCCTACACACAAAAGAAGGGGAACCGTGAGGGCTTCAATCGATCCACATAACCTAAGCAACAACATCGGATCTGAGCCAAGAAACAACGAGTACTCACTGTATCTGAGCCAAGAAACAATGGGTACTCACCACTGCAAGAACACCAGATCGAGTCAAGAACCTATGCAAGAACACCGGCTCTTAGCCAAAAAACAACGGGTACTGAGCGGCGGCTAGGGTTCGAGGTACTCACCGGCGGCTAGGGTTCCAGTCGACCACGCGAGAGAGGAGAGGGAGGGGGGATTAGTAGGCGGAGAATGGCGCGAAGAATGGCGCGAAGACGGGCGGTGACGCGAAAACTTGCCGCTGCACGGCAAGAGCTCCCGCGCGCTCGCCTCCGTCGCCGCCGCCGCATGAGCTCGGCCAGGCTCACGAGATACGCTCGATTCTGGCGTATCTCCGGAGCTTGGCCGGGGGGCTCCTTTTGCACCCCGCTATGCAGGCCGGAGAGTTGGGCCGAGCAACCAAACACCCGAGCCTGCATCTCCAGGGACAGGCCCAGCCCAAATACAGGCAACCAATCAGGCCCTTACAGTGTAGATTGGGACTTCACTTATTGCAGAGTATTGCTGCGTTCTATTTCTTGAGCCTGAAATTAACATACAAGTTTGCTATATGTTACAGAATAAATTTGAGCTGACAGTCATTTGGTTGCAACTGGCTCATCGGACACCTGCGCAATTACATACCATAGAAATGTCTAGCCTGCATCCAGAACAAATGAAATATAATGACTGTCAGCTCAAATTTATTCTGTAACAATTCTATGGTATGTAATTGCGCAGGTGTCCGATGAGCCAGTTGCAACCAAATGACTGTCAGCTCAAATTTATTCTGTAACATATAGCAAACTTGTATGTTAATTTCAGGCTCAAGAAATAGAACGCAGCAATACTCTGCAATAAGTGAAGTCCCAATCTACACTGTAAGGGCCTGATTGGTTGCCTGTATTTGGGCTGGGCCTGTCCCTGGAGATGCAGGCTCGGGTGTTTGGTTGCTCGGCCCAACTCTCCGGCCTGCATAGCGGGGTGCAAAAGGAGCCCCCCGGCCAAGCTCCGGAGATACTCCAGAATCGAGCGTATCTCGCGAGCCTGGCCGAGCTCATGCGGCGGCGGCGACGGAGGCGAGCGCGCGGGAGCTCTTGCCGTGCAGCGGCAAGTTTTCGCGTCACCGCCCGTCTTCGCGCCATTCTTCGCGCCATTCTCCGCCTACTAATCCCCCCTCCCCTCTCCTCTCTCGCGTGGTCGACTGGAACCCTAGCCGCCGGTGAGTACCTCGAACCCTAGCCGCCGCTCAGTACCCGTTGTTTTTTGGCTAAGAGCCGGTGTTCTTGCATAGGTTCTTGACTCGATCTGGTGTTCTTGCAGTGGTGAGTACCCATTGTTTCTTGGCTCAGATACAGTGAGTACTCGTTGTTTCTTGGCTCAGATCCGGTGTTGTTGCTTAGGTTATGTGGATCGATTGAAGCCCTCACGGTTCCCCTTCTTTTGTGTGTAGGATTCCGGAGCTTGGTGTGGATTCTTGGCTCGGTTCTTGGCTCGGGCGCTGTTGAATCCCTTTGCTTGGTCGTTGCGGTCCACATCCGGTATAGATGAATCATCCCCTCCCTGTTTGTTTTGTGCCTAATCGATGTGATTGTTAAGGACGGATTTTATTTGGCCTAAAACATGTGCCATTTTATTTCTGAGCATGTCAAGTCCATTGGCAATGATGTAGAAATGTTAGATCTGAGCATGTGAAGTCCATTGCCGATGATGTAGAAATGTTAGATCTGAGCATTCCATGTCTTTTTTGAGCATAGATCACTTTGCAAACAACAATCTGAGCATACAAGTCCTATGGTTATGATGTTAAAAATGTTGGATCTGAGCAAACATGTCTATGCTACTGATTTCTATGTCTTTATGGCCATAGTTATCTATGAAAACCTTTATCTGAGCATACAAGTCAATGCTAGTGATATCTTTGCTCTCTGCTTGTTTTAGATTACTATTTTTATGACCTGACAGAAAGGCTTGTTGTTCTAGGACTTGTATGCTATGATGAATTTATAGTTTGTACTATGTTTCCCACTATGTTACAGGCAACCAATCAGGCCCTAAGTTTTACCTAAACTGATGCCTAGGATTTGTATGCTGTGATGAATTTCTACCTTGATGCCTTGGACTTGTATTCTGTGATGAATATAATTAATAACCTGAGGCTTTGGGCATGTGCAATGATGATCTCAACTCTTATGTTGAATTAATCTAAGGCTTTCAAATGATCTTAGTATGTTGTGATGAATATAATTAATAACCTGAGGCTATGGGCTATATGCAATGATGATCTGAATTTTTCTTCTTGAAATGCTACTGAGGCTATGGGCTATATGCAATGATGATCTGAATTTTTCTTCTTGAAATAACCTGAGGCTATGGGCATATGCAATGATGATCTGAATTTTCCTGAATCAAATCACTTTAGAGATGATTTGATGCCAGATGTGCCTGTTTTACTCCCCTGGCCGATGATGAAGGCACACATAGCATTTTTGAGGTGGCTGCAGGTCTTGTATTTGTCTACTGTTTTTGGTGTTTGTCATGTCTGTCATCTGATCCGTGGGACACATCCATACCCCAGCAACACTAGACCTTCAGTGATGGCAGGGTATGGATGTGTCCATGGATCCCATGGCCGCCATGATCTTGATGTGTTCTTCTATTGTTTGTCTTGATGTTTGAAAGCAGCCACCTCTCCTTATCAAGATGAAAACAATTGTGCACTGAGGCCACCCTTGTTTAAATTCATGTTGATGTCGTTGTTAGTTACCTGTTTGTCCCTAGGCCCATGATGCAAACTATATCTGTAAATGCTTAGGTGCCTGCTTATCAATGTGTTTTCTGTTTTATCATGCCTGTCATCAGCTCCCGTGGGAGACATCCATTCCCAAGCAACACTCATGGGTGTGCAAGTGATGGCAGGGAGTGGGTGTCCCTCATGGGGTCCCAGGCTGTCATGAGTTTCATCTGTTCTTTCCTGGGGATTTCCTTGTTTCAATGCAGGCACCTTTGATGAGTTCTTGCTTATTTTGATGTTGCTGAGGCCACATACATTTGTATCTGTCAATGATGATCTCAAATTTTCTATATCTGTAAATAACCTGAGGCTTTGGGCATGTGCAATGATGATATCAATTCTTATGTTGAATTTATTTGGGCATGTGAATGGTTATGGACTTTAGAGATGAGCCAAGCCGAAGAGGTCGCGGATATCGCTATTGGAATCATGCAGCAGGTTTTATCATGCCTGTCATCAGCTCCCATGGGAGACATCCATTCCCAAGCAACACTCATGGGTGTGCAAGTGATTTTCAGGGAGTGGGTGTCCCCCATGGGGTCCCATGGCTGTCATGAGTTTCATCTGTTCTTTCCTGGGGATTTCCTTGTTTCAATGCAGGCACCTTTGATGAGTTCTTGCTTATTTTGATGTTGCTGAGGCCACATACATTTGCATCTGTCAATGATGATCTCAAATTTTCTATATTTGTAAATAACCTAAGGCTTTGGGCATGTGCAATGATGATATCAATTCTTATGTTGAATTTATTTGGGTATGTGAATGGTTATGGACTTTAGAGATGAGCCAAGCCGAAGAGGTCGCGGATATCGCTATTGGAATCATGCAGCACGTGTTAGACCAGCTTGTGCATCTGTGCAAGCAAAAACTGTCATCTGGCAATGCACTCTCGGAAATGGAGGTGAAGGACCTGCGTGCGGCACTTGAACTGATCGCTAAAGGACTGGAGCAGGATTCACTTCTATGCCAGTCCTCTCTAGATGATGCTAAGGAAGATAAGTGCCCATCTGATGGAGCACCCTCGGACCTGACTTGGCCGTCCACATCACCAGAGCGCCATGAATTCATTTCTGTCCAGGAACACATTGAGAGGGAGTGGGGCGTGGACTACGACTCTGATGCCATGCCAAGCTTCTCTGGTTAGCTGAGACCAGTACCAACTGCAATAGGGAGGGTGTAGCCTTCCTATTGTGTGCTGATCAAATGGTGGCTTCTTTTGTTTAGTTTAGCCTGCTGATCTGGTAGTGGTGCTTTCTTTTGTTAAGTTTAGCCTACTGATCTGGTACTGGTGGCTTAGGGCCTGATTGGTTGCCTATATTTGGGCAGTTGTGCAAACTGAATTTGTGGCCTGATGTGAATTTGTAACCCTAATCCCTAACATATGTCTGAGCACTTGCCATGCCAATGATGGTGCCACTTTTATAAGAAATGATACTACACAATTCTGAGCATTTAGCCCTGCCAATGATGGTGCTGTCTTGCTTCTGACTTAGCTGGTGCTACAAAGATCATCTTTTGTGGTCAATGTGCTGAGCAATTGCCTTTCTTTTCTTCCTGTCTTCTATTCTTCCTGCCCAATGCCTATGACTTTGACAATATTGTTACTTATCTGAGCATATGCCCCTGCCAATGATGATGTATGTTATATCTTTGAAAAAATTTGTGTGCAGTTGATACTCTGCAATGGTTTTGAAATTTTTGATACATATCTTGTGATGAATTGATAATGTTGTCCTGTTTTCATGCAGGTATGGCGTGGAGGGGTCTAATTGCTACTTTGCATGGTGAATTTGAACTACAAGATGTTGTCTCTTAACTGTGCTGTACTATATTTGCAATGCAAAATGATGTAAGTACCTAGTGTGCAAGTGGTAATTGTAACCGCCCACTATATTGAACTAAATTCGGACTGTAATGCTTTTCCTAGTAGCAAGACTAGGTGGTAACTCTACCATTGTAATGCAAGTGGTGATTGTATTCAAGTGCATGCAAGCAACCAAACAGAGCTATCTTGCATCTCACATTTGAATTCTTCATACAACCGTGTAACCAATCACCGTCTCTGCTCATCCTGTCTCACATGAGAAGACAACCAAACAGCGACTACTTGCATCTACAGAGCCTGTCTCTGCGCAGCCTGGCTCCCAGATGCGAGCCAGGCTCTCCTGGGAAGGAAACCAATCAGGCCCTAATACTCTCCAGGGACTGACTCAAAGTTTCATACTGTTATGTCAACAAGTGCTCCCTTTGTATTTCGGTGATCGATTTTTCTCATCCAGCGTGTGTTAATTATGCCTTCAAATTAGAAATCTTATGCAAATCTTGCCTTTTTACAAATCACAAAAAGGGATGCATAGTACCGGTTGCCGGCAAGGAGAGGGAGGTAATCTAACGGTGCAGATCGAAGGGCCTCTAACTAACTAGATTCTCGAGCTCCTTACTCATGCACTTGTTGCTCAAAAAAGCTTTGATCTGTGGCACCTCAATGGCAATCCATTGGACGTGCCTCACCAAATCCACATCCCTCCCTCTCTCCTCTCTAACAAATTAAATCGGTAAAAGCAAAGAGAGTCTTTGAAATAGAAAAACAGAAGAAGAATTAAAAGCCAAGGAGCGAAGACAGAGAAGAAACGGAGGCGTCGCCAGCAGCAGCATGCATGAACAGGGAGCTAGCTGAGGCAGCAACGGTAGAGCAGAGATGTACCTGGGCGGCGTTGACGGCGCAGTTGAGCAGCGTCGGCAGATCTCCTCCAGGAGCTTCTCCGCGGGGGCGAGGAACCGGGACCGGCCTAGCACCGCCGCGTAGCCGGTGAAAGGCCCGAACGGCCCCGAGCTGGGCGCGGTCAGTGGCAGCTGCTGCACAGCAGGTCCATGGCCTCCTCCGCGAGATCCATGGCAGCCGCCGCACCCCAGATCCATGGCAGCCGCCGCACCCCAGATCCACGGCCGCCGCCGTGAGAGGAGAGGGAGAGGAGGGGGCTGCCGCCAGGAGAGAGACGAGAGGGAGAGGGGGGGAGCAAGCGGCGGCACAGATCTAAGAACGTGAGGCAGAGAGAGGGAATCGAGGACGGCGAGGGAGTCGAGAGACGAGAGGGAGAGGGAGTCGAGCAGTGCGGGGGGAGGACGGGGGGAGTGCGGGGGTCCGGTTGGGGTTGCGGATGCGAGGAGCTCCTCAATCGGAATCCATTAAAATTTCGGGTCCGAGTGTAACGGGCGAGGTTCTATGCCCGTTACAAATGATTCTATGTATCGGGCTTTGTTAATGCCCGTTACCAATATATGACATTAGTAACGGGCATTGTGGTGGCGAGGTCGGGGTCGAGCCTGCCGTGCTTATCGGTAACGGGCACCAAACGACGTCTGTTACTGATAGTGGGCCTTGTAATGGGCTTCAAGGGTCCGTTACAAATGTTGCGTGACCAATTTGAGGTTTTCACGTAGTGTGTGTGGTGAGAGTTAAATCCAACCCATTCATGATACTTACTCCTAGCATCTTAATAGTTCATGTCAAGTAGAATCCAAAAGTTTTTTTTGATGGTTTGACATGACTTGGTTTCCTTTGGTAGCTAGGACAAAGTTAATGTTCTTTTGCCATAGTAAAGCTTATAGGTTGGTTTAGCCTGACATCCTATCTTAACCTTGCTCTAAATGCTAGGATTGTCACACTGGCCTTACAGGTCGTGCCAATTGAAAAGGCAGTAGTAACTGTAGCGTGTTTGATGTGGAGTTCAGGACATTGAATCAAAATTATGAACTGATCTCTTGCGCTGATTTTTTCTGTCAATTGATGACTCGATCAAACGGAAAGGCTTGCAACCTCACTTTGGGCTACCATCTTATGATATCTCACAACCTCCCAAAATGGCTATAATCCACAATGGAGTTACTAATGGCAAGAAAAGCTTCTCAATAACAAAAGTCCAATAGATAATCTAGCCAAGCGTAGCTAGCTGCCTAGGCGATGCACGACGTTACACTTTTAAGTGAGCTTGGACACTCACTTTGGGCCGATAGCAAACGCGTGCCGGCCTTTTCAAACGTGGGCTATCCTTGGCAATATAGGGACCGACACGCAAACCATTAGGCTCACTAATATCATTGCACGACCCATTAGAGAAACTCCAAGAGTGCCCCTATCTTAACCCCAATACCTTCTTTTGGGGGTGATGAGGAAAAAAATGCACTCCAACAGTACCTCTAAATCTTTCCCAATATTTTAGGAGCGCTAAAATCCTCCCCTCCGCCGTGCATATTTGAGGGTGTCTGACGCCTTCCCCAATCCTGATTCTCGTGCTCGACTTTCCATATACATGCTGAACACGTAGGCGGATATGAAAAGGCTTCCGTATTTTGAATTATTAGGGATAATTTTTAGCGTTCTGCTGTGGCTTCATACTTTTTCGGGGGAAATCTTTTTTAGCATAGCTCCCAATACATAGTTTTGGGGGAGAATTTTTTTAACAGTTTCTTGGAGATGCTCTTAAACCCACTACTTACCACCTACCTGTCTCCAACGAACTGGCAAGTCCATCATTCCCCAGCCGAGGAAGAAGAGATCTCATCTCGGCTCCTCCTCCTCCTCCGCCGCCGCCATGCCTCCGTCCCCATCCTCCGCCGGTGCTGGCGCCTCCTCGCCGTCCCCCTCCGCCTCCGCTTCCGCATCGGCCTCTGACCCGAACTCGTCCTGGTCGGAGTCGGACTCGCAGGCGCGGCCCCGCATCCTCGCGCTCTCCTCCATCCTGCCCGCGCCGGCCTCCCTCGACGTCGCGGCGCTGGCGGACCGCGCGCTCCAAGCCAGCGGGGCGCCAGCGACCCCGCCTGCCACTGGCTCTATGACACGCTCCTCTCCGCCGACGCCGACCTCCACCTCGTCGCGCTCTCGTTTCTGCCCCTGATCGCGGCGCTCTACCTCCGCTGCCTCTCGCTTGAGCTCCCCTCCTCGCTCTACCTCCTCGCCTCTCGCTTGAGCTCCCCTGATCGCGGCGCTCTAGCAACAGTCCCATATTGCTAAGGCAAGGAGAGATTGCCTTGCTTAAATATGAGTCTCCTTTTTATTCAAGATATATGCATGGGAGAGAGAAGGAGACTGTTGCTACACGCCCGTGCATTTTCGCATGACTTGTGACTTGCGACGAGTGCGACGCGTACGTGTACAAAAGACGGTAACTTGTGCAGTTTCTATCTTTTTTTGTTGTTATGTGTAAATGGAGATTAAACAGCATTAAGGGGCGTCAGTTACTACTCATTTAGAACATCGGTTACTACTCATTGAAATGAGCAGTTTTCTGATTTTCATGAGGGCATTTTCTACTGCTTAATGAGAGAATTTGATGCGCCATTTGAGGGATTCTATATAACCAGGAGACGTCCTGGCGAGAGGGTCACGCTGTCACACAGTACATCTTCCCACCTGTGCGCGTTGTTTTGACCGCTTGCTACTGCGCCTCGTCGACCTTCGATCTTGGCGTGCACTAGGGTTGGAGGAAGCGGGATCTCCGAAACCGCTGCCGTGAGTCTCCTGCACGGGGCGACAATCAGGTTTTTGGGCAGCGTCTTCATGCGACCGCTTGGTGAATCTGCAATCACTTCATCGACGGTTCGTCTACAATCTGCACAAGAGCTGTGAGTGATTTTACTTGTGCATTTGGGATCAATACAATATGTGGCTTGTTCATTTCTGTTACGTGCTTGCATCGTTTTTAGTTAACTTCATTTTCCTTGAATTAAAATCTGGACAATATTTAAATAGGCTCATATTACCAACAGCTCCTCGCCGTCTACTCCTCCGAGGCCAAGAGCCCAAGAGTCGTCAGGGGAAGCCCGTGCTCGTCCAGATCCCTGACCTCTCTGTCCCGTCCCTGTACCACACGCCGGCGTCCACCCCCAGTTCGAAGTCTCCTCGCCGGCCTCAGCCGCCGCCAATCCCTCCTCCCGCAGGTGACTCCCGTGGTGGGGGTGCTCTCGCCGCCGCTGGAGCCGCAGGCGGCTGTGAAGTCAACCAAGCGAGCGGGGATTATTGGATTTGCATTTGAGGCTTACTACTCCAAGATTTCACAGATGCCGGCTACTTCCAAGGTGGATGCCTGCAATGCTGCTGCGGCATGGGCAGGGCAGAGCAGTACTGCAAATGCCGGTTTGAGCTCGATGACAAGGAATTGGAAGAAGAGGAGGGTGACTCTTTGGGGTCAGAGTCGCCAGTGTCGTCTGAGGCTGAGAACGGGAAGGAACTTGTGGAGGAATTGGCAAGGATGCGTATCAATGGAGCCAGCAGTGGGCGGAATTGCCGCGAGGATTATGATAAGAAGGCGAGGGTGCCGCTACCCTGGGAGCTTCTCCAGCCAGTGATGAGGGTTCTTGGGCATTGCTTGCTTGCACCGCTGAACCCGGTAGAGGTGAGGGATGCAGCTGCAGAAGCTGTGAGGGTTGTCTATGCCCGTGCATGTCACGACCTTGTGCCACAGGCAATCCTAGCAGCCAGAAGCTTGATTGAGCTTGACAAGAGTGCACAAAAGGCTGCAAAGGAAGCTGCTGCTACAGCTTCTGGTACAATTGTGATTGCTGGCACTGCTGGAAGCAATGCATCGAGCTCTAGGCCAAGCTCAAAGCCAAACACACCCAGCAAGCAGCAGAAATCTGACACACTACTCGTGTCCAAATGAAGTCAACTGCACTACATCCAGTAAGAGTGTTTGGTGATGGAAAAGAGTTTCTTTCCTGCCGATTATTCAGTTTGCTACTCGTATTCCAAATGAAGTGAACATAACATATATATTGATGAAAGTTCAGTAGACCTTGCAATGCCAAAAATGTTACTATTGCCGCAAGGCAGTTGGCCAAGGTTCTTTCCATCTTGGCGTTGTATGTGAACTTGTTGCATATAGTTCATGCATCAACATGTAAATCCTGTAGTTGGCGGTTTGATGAGGGGTGAGCGTTCATACAACATCTCTAGTAATTGTTTTCCCGTAATGTTTGATTGATTTTTTTGCAGCATTGTTCGCTTATTGTGCTGGTACGAAGATGCTTTAATGTACTTTAATCTGTCCTTGTTTCATGAATAGAAAGCAGTACTGGGTTTTATTTGCTAATAGATGGACTGATTTCATACTTGAGTTTCTGGTTTGGTCCACAGTGAAGTAATGTGTACCCAAATTTCTTTTATTTTTGAACAATATCGATTATTTTTTTGAACGTAAGGAACAATGTCAATCAGAATTGCTTTGTTCACGTTATTTTTTCTGTACATGAAATAGGATTTTAGTAAGAATAAATTCTTTTACTACTTTACAGTATGGGTTACCATAGCTTCATATGATGCAACGTCTTTATGAACAGCAGATTATTTAAAGCTACTATTACTAGGTGACTCATGTAGTTGTATGTCTAAGTTGATTTCCTATAGAATTAAATAATATTACAGTGAAAAGTGATGTTAGGTTAGCTAGGAAAAAAAATTGCTTGTCTACTGTCTATTCATTCAAGAAGGAAATGATGTTCGCTGTTCTTGCTTTCTTCATTTTCTGGTTTGGCAATAGGCGATCACTACTAGAGAACAGGCCTTTGGTCGATGTCCAAAATGTGTATTAGTCTCGGCCAAACAGCAAGCAAACCATGTTGCAGTCAACTGAAATTCATGGAACAACACGATATGGATGTTGTCGGGATGGAGGCATGCACGTAGTACTAGTGTAGGAAATTTTACCTAAAACAGCGAGTAGCATGTATACAAGCATTTGCAGTGTACCATATAATGTAAACACAGAACCTAAACACATTGACACTGTGGTGTGCTGTGTGGAGTCTTAAGGTGCAACAGAGAAGAATGTTAGTTCTTACTATGCTCAAATACCTCATGTTTGAGTTGACTCAAAGATTCAGCTAATGCATCGTCAAAGTTTGCATCGTGTACATGTAGTGTCCTTAAATTTGGAAATGCTGACAATGAATCACCAGGCACGGTTTTTATATGCCCAATCGATATTAGCATTGTCAATAATGACGGCTAGCTGTGCTTGCAATGGACACCATTCTAAATGACTTGATTCTGATCCTCCAGTTTCCAGTAGTGATAACCGAATAAACTTTTGAGAGTTGAATCTATCAGAGATACAAATTTCACTATTACGAGCTACTAGTACTCGTTCATGATCCAGCTGCTGCGGACGCCACTACAAAAAATCTTGATCTTATGACGTTTTCGTCTCGACAAAATCATTTTGTCATAATTCTGATGGTTTATGACGTTTTTGTATGAGCCAATTTCGCAATTATGACAAAACCATTTTTTCGTCATAATGTTAGCCTACAAAACGTCACAAACGTTTTTCCAACAAGATTATGACATTTTTTTTGACATTATTATTTTGTCATAAAATAAAAAATGTCATAACTTCACCTTTAACTTGATCATGACATTTTTAGTGCCAATACTAATGTCATAAATTTTTGTTGATTTTTTTTTTTAAATGCCACATGGCATGCCGAGCTTCTCCATCGCGAACCCTAACCGAGCTTTGGTTCAAACATAGTTTGATGGAGTAATGACCAAAATAAAAGTTTTAGGTCTTGATTACCTCTACAACTTTTATATTCATGACTTTTAAGTTGAATTCATCTTGGGTTTCAAAATCTGAATTGAAGTCGAATTTTAATGAAATTTCCCATTTGAATGGTTCAAACATAGTTTGATGGTGAAATGACCAAAATAAAAGTTTTAGGTCTTGATTACCTCTATGACTTTTATATTTATGACTTTTAAATTTGAAATCGTTTTCGATTTCAAAATTTGAATTCAACTCAAATTTTAATGACATTTCCCATTTGAATGGTTCAAACATAATTTGATGGAGTAATGACCAAAATAAAAGTTTTAGGCCTTGATTACCTCTACAACTTTTATATTTATGACTTTTAAATTTGAAATCATTTTGGATGTCAAAATTTGAATTCAAGTCAAATTCTAATGAAATTTCCCATTTGAATGGTTCAAACATTGTCTGATGGAGGAATGACCAAAATAAAAGTTTTAGGTCTTGATTACCTGTACGACTTTTATATTTGTGACTTCGAAATTTGAAATCATTTTGGATGTCAAAATTTGAATTCAAGTCAAATTCTAATGAAATTTCAAATTTGAATGGTTCAAACATAGTCTGATGGAGGAATGGCCAAAATAAAAGTTTTAGGTCTTGATTACCTCTATGACTTTTATATTTATGAATTTTAAATTTGAAATAATTTTGCATGTCAAAATTTGAATTCAATTTCAAATTTTAATGAAATTTCAAATTTGAATGGTTCAAACATTGTCTGATGGAGGAATGACCAAAATAAAAGTTTTAGGTTTTGATTACCTCTACGACTTTATATTTATGACTTTGAAATTTGAAATCATTTTGGATGTCAAAATTTTAATTCAAGTCAAATTCTAATGAAATTTCAAATTTGAATGGTTCAAACGTAGTTTGATGGAGGAATGACCAAAATAAAAGTTTTAGGTCTTGATTACATCTACAACTTTTATATTTATGACTTTTAAATTTCAAATCATTTTGGATGTCAAAATTTGAATTCAAGTCAAATTTTAATGAAATTTCAAATTTGAATGGTTCGAACATTGTCTGATGGAGGAATGACCAAAATAAAAGTTTTAGGTCTTGATTACCCCTATGACTTTTATATTCTTGACTTTTTGTTTGAAATCGTTTTAGGTTTTAAAATCTGAATTGAACTCAAATTGTTTTCAAATTTCAAATTTCAAAATTGAAAATTTGACTAACATAAAATTGAACAAAACAGATCGATAAATTAATATTTTAGAAAAATTTAGAAAAAATAATTACCGCATTTCGAGTTCGTATGAGGTAGAACGACTAGTTACAATTTTCAATCAGCGATTAAAAAGAGAAATTAGCTTGTTCTAATCTGTTCTGGTAGAACAAGTGTAGAACAAGCTGATTTCTCTTTTTAATTTCTGATTGAAAATTATAACTAATCGTTCTACCTTATACGAACTCCAAATGTGACGATTCTTTTTTCTAATTTTTTCTAAAATCATGCTTTATCAAACTATTGTAATCTTGCAGCTAGTACTTCTTTCATACTTTCATGTGAATTCAAAATTTGAACTCTCCAAAAAAAAAATGACCACTGCCAATAGTATTTTAAAGGCCTAAATGACCTCAGACGAAAAAGTCATGAATATAAAAGTTGTACAACTCATCGAGAACTAAAACTTTTATTTTGGTCATTTGGTCGTACGACAAAGCCATCTTGAAACCCTTCACAAATTTTACATCTCACTCTTAGGATTCAAGAACTCTAAAAGTGAGATGTAAAATTTGTGAAGGGTTTCTAGATGACTTTGTCGAAACTCATTGAATTTTTTTATGTCAATATTATATGCTAATTCTAAGTTGTCACCTCAATTTGTAGATTTTTCGGACAACATTAAGATATTATTACATTTTTTTATAATCCAACAAAGAGATATAATGTTTCAATTATATATAGTAATAGAGGTGCACACACATAATTTTCCATCCAAATTTTGGATATGAGATATAATGAAACATAGGTGCACACAAATATTTTTTGATGATTTTTTTTGATCCTTATTGGAGGTATATGTAGTTCAATTTCGAATTACTTTTTAAAAACACCTAGAAATTAATTTAATCGATAAGAAATATTAGATGACATCAAAAAAAATTGAAAGTTCTTTGAAACAATATATGTGCATTATGATTGATGTCAAAATGTTTTTGAGATATGTTAAAAAATATTCTATACATTTCTTTCACAAGAGTCAGAGTGGTTCAAATAAAATAAAAAATGAAAAATAAAAATGTTAAATGGGCCACATGCCAGCCCACTTGATGGGAGGCTGATCCCTTGCTCTGCCATCTTGGCTTCTCATTGGCTGGCGCCCCCTCTCCCACGGATCGATTCCCCCCACTGTCCATCTCTGAGATCTCCACCATTCAATCTCTCCACCGCCCTATCTCTCCACGCCCTCCCTTCCCCGCAACCCACAGCCTCTCGTCTCCCCTCGTTCTCTCCGTCTCTCTTCTCCACCACGCCTCCTTGAGCTGAGATCCGGTGCGTGTGGCGCGGGGCTCGGTGCCGGTGCGGATCCCCCGCCGGCCGCCTCTCCCCGAGCGCACCCCTGGCACCCGAGCAGCCCGCCCCCATGGACGGCGAGCTCCAGCACGCCCTGGCGGCGGCGTTCGCGGCGGGCTGGATGCAAACCTCGGCGCCCGAGCCCACCGGCGAGAAGTTCTCGTGGCGGGATCACCGGTACCCCGTCTCCCTTGTAACACCCTGAATTTTGGCCTTTTTGCAATTTTTCCCAAAATGCATTATTTCATGATTTCATGTGCATTTGGGTTTAAACCTCCAGGAAATTCTTTTAAAATCTTGAAAATTTGCAAACATGATAAATCAAGTGGGACCTTGTGCTTTCCATTTTCCTCCGAATTTTTTTTTTTAAATAATATTTTTTTAAACAGAAATTCGAAAAATAGCGCGCGTTTTTCAGAAATTCGGAATCTAGCGCGGCGTCGGCACGGGCCAAACCGAAACAAGCTGGTTTCGGCACGGGCCAGGCCGAAACCAGGCTGCTCTGCATGCATGCCAGGCCTTTCGCGTAACGGCGGGACCGACAGGCCTGTTTCGGCTCTGGCCGTGCCGAAAGTAGCATTTTACATTTTTTTTTTGTTTTTTTCCAACTGTTGGCCCATATATTCATATTTCCCGCCACCGCTAATATTTCCCGGCACCGCGCATATTTTGGTTTTGTCGAATAAATTTGTTTCGCGGTCAATTGTACAAATTCGGACATGTACAAATTAAAACATACAAATTCACGTATAAATAAAAACATAGTTCGGACACATACAAATTCACGTACAAATTAAAACATAGTTCGGACAGGTACAAATTACAACATTGTTCGGACAGGTACAAATTACAACATAGTTCGGACAGGTACAAATTACAACATAGTTCGGACAGGTAGAAATTACAACATAGTTCGGACAGGTACAAATTACACCATAGGGATACACACATAGAAATTGGAATGTAGTGCTAGCCACGTTGGCCACGTCCTCGGTTTACTCGGTTTCCTCGGTTTCCTAGACTTCCTCGACCACGCACAGGATCAGGAACGACTGCAGGATCAGGACCGACTGCAGGATCAGGAACGACTGCAGGATCAGGTCCTAGGCCGTATTTGGGACAATACTTCTCTCTATGCCCAAAAAGATTGCAAAGCAAGCACTGTCTAGTACATCCACCAGCTTCAGACTCGTCCATATCATTCCGGATGCGACGCGAGTTCCGTCTTCCTCTGCGAGTTCTCATAAGAGCAGGATCCGGAATATATTCTCGTTCCATCTCATTCACCTTGTTGAAGTTGCCAACTACTCTAAATCCTGTCATCTCCCCGGTCCAAGTTTCAACCACTGCCTCCTTCATGTAATATGGAGAGACAAAACTGATTGGGTTCATCCCCAACTGGCCAGAAACAGCAAGGACATGAGAACATGGGAGGTGAAGCAGTCTCGGTTTGTTGCACGTGCACTCGCACGTTGGGGTTGCAGTAGCAGTAATTATGACCTCATGAGTTTTCAGCTCATTACCCGCACCAAATCTTGAGGTTGGTAAGCGTACCTCGTACCTCGCTTGTTCATTACCAATACGAATGACAATGTGCCTCCGTGCCTTCTTTATCTTCTTGTACATGTACTGTCTTATCTTGCGGCAATAAGGTGTGTTGGGGTAATACTCAATATGCTCGACGGCTTCACGACGTCTATCTCTGAAATACGTCAATGTTCCGTGCAAAATACCCTCCACCAGTGCTGTCAGTGGCAAACTCCTATTCCCTCTGAGTACAAAATTGTACACCTCAGCTAGGTTGGTAGTCATGATGCCGTACCTTGCTCCATATTGGTCGTGCAACAGAGACCACTGCACGGGAGGCTCCTTCTCTATCCACTCTTCAAATTTTTTGATTCGTTTTCCCTTCTTTCTCTTCGTACCAGGAGGGTCAATTCCAGGCAAGTCACACAGCCCAACAGGCTCTGAATCTGTCGTATTTGTCGCAGCAACCTGGGCCGCAGCTGCCTGCGCCGCAGCAAGCTGTGTAGCTACCGCTCGTGCCTGTGCAGCTTTCCTTTCCTTCACTTGCTGCCCAGTGAATTCAGTCAGTCTTTCCCACAAAAACTGATACTTCCTCTCCTGATTCTGATTGCACAGTCTTTTAAACAGATTCATCAGCCTTTTACTCTTAAAGCATGAGTAAAAGTTAGCGCCGAGATGACGCATACACCAGCGGCTCTGCATGTCAGTCCATGGTGCTGGTTCATCCTCGGCGGGGTGCTGCAGTGCCTTTATAGCCTTAAGCATACCAGCATGCCTGTCATGAAGGATGCACACATTTGGTCGAGTCTTCACAACTGCCTTTTTCAATTGCCTGAAGAACCATATCCAGCTCTCATAATTCTCACCCTCGACGAAGGCGAAGGCAATCGGGACGATCTGCCCATTGCCGTCCACACCTATTGCGGTCAGGATCTGCCCCTTGTACTTGCCTGTGAGAAACGTGCCGTCCACGCAGAGCACTGGACGACAATGGGTAAAAGCTTCGATGCAAATAGCGAATGAGAAGAACAGTCGGCCGAATACACCATATTGAGGAAATTCCGGGAACCGTTGTAATTCTACTAAAGCATATGTGCCAGGATTCCTCTCCTTCAATGTGCTAACAAGACGAATAACATTATCATAAGAGTCATAGAAAGACCCAAACCTCTCCTCTAGAGCCTTCTGCTTAGCTCTCCAGGCCTTTCCGTACTTAATGGTGGTATTCCATCTTGCCTGAACTGTATCTATGATGTGCTTTGCTACCATGTCTTTCTTGTTCACTATCTCACTGAACAAGAGACGTGCAATGAGAGTTGACGTTAGGTTTGGGTGATCTGTCAGCAAACTATTAATTTCACATGTGTGTGGCACGACGTCTGTCACCAGCCACACCACGTCATACTTCGGCAAGTGACCATGCACCCGTGATGGACAACCAATGTCAACACAGCTCATTGTCAAATATTGCCTATTTGACACGTCAGTGCGGAAAACCCTTTGCGTGGACAATGCCCACTGAATCACGGCTTCCCTTAACTGTTGCTTCGTGCTGTACTGAGCCCCGATTTGAATGTTATTCATGTGGTACTCCCAGGACGATTCATGGACATCAGGCACGGCCGTGATGGCAGAGTTGTCCTGATTCCAGTAACTGGGAATAGGCACATCTTCATCATTGTTTTCAGCTGAATCATCAGAATCAATATCTTCTGCGACGCCATCCTCGTCTTCCACCAATATCTCAGCCTGTACTGTACCTTCGTGCTCATCAGCATCAGCCTCCCCAATTTGGGCAGGTCCTGCTGACAGTGCTGGTTCATAATGAAGAGGAATTTCTGACAGTGATGGTACATAGCCAACAGGAATTTGAGCATGTCCTGCTGACGGTGATGGTTCATAGCCAGCAGGAATTTGAGCATGTCCTGCTGACGGTGATGGTTCATAATGACCAGGCATTTGGGCACAATGCGAACTAGTTGCTTCACTAGTCTCTCCAGTCTGAACAGCACCGCCACCTATTTCAAAATTATTCTGCTTCAGAACAAACGACACTAGGACTTCTGGTTTTGTCCCTCGGCGTTTGCATGATGCTAGCCAAGAAACCCACTGACTTGTCCGATCAAGCGGCAACAAGTCCCAGCGAATAATTGACCGGGATTTGGTCCATACCGACTGAATCCTAACAGTCCAGTAATTAGGATCATACCCAAAATTCACCGTAAAATACCACTGGACACCGCCGATTTTCACTTTCTCTGGCTCTGTCAACTGAATCTCCACATTTTCAAATTCACTAAGATCAACCCCTGACTCAGATGTACGAACTGTACCGGCACCGTAGTGCACAACAACATTGACCACTTCCATTACCTAAACAAATTTATTCAATCATTAAATACTCCACAGCGGATATATCTAAATATTACGATACATCTAACTGACAACATACACTAATCCTAAAAAATCTAGAGATTAGGGTTTACCCTTGACGCGTGCGTAGCTCCCGCTGCCCGGCTTCAATCTAGCACCACCACCGCCGCACCACGCCTCTAGCTTCCCCAACACCGCCGCACCACCACTATCCACCATGGTTGACCACCATTGCTCCACCTCCACTATCCACCATGGTTGACCACCATTGCTCCACCTCCACTCCCCCAAACGCCTCCACGAACAACTATCCAATCAGTAGATCGATGATGCCCTAACCCTCCTCTACTCTATTTCTTCAATATGGGTTTGCGAGGATTTTTTGGGGGTAAGAATCGCTGCTGTTTTCCTGGAAACGGAAGAAGGAGAGGAGAAGGACTGGTCGAGTGAGAGAAAGAAGAAGATGGGCGTCGAAGGAGGACAGGCCACCTCTTTTGGTCTGCCTTCTTTCGGCACGGCCCGTGCCGAAAGTCTCGGTTTCGGCAAGAGCCACGCCGAAAGAGGTGGGCCACGCCTGCCGCTGCGCAGGCCGACATGCAGCTGGCTTGTTTCGGTTTGGCCCGTGCCGAAACCCAGGTTTCGGCACGGCCCGTGCCGGCGCCGCGCTAGATTCCGAATTTCTGAAAAACGCGCGCTATTTTCCGAATTTCTGTTTAAAAAAATATTATTTAAAAAAAAATTTCTTTTCCTCCCACTTGGTACTTGCATTTGTGATTTTATCTCTGGATAAATATTTAATTGGGAAATTCTTTTTCCTTTTTAAAAATTACCCTTTTTATTGACCTTACAAAGGAATCCCTATTTTTATGTCTCCAAAAATTCTGCAAAAATTAGGGAACCTTCCCTAGTTGATGTGGGTCACTTTTATAAAAAAATATGGGGCCATGACTTAGGAAAATTTCCCTCCATAATTCTTTTTCCTTTCTGCCTGTTTTCTCAAAACATTTTTAAACCTATCCAAATTATTTTTCCTGGATGAATCCAGGGCATAGATAGGCTCCCCATCATCCCTCCTACCTCAGAAAAAAGGGGCATATCCATCTAACACCATCTACCCCTCCAAAACTTTAAAACTCTTTTTGACCAGTATTGTTTTTCACAAAAACTAGTCGGACCAACTTTCAAATTTGAAGAAACTTTAGTCAGCAAAGTTAGAGGATTTTGAATTTGGCACACAGTGGTGAAAACCACACCTCATTTGGAGCACGGAGCTGAGAGAAACGTGTCGATGTTGCTTCTGGCGTGGACAAAACTGGTGATCACCGCCGGCGAGACCGTGCCCGACGGCGCCGCCACTTTGTGGTCATCGGCGTTCAGCTTCCCCGCGACCCTAACCAAGCCCAGCATGTTCCCCTCCTCTCCCTGAACCTCTCCGTCACCACGCGTCGCCGGAGGAGAATCCCGCACGCGCCCGGACCGCTAGCCGACGCGCCGTCCAGCACAGCGCCGCCGGGGCCCCGCTCGTCAGCGACCCAGCCGCCCCGAGCTCATCCACTCGCTCCCTCCTGTGCCGCGTGCGCCTTCTGTGCCACCGGTTTCGTGACACGCCGTCCACCGTCGCCTCCACGCCATGCGCGACACCTCGCCGCGCCATTACTCCGGCCGCTGCACGGGAACCGTATAAAACGGCCACCCCCGCACCATTCCTTCACCACACCACCTCTCCCACTCCCTCAGTCGCCCTCCACCCCAGCCACGAGCCCAGAGGAGCTAGCCCTCGCCGGGATCGAGCCCTCCCGAGCCGCACTGGCCACCGCACCATTCGCTCACCCTAGCCCTCCCCCGATCGATTCCTTCCACCCGTAGCCTCCCCAGGTCATGGCGGTGACGATGCCGTGCTCGCCAGGGTGAATGGTGGCCGGAGACGCCGTGTCCATCATCGACCGCAAGCTCCCGCCGCCGGAGAAGACGCACTGGTGCCGCCCGAGCTCCCCATCAAGCTCGAGTGCACCGACGAGCTGCGCAACCTCTTCCTGAGCCGCTCTGCTTCCTTCCCCACCCCTCTGCCTCGCCCTAGCCGCCGCGACTCGACGCCGGTGAGTTCACCGGAGCATCGCCGGATTTCTTTTATTTTTCCGCGCGTGAGAAGAAAACGGTTCGGGATCTATGAGTCACTGACAGTGGGACCCACTGTCAGGTTTTTAAACATTTCCGAATCGTTTTTCTGTTTGGATTTTCTGTTTTATTTTTCTACTGGAAATTGGCAGAAATTAAACCAAACTTTGAAATGCCATTTCTCTCTGAAAAATGGTCAGAAAAATATGAAACCAATTTTGTTGGCTTAGTTTGAATTTTCTCTTTCAAATGGAACCAGAAAAGAATTATTTGGAATTATTTGTTTTGGCATTTATTTAAATACCCTAGGAGGGATTTTTGATGCATTTTTGTCTTGTTCTTTTAGATTCGAACCTCTCCGACGGATTAGGAGTTACCTCTGAACCCGAAGGCAAGCCACCAACCCAATTTCAAACTTGGTCGAACCTAGGAAATATTTTTTGACTGCTGAATTAATATCTGTTGCACCTCACATGTCATATTGCATTTTTTAATTATTGCACTCCGTTGTATTGCTTATCCGTGCAACACTCACGTTCCCGAGACGATGGCCGGTGATACCGCCTCAGTCGAAGGAATGGGGGAAATTATTACAACTGTGCGTCTCGCGCTTGCGGGGCTTTGTTTGCTTCTTTCTTCTTCGCCGAGGTGAGGAGCGGACGAATGTCGTCTTATGATCCTCGGAGTTGGGGGCATTCGCCAAAAGAGTTATTTGCCTTGTCCCTCCGTCAAATATGGGTGGCACAGACCATCCGGACTGCGACGCTTGGGAGCTGACTTTCCATTTGGTTCTTTTGCCGAGATTGCCGACACCACGTCGGGGTAACCCCCGAGTGGAATGGAGGCCCTCTCATTTTTATGAGTGCTTTTCGGTTCATTCTTTTACGGTGACACCGGCCGGGTCTCCCGCCACCGTCATCCGTTTGAAACATTATGCTATTATTCTGTGAACACTAACCCCCGAGTGACACCGGCCGGGTCTCCCGCCACAGTCACCCGGGTATTATTATTATTGTTATATTGTTATCTATGCATGCAAGTGATATATTCTGTGCTGTTATTGTTATGAGGTTACCTTGTGTTACTTTGTTAATGTTGATGTCTGTAATCAAATAAAATGACTAAGAAGATAATCACCTCCCTCGACTAGATTGAGTCACTTAGTGCAACTCACCAAACACCCAGCACAACCATGCGTCGTTCACATGGGCGGACCATAACTGAGTATTTTATCAGGCCTCCTTTGACGCCACACTTTTGGCAAGTCTAGTCGGTTACCTTTGTGGTCGGGGCTAGTCTTGTGAAGGTTCCGGAGCTAGGCGTCGCTCATCTGTTGGGGACGTGCCGGATTCACTTCGTCATAAGGCGTAGAGCTATGTCGGTGGCTATACAGGGAGTGTCCGGGTAGGATAAACGGTTGTGGAAGTGTGGGTTTGTGCTGTCGGCATGATCGGTTCTAGTACTTCGGTACGGCGGTACAAGCCTAGACTTCAGCGTGTGGATAAATGTTGCAACCTTTCGAGAGTGTAAATCTAGATTCTGGGAGTCAAGTCACACAATGAGTCACACTATGAGTCAGTCACTCTGACCCCAAAGCGTGTGGATAAATGTTGCAAGCCTTGTCCCCAGGTTACGGGACGATGTTTGGGTCAAGTCACACTATGAGTCAGTCCAGTCGAACTTGGAGAAATAACTAAGTTGAGACCAACGAACACAGGAGATTTTGGGAGTCAAGCCAGAGTTGGCTAAGGACTCGGGAAGTTGTGAATTAAGCCAGAGTTGGCTAGTGGCTTGGTAGCCTAGTTGTGGTTACGAGTTATTGAGTGGGAAATGTGATCTCACTTGATGACCTGGAAAATATCCCTACTAAGGTAAGTAGGTAAGTTTTGTCCAACCGTTAAGCTTGGACTCTCCTCGTACCCGAAGTCCTGCCATGATACTTTCTGAACCATGCCATGCCATATAGATAGACTTTGTTTGTTTTTGGGCTGATGTCTTGCGAGTACTTCAAGTACTTACCTGGCTTTTCATGTGGCCAGACCCTGCTGAACCAGTCGCCGAGTACCCGCTCTATGAGAACTAGGAACCCGTGTCCCAGGCAGGACCCTGTGGAATAAGGCCGCTATCGCCACGCTACTATCTTCGCTTCCGCTACGACTTCCGCTAGAGGCTCGATGTTAGAAAAATAATGTACATACTGTTGTGTGCGCCTGTTGCGCAAGAGCTGGAGCCTCACCCGTGTTGTAACCTTGTATTTGTGCAAACTCGAAGCCTTATGAATATATTTGGTTTTGCCTTTGTTTATCAAGCTGTCATATATCCAGTGTTTCTGGGACTGGTATATGGGGTGACTCGATCATCTGGATCGGGGTGCCACAGAGCTTGGTATCAGAGCCTAACTGCCTGTAGGATGCCCTAGTTCTTGGACGACGTAGAATAGAACTTGTTGTGTTGACAATTTTTTCCAATGTTTCTCTGTCTGTTTGTGCTTTAAAACTTAACGCTCACTTTATTTGAATTCTGTCTCTGTCACAGATGGCAGAGTTGCTCGCCGAGACTACCGCCGTGCACGTTCCCGGTTTTCCGCAGTTTCTTCGGGAGATCTGGGACCACCTCTACCCAGGCGCACCTCCCCCGACTTACCACGTGTACCACAACCGTCTCGACAGGCTCACCTCGGAGTTCACCGCCACCGTCCGCCTGCGTCCGCAGCCCGTGTCCGCAGGGATGAGCACGGCCTCACTTCCGGTGTCTGTACACAGGCGTCTCGAGCCATACAGGAGGCTGCAGGAGATGCCATCCTGTTCCTTCGCACCGTCGACCCCGTCATGAAGCAGTGCACCCGTTACGCCTACTTCCCGAGGTTGGCTTTAGACAACGGGGACACCCTTTTCCCCAACCCAGGTGACCCTAGCTCACCTCTCTCCGCCCTTATTCAGTACACCACCTATCTCCACCAGTACCTCCACACCACCCTTCTCCAGTTTGCCTCCCTTCGCGCCAACGTGGCCTTGGCCGAGATGACGCGAGCTTCTGGTTCCGGCACTTCTAGTCGCCCACCACGTCTCCCCACCTTTAGGCTCAGTTCCCTCGAGCAGATCAGGAGGGGGCTTGCCCGCTACTCCTCGTCTACCGCTCCGACGCCACCTTCCCGCACTCGTAGCAGCGCTGCTCACTACTACTCGCGCTTCACTCCCGTTCGGTCTCAGCGTCGTCGCGTCCAGGCGGCCGAGCCACAGAGTTACTCCGGAGACTCCCGCGACGACCGCGCTTCACCCGACTACAGCCCCGCGGAGGAGCCCCTCGACACCGCCACGCCAGCGACACCCCTCGAGATGGAGTTCTAGACGCTCGGAGACAGCATCGCTTAGTGTACTGTACTTTCCGATGTATCGCGTGCTTGAATAATGTAGTGGTAGAGTTGTATCCTGCATCTGGTACCGAGTGCTTTGCGTCTTGTATCTTGTACCATGTATCCTGTACGAGTAGCTTGTATCTTTACCTTGCATCTGTTGTAAAATAGCGAGTGCTTGAATCTTGTAACCCCATCATCCATTGTATAACATCATGCTTGTGTTTCTTTTGCAAACTGTGTTTCCATTTGGTTTTTCCGTGGATGTTACACCTTCCCCATATGGATGCTCATGATACGCGCCATTACATGCAACAGTCAGGATGAGGCCCAATAATGGTGCGAGTGGCAGCCAAGGAACCCCGGTTCGTCGTTCCGCACGACAAGCTGGCGAGGATCCCGAGCCTCCGCAACCACCTCCTCCTCCACCAAATCAGGAACCAAGCCCAAGTCAGTTTATGATGATGATGGATGAACGCCACAACCAGCATCTGACACAGATCATGAGAGAGTTTGGCACGTACATGCAAGCCCGTAATGTTCCACCCCCAGGCCGCTCAAAGCTGCAAGACTTCCAGCGCACACAACCGCCCAAGTTCGCATATGCTGATGACCCACTTGAGGCTGATGATTGGCTCCGTGCTATGGGAAAGAAACTGGAACTCGCTCGCGTGGACGAGCAGGACCAAGTGCCCTTCGCCACCCACTACCTTGAGGGCCCGCCAGCATTTGGTGGGACAACCAAAAGGACGCCAGAGGCGATGGACCCCCTGTCACTTGGGCAGAATTTCAGGAAGCATTCCGCAGGGCCCACATTCCCTCAAGCCTCATAAAGATGAAACAGCAGGAATTTTTGGCACTTACTCAAGGCAGCAAGTCCATCAGCGAATATCTGACCAAGTTCAACAACCTTGCTCGCTATGCACCTGAGGACATCAACACTGAGGAAAAGAAGAAAGACAGGTTCCTTCATGGAATGCATCAGGCCATAAAAACTCAGCTCAGTGTTCTGCAGTTTCCAGATTTTCAGGCCATGATCAACACTGCGCTAATCTCAGAAAAGGAGCACCGCACCATCTATGACTCCCACAAGCGGAAGTTCGAGCCACGCAAGAACCAGCATGAAGGAGGTTCTTCAAAACCACGCCCATGGCAACCCAACAACCGATCTCAACTCCTCAGAACTCTTGGAATCACCCAGGAAGGATGGATACCCCCGGGAAGGATTCTACCACAAGCGCCCACTCGTGGATGATTGTAAGAGGGAGAACTCCTGCTTCAAGTGCGGCAAGACAGGACACTACATCAAGGATTGCCCCCTCAGTAACGGCAACGGCAACAATAACAACTCCGGCAACAACCACCCTGCTGGGGCGATCAAGCCACCTCAAGTTGCCCGTGTCCACCACATGTCAGCAGAGGAAGCATATGAAGCTTCAGACGTAGTGCTTGGTACGTGTACTATCAACACTAAACCCGCGCTGATTTTATTCGATTCTGGAGCTTCCCATTCTTTCATCTCGAAGGATTTTGTTGCCAAACACCGTTTTCCCGTTTCCCCTTTGGGCCATCTTTTGGTGATACAAACCCCCGCCTCGGAGATGAAAACAAACACCATGTGTCAAGACCTGACAATCAGCATCAATCAAGTGAAATTTCCCGCTCAGCTTAGCACCCTCAATGTGCCCGGCCTCGACGCCATCCTGGGTATGGATTGGTTAGTTCAGCATGCAGCTCAGATCGACTGTGCAACCAGGGCAGTTACTCTCACCAACCCGGAAGGCATACGAACCACTTATGTGCCAAATAAGCCTCACCAGATAAATGCGAAGATGTTTCTTGCTCAAGCCCCGGAGATAGGGGAAGTGTATGTGGTCAGTGAATACCCGGATGTCTTTCCAGATGAATTACCCGGAATGCCCCCTGACCGTGATATTGAATTTGCAATTGAAGTTGTACCAGGGACAAACCCAATATTCAAGAAACACTACCGTATGACAAGTCCCGAGCTAGTGGAACTGAAGAAACAGCTTGACGAATTGATTCAGAAAAAGTTCATCCGCCCAAGCATTTCACCTTGGGGATCACCGGTTTTGTTTGCAAAGAAGAGCGATGGTACCCTCCGATTATGCATCGACTATCGCGCTCTCAATGATGTCACCATCAAGAACAAGTACCCACTCCCGAGAATCAATGATTTATTCGACCAACTCCGTGGTGCCCGAGTATTCTCCAAGATTGATCTCCGTACGGGTTATTACCAGCTGAAGATTCGAGAAAGTGATATCCCCAAGACCGCATTCACCACCAGATATGGATTGTATGAGTGCACAGTTATGTCCTTCGGCCTAACAAATGCTCCAGCCTACTTCATGGGCATGATGAACAAGGTATTCATGGAGTATCTCGACAAGTTTGTCGTGGTGTTTATCGACGACATCCTCATCTACTCCAAAAATGAGGAGGAGCACGCCGAACACCTCAGAATAGTTCTTGGAAGAATGCGTGAGCAACAACTTTATGCCAAGTACAGCAAATGCCAATTCTGGTTAAAGGAAGTGGAATTCCTAGGACATGTGTTGTCTGGAGCCGGTGTGGCTGTAAACCCCAACAAGATCTCCGATGTGCTAAACTGGAAAGTTCCCACCAACGTATCAGAAATCCGAAGCTTCCTAGGATTGGCCGGGTATTACCGAAGATTCATCGAAAACTTTTCCAAGATAGCCAAGCCCATGACGGATCTATTGAAGAAGAATCGCAAGTATGCCTGGACAGATGAGTGCGAGGAAAGTTTCAACGAGTTAAAGACCCGGTTAACCACCGCCCCAATTCTGGTGTTGCCTGATGATGCCAAGGATTTCACCGTATACTGTGATGCCTGCAGAAATGGGCTAGGAGCCGTACTCATGCAAGAAGGAAAGGTCATCGCATATGTGTCAAGGCAACTCAAGACCCACGAGCTCAACTATCCCACCCACGACTTGGAATTAGCCGCCGTCATACTCGCCCTGAAGACTTGGCGACACCACCTTATTGGTCGAAGATGCGAGATTTACACGGACCACAAAAGCTTGAAGTATATCTTCACCCAGCCTGACCTCAATCTGAGGCAAAGGAGGTGGCTGGAAGTAATCAAGGACTACGACCTTGGGATTCATTATCATCCCGGGAAGGCCAACGTGGTAGCAGATGCTCTGAGCAGGAAGCCCCCTAAGATGCGGCCAAGTTGGAGAAAGAATTCGCGAAGCTAAACTTGTGCGTGGGAAACAGGGCCTATCTAAGCACCCTAGAAGTAAAGCCAGACCTGGAGGAAGAAATAAAAACCGAGCAGGCCAACGACCCCGGCCTAAGCAAGATCAAGGCCAAGATACCGCTGGGTCAGGCCAAGGAATTTTCCCTGGACAGCCAAGGAGTACTCCGCTTCGGTACCCGCCTTTGTGTACCCTACAAGACCACACTAATACAGCAGATCCTCAGGGAAGCCCACGAGTCTGCCTATTCCATTCACCCGGGAGCACCAAGATGTACCAAGACTTGAAGCAAACCTTCTGGTGGTCCGGTATGAAGAAGGATATCGCTTACTATGTCGCATGCTGCAATGTATGCAACCTGGTGAAGGCCGAGCATCAGAAACCCGCCGGATATCTCCAACCCCTTAAGGTACCCGAGTGGAAATGGGACAACATAAGTATGGATTTCATTGTCGGACTTCCCAAATCCAGCCGAGGAAATGATTCCATCTGGGTCATTGTTGACCGGTTGACGAAGGTATCTCACTTTATCCCCGTCAAGACCACATACCGCTCGGACCAACTGGCACAACTCTATGTGAACAAGATTGTCAAACTCCACGGAGTCCCGAAGACCATTGTGTCGGATAGAGGTACACAATTTACCTCCAAATTTTGGACAAGCCTACATCATGCCATGGGAACAAAGTTATCCTTCAGCACAGCCTATCATCCGCAGACCGACGGTCAAACCGAGCGGGTTAATCAAATCCTGGAGGATATGCTCCGCTCGTGTGTACTCGCCTATGGAGCAGGATGGGAAGATAGTTTACCCTATGCAGAGTTCTCATACAACAACAGCTACCAAGGCAGCCTGAAGATGTCACCCTTTGAAGCCCTGTATGGGAGAAAATGCCGGACCCCACTAAACTGGTCCGAGGTTGGAGACCGCAAGATCTTTAAGCCCGATGATTTGATGAGGGCAGAAAAGCAAGTACGTCTGATTCGGGACCGGCTCAAGGCAGCGCAATCCCGCCAGAAAAGCTATTACGACCGGCGACATCGTCAGATTCACTTCGAGGAAAACGACTATGTCTATCTTCGAGTAACACCTCTCAAGGGCCTGAAAAGATTCCACATGAAAGGAAAGCTTGCCCCAAGATTCATTGGACCTTTCAAGATTTGGCAAGGAAGGATCAGTAGCCTACCAGCTGGAACTGCCAGAGGAATTGGCTGGAGTACATGACGTCTTCCACGTATCCCAGCTAAGGAAGTGCATCTCACCCCCAACCAAGCAGGCTGACTTTAAGGAACTGGAGTTGAGCAGCGAACTGACTTACGAGGAACACCCCGTCAGAATCTTGGATGAGTCAGAACGCCGCACTCGCAGCAAGGTCACCAAGTTCTACAAGGTTCAGTGGGACAAGCACACAGAGGAAGAAGCAACCTGGGAACGAGAAGATTTGCTGAAGGCAGAATATCCGTATCTGTTCAACGAGCAACCGGAATCTCGAGGACGAGATTCATCTTAAGGGGGGAAGGTCTGTAACACCCTGAATTTTGGCCTTTTTGCAATTTTTCCCAAAATGCATTATTTCATTATTTCATGTGCATTTGGGTTTAAACCTCCAGGAAATTCTTTTAAAATCTTGAACCTTTGCAAACATGATAAATCAAGTGGGATCTTGTGCTTTCCATTTTCCTCCCACTTGGTACTTGCATTTGTGATTTTATCTCTGGATAAATATTTAATTGGGAAATTCTTTTTCCTTTTTAAAAATTACCCTTTTTATTGACCTTACAAAGGAACCCCTATTTTTATGTCTCCAAAAATTCTGCAAAAATTAGGGAACCTTCCCTAGTTGATGTGGGTCACTTTTATAAAAAAATATGGGGCCATGACTTAGGAAAATTTCCCTCCATAATTCTTTTTCCTTTCTGCCTGTTTTCTCAAAACATTTTTAAACCTATCCAAATTATTTTTCCTGGATGAATCCAGGGCATAGATAGACTCCCCATCATCCCTCCTACCTCAGAAAAAGGGCATATCCATCTAACACCATCTACCCCTCCAAAACTTTAAAACTCTTTTTGACCAGTATTGTTTTTCACAAAAACTAGTCGGACCAACTTTCAAATTTGAAGAAACTTTAGTCAGCAAAGTTAGAGGATTTTGAATTTGGCACACAGTGGTGAAAACCACACCTCATTTGGAGCACGGAGCTGAGAGAAACGTGTCGATGTCGCTTCTGGCGTGGACAAAACGGTGATCACCGCCGGCGAGCCGTGCCCGACGGCGCCGCCACTTTGTGGTCATCGGCGTTCAGCTTCCCCGCGACCCTAACCAAGCCCAGCATGTTCCCCTCCTCTCCCTGAACCTCTCCGTCACCACGCGTCGCCGGAGGAGAATCCCGCACGCGCCCGGACCGCTAGCCGACGCGCCGTCCAGCACAGCGCCGCCGGGGCCCCGCTCGTCAGCGACCCAGCCGCCCCGAGCTCATCCACTCGCTCCTCCTGTGCCGCGTGCGCCTTCTGTGCCACCGGTTTCGCGACACACCGTCCACCGTCGCCTCCACGCCGTGCGCGACACCTCGCCGCGCCATTACTCCGGCCGCTGCACGGGAACCGTATAAAACGGCCACCCCCGCACCATTCCCTCTCCCACTCCCTCAGTCGCCCTCCACCCCAGCCACGAGCCCAGAGGAGCTAGCCCTCGCCGGGATCGAGCCCTCCCGAGCCGCACTGCCACCGCACCATTCGCTCACCCTAGCCCTCCCCCGATCGATTCCTTCCACCCGTAGCCTCCCCAGGTCATGGCGGTGACGATGCCGTGCTCGCCAGGGTGAATGGTGGCCGGAGACGCCGTGTCCATCATCGACCGCAAGCTCCCGCCGCCGGAGAAGACGCACTGGTGCCGCCCGAGCTCCCCATCAAGCTCGAGTGCACCGACGAGCTGCGCAACCTCTCCTGAGCCGCTCTGCTTCCTTCCCCACCCCTCTGCCTCGCCCTAGCCGCCGCGACTCGACGCCGGAGCATCGCCGGATTTCTTTTATTTTTCCGCGCGTGAGAAGAAAACGGTTCGGGATCTATGAGTCACTGACAGTGGGACCCACTGTCAGGTTTTTAAACATTTCCGAATCGTTTTTCTGTTTGGATTTTCTGTTTTATTTTTCTACTGGAAATTGGCAGAAATTAAACCAAACTTTGAAATGCCATTTCTCTCTGAAAAATGGTCAGAAAAATATGAAACCAATTTTGTTGGCTTAGTTTGAATTTTCTCTTTCAAATGGAACCAGAAAAGAATTATTTGGAATTTTTGTTTTGGCATTTATTTAAATACCCTAGGAGGGATTTTTGATGCATTTTTGTCTTGTTCTTTTAGATTCGAACCTCTCCGACGGATTAGGAGTTACCTCTGAACCCGAAGGCAAGCCACCAACCCAATTTCAAACTTGGTCGAACTTAGGAAATATTTTGACTGCTGAATTAATATCTGTTGCACCTCACATGTCATATTGCATTTTTAATTATTGCACTCCTTTGTATTGCTTATCCGTGCAACACTCACGTTCCCTAGAATGGCCGGTGATACCGCCTCAGTCGAAGGAATGGGGGAAATTATTACAACTGTGCGTCTCGCGCTTGCGGGGCTTTGTTTGCTTCTTTCTTCTTCGCCGAGGTGAGGAGCGGACGAATGTCGTCTTATGATCCTCGGAGTTGGGGGCATTCGCCAAAAGAGTTATTTGCCTTGTCCCTCCGTCAAATATGGTGGCACAGACCACCCGGACTGCGACGCTTGGGAGCTGACTTTCCATTTGGTTCTTTTGCCGAGATTGCTGACACCACGTCGGGGTAACCCCGAGTGGAATGGATGCCCTCTCATTTTTATGAGTGCTTTTCGGTTCATTCTTTTACGGTGACACCGGCCGGGTCTCCCGCCACCGTCATCCGTTTGAAACATTATGCTATTATTCTGTGAACACTAACCCCCGAGTGACACCGGCCGGGTCTCCCGCCACAGTCACCCGGGTATTATTATTATTGTTATATTGTTATCTATGCATGCAAGTGATATATTCTGTGCTGTTATTGTTATGAGGTTACCTTGTGTTACTTTGTTAATGTTGATGTCTGTAATCAAATAAAATGACTAAGAAGATAATCACCTCCCTCGACTAGATTGAGTCACTTAGTGCCACTCACCAAACACCCAGCACAACCATGCGTCGTTCACATGGGCGGACCATAACTGAGTATTTTATCAGGCCTCCTTTGACGCCACCCTTTTGGCAAGTCTAGTCGGTTACCTTTGTGGTCGGGGCTAGTCTTGTGAAGGTTCCGGAGCTAGGCGTCGCTCATCTGTTGGGGACGTGCCGGATTCACTTCGTCATAAGGCGTAGAGCTATGTCGGTGGCTATACAGGGAGTGTCGGGTAGGATAAACGGTTGTGGAAGTGTGGGTTTGTGCTGTCGCCATGATCGGTTCTAGTACTTCGGTACCGGCGGTACAAGTCTAGACTTCAGCGTGTGGATAAATGTTGCAACCTCTCGAGAGTGTAAATCTAGATTCTAGCCTTGTCCCCAGGTTACGGGACGATGTTTGGGTCAAGTCACACTATGAGTCAGTCCAGTCGAACTTGGAGAAATAACTAAGTTGAGACCAACGAACACAGGAGATTTTGGGAGTCAAGCCAGAGTTGGCTAAGGACTCGGAAGTTGTGAATTAAGCCAGAGTTGGCTAGTGGCTTGGTAGCCTAGTTGTGGTTACGAGTTATTGAGTGGGAAATGTGATCTCACTTGATGACCTGGAAATATCCCTACTAAGGTAAGTAGGTAAGTTTTGTTCAACCGTTAAGCTTGGACTCTCCCTCGTACCCGAACTCCTGCCATGATACTTTCTGAACCATGCCATGCCATATAGATAGACTTTGTTTGTTTTTGGGCTGATGTCTTGCGAGTACTTCAAGTACTTACCTGGCTTTTCATGTGGCCAGACCCTGCTGAACCAGTCGCCGAGTACCCGCTCTATGAGAACTAGGAACCCGTGTCCCAGGCAGGACCCTGTGGAATAAGGCCGCTATCGCCACGCTACTATCTTCGCTTCCGCTACGACTTCCGCTAGAGGCTCGATGTTAGAAAAATAATGTTCATACTGTTGTGTGCGCCTGTTGCGCAAGAGCTGGAGCCTCACCCGTGTTGTAACCTTGTATTTGTGCAAACTCGAAGCCTTATGAATATATTTGGTTTTGCCTTTGCTTATCAAGCTGTCATATGTCCAGTGTTTCTGGGACTGGTATATGGGGTGACTCGATCATCTGGATCGGGGTGCCACATCCCTCGTCGAGGACCTTGACCCCGCCCCACCCCATTCTAGCTCCTCAACCGCGACCTCGTCATCTGGAAGGACCCCAAGTCCGGCGAGTGGGTCACGCTCGACGACCGATGCCCCCACCGCCTCGCCCCCCTCTCGGTATAGTGTAACCTCCGCCTCTCTTCGACGAGGAATTTGGCTGTGCCTACTCTAATCTGATGCCGGCCTTGGGTTTTTTCGGGTGCTAATCTTGATATGAATCCATGCAGGAGGGGAGCATCGATGAGACGGGGTGCCTGCAGTGTTCCTACCACGGCTGGTCATTTGTTGGCTCCAATACTAGAGAACAGGCCTTTCGTCGATGGCTAAAATGGGCTTTAGTCCCGGCCATTTTCGCGTCCGGGACAAAAAAGCCTTTTAGTCCCGGGCCGTAATACTGCCCGGGACTAAAAGCCGGGCGCTACATCATTATTCCTGGGGCGTCACCTCCTCCCCCTCAACAACAACCGAACCCTAGGTATGTATACCTTGTTAATTGTTTTTCACTAATTACGTATTGGATTAAATTACGGTTTACTCATATATACCTCGTTAATTGTTTTCACAGCAGGACCTCCCCTAACCTAAGTCCAATTATCAGGTCACCACTTGGACACAGTGTTGCATCCCCACCGGCCCAGCAATCTCCTCCACGACGGGATCCAACACCGCCACCGGCCCCATCTCCTCCACGACGGGATCCAACACCGCCACCGGCCCCATCTCCTCCATGACCGGCTCCAGTGCCGCCACCGCAGCCTCCAGCGCCGACACCAGCCGCCTCATCGGCACCGAAGAAGACCGCTCCACAGGGAAAGAAGAGGACCGCCCCACAAACGAAGGGGTTGGCCCCACCTCCGCCTTAGAAGACAAAGCTTTCATATGAGAAGACCGCGGAGGAACTTGATGCTTCTGTGAAATCAGATGTTCACAAATTCTTCGCTACATGCCGAGCCGAAAGAGCAGCGAAGAGAAACCCAGTGCAGCCATACTTGTGCATCCCTCCAGAGAAGCAAAGGCAAACGGTGGACGCTCACCAAAAGAAGCAGCGTGCTGCTCGTAACAAGCGTTCACCACTATCAGACTATGACCGTACAATCTCCAAATCAATTGAGATGGAGAAGAGGACACAGAAGGCTGCACGGAAGGGGAAAGGTGTTGCACAGCTCGGGGAACAAGCGCAGCAATCAGTGCCCCCACTAGTGGTTGGGAATGAATATGGTTCGAACTTGAGCATGCTAGATCAGATCCCTGGCGATGTGCAAATGTCACAACTTGAAACATTCTTTGAAGAGACGGGTCTAACCTTGGATCAGATGCTCGGCATATCAGCAGTGCCAACTTTAGAGGAGGCTGATGAGTGGAAGAAAGAATATAGACATGGCAAGAGTCTATACAACCCTGCAAAGCTAAATGAACTTGGTACGCAAATGTACAAGTTACACGAGTGGTACAGGGGTGCATGTGCTAAACAAGAAAGTGAGTGGATTGGCGTCAAAGTCAGAGACCATCACTACTTCCGTGGCAGTGATGTCATGTGGGTGCAGTTTAATGAGTTACACCAGCTATGCCACATGGACTCTCTGGACAAATCTCTCTTGAGCTACTACTGTCTGTAAGTGATTCTTTCTTTTAATAATCTCACTCTAGCATATGTATATGTATAAGTAATAATTATGCTCACTGTGTCTATACATATGCAGAATCATGATGAAAGACCTCAGAGACAGAAACGACCAGCGGATTGGTTTTATTGATCCGTATGTCGTATACAAGGACACAGTGACTCTGGACCCCAACAATCAGAGGCCGGCTGAAATGGAGAGGAACATCCGGAGGTTCTTGTATAAACAAAGGGACAGAGGATCAATACTCTTCCCTTACAACATGGGGTAAAGTGTTGTTATTGTGTGCACATTTTATTTTACTTAGTCAATCCAACATAAAGATATATATGTTGACTCTATAAACAAATGCAGGGGTCACTGGATTCTTATTATCATTGATCTTGACAAACAACATATAGAAGTCTGGGACTCGTTGAGAAAGGAGCAGACAATGTACCAAGATATGATAGACATGATCCAGAGGTAAATACTTCGATCCTTAAATATTGATGCCTGCACTTTTACTCTATAGTAGCTAATTAACGATCTAATTATTGGGCAGGGCTTGGGCTTGGTTAGTTGAAAAACATCGCCCGGATCTGAAAGCGCCACTTCCTAATCCTATTCTACTGAAGGTAAGTTGTACTAAGCTCCCCGCATCTTTACCTTATCATGATTCATCTCACACGCGGCACGAGATGAGACTAATCTTTTTATATCTTACAGTGGGTGGCCGTGCAGCCACAAGGAACGAATCTATGTGGATACTACGTTTGCGAGTACATGAGAGCGTTCCTAAAAAGAACCCGTAAAGAGATGGTGCAAGTAAGTAACATGTATATATAATAGATCCATATCTTGTTTATTTGTTGCTACTAAATAAAACTTATATATATTAATACTTTTTTCCTTTAATTAATGTAAATTGAAGGAGTGTCATATCAAGGCACAAGTGTTGGAGATGGTCTTGCTCAGAGCAATCCAAGAGTCAATCGCAGGATTCATCAACGACCAAGTGCTCCCGCAAGGCGCCGAGTTCTACTACAACCCCGCATCGCCATTGAGACCAAACCAGGACGAAAACTTGTATGATATTGTTTAAGTGGTCGAAAAACATGTATGACTTAGGGTTGTAGTAGAAGAAAACATGTATTGGGCACAAGTGTTGTAAATTTTATGTATATTTACATATATTATACATATGTATAGCTCTATAATATATATAGTTTCATAGCAGCATAAATGTATATTAGCAGCGATGAATGCATTTGAAAACCTAATGTAATTGAAAAACCAAAATCAATAATGAATTGGAAAACCAAAACCAATAATGAATTGAACTGGAAAAGGAAAAAGAAAAAAAAATACCTTTAGTCCCGGGCCGTAATACCGTCCGGGACTAAAGGTCCCGCGCCTGGGCCCCCGGGACTAAAGGTCGGACTTTTAGTCCCGGGCCACGGAGCCGGGACTAATGGGGCATTTAGTCCCGATTCCTTAGTCCCGGCTCCGGAGCCGGGACTACAGGCCTTTGCGGCCCGGGACAAAAGGCCCGTTTTCCAGTAGTGCTCCGGCGCCTGCACGAGGATCCCGCAGGCCGCGCCCGAGGGACCGGAGGTCAAGGCGGTGATGTCGCCAAGGGCGTGCGTGATCAAGTTCCCCACCCTTGTCTCCCAAGGTCTGCTCTTCGTGTGGCCCGACGAGAATGGGTGGGAGAAGGCTGCGGCGACCAGTCCTCCGATGTGAGTAAAGCCTGGTGCTGGAGCTGTGGTTATCGATTGAATTCAATTGTGCCTGCAGATGACGAAAAGCAGCCTCGTCTTGTTTCAGGTTGCCCAAAGAGTTTGATGACCCATCGTTTGCCATGGTGACTATCCAGAGAGATCTGTTCTATGGGTATGATACATTGATGGAGAACGTATCCGATCCGTCACATATAGAATTTCACCACAAGGTAATTCAGCGGTCGCATATAGGTACATGGTGTTGGGAGTTGGGAATATTACCAACCAAGCCGAGGGCATGGAATCAAGCTTTAAGTGGTGGCGTGAGGAGGAACCATAGTAAAACCATCGGTGTACACACTAAAACCAGGTTGAACATTTCCTCTTCTATCAATTTGAATTTTTTTCACATGCCACTTCGGTAGAAATGTTCTAGTAGTAGAAAGAAAATGTTATCTGAAGGACCGAAACAGGCGACTAGAGGGGGGGGGGGGGGGGGGGGGTGAATAGGAGCCAAAACTTTTCTCAAAAGCCTCGGCGAAAGCTCCTACCAAAACCCAAGAGCAAAGAACCAACACACCAAGTCCACGACCCTAAGTGATAGGGTGGATGTCCACTAAGGACACAGCGGGACAGGGTAGAAACACCTGCGGAAGCAACCGGGCAGAGAACACGCGGAACAGGGTCAAATCCTAGGCGACCGGACGCGCTGGACGAAACGACCGGACGGTCTGGTCAGTGCTTCGGCACTGGACCGAGCACAATCGACCGGACGCGCCGGCTAGTGCGACCGGACGCTCCGGTTCAATCGACCGGACGGTCCACTGCCAGCGTCCGGTCCGTTCAGAGCCGAACCGCGCCGAGCCGGCTAGAGTGAGCCGATCGACCGGATGCTCGAGGGGCGACCGGACGCTATCGAGCCGATTGTCCGGTCCAGACAGAGCCGATCGGGAAGAAATCGAAGAACGGCCGGACGCTCCGCCGTGGTCGACCGGACGGTCCGGTCGAGGACCGGACGCTCGGTGGAAAACGACCGGACGCGACGGAGGCTTGAGCTCGGGGACACAGCCACTGACCGGACGCTGGTCACGACGACCGGACGCGTCCGGTCGAGTCGAACAGAACCTGCTCGTGCCCGAAATCAAGGGGATTTGTCCCCAATCTTCCCAAAACCGATCCAAACCACCTCCACTCAATATGATGGATTGAGGGGATGATCTAGACACCAAAGGGAGCTCAACCAACCCAAATCCCCCAAAAGTTATCCATCTATTTGATTGAGTTCGAGTGGATTCGAGATGGAAACCAAAAGGGGAGTTCTTCCACGAGATCGTTCGATTCGCGGGATTCAAGAGGAGTCAATCAAATTCCTTGGAGGGATCAAGTCACCTCGTATGCCCCCTTGAATCAACGCAAGAAGAACGGCTCAAAACGATCCGGAAACGAGGAATCGAGGGAAGAACGAGAGGGTCAAAACCAAGAACGCGAAGAACAAAACGCGAATCGCACAAGACACATCAAATGCGAGGAAACATCGGTGTGTGAGGGCCACCGATTCCCGAAAGCACGAACACAAGTGTCTTGGACCTCAAGCCGCCATGTACATGTGGTGGAGAGTGGAGAGGGAGAGGGGAAACCCTAGACTCTAGGTGGAAGAAGGCAAATGGCAAGAGGTCAAGAGAGGTGGGCTGCCTCCTCCCTATTTATCGTTTATTACAACACGCCCAAACTACCCCTAAGACTTAACCCTAACCTAATGAGCGATCCGCCTCGCGCCGCCGCTTGTGAACCAACTCGGTGAAGAGGTAGTAGGTGATCCGACGGCCACGCGCCTTCCTCATCCTTTGCTTCGCCTCGACGCAAGCCTCCGGATGCCGCCACGTGCCGTCCCGTCCGCTTCGGGACCTCCGCCCGGGTTTTGAGGCCCAAACCCGGAAACCTCCGCGCGCCGCACGCGCCTGGATTTTGAGGCCCAAATCCAGAAACCGGCCCGCGAGTAGCGTGCACCTCACGTATCCCCGCCGACACGTGTCACCTCGTCCTTGACCGCCCGGCACGCCGAGTCCTCTGGAGCCTCCGCTCGACCCGCACGTCCGCCGTCTTGACTTGGTCAACACGGTCACCAACGCGCTCTTGCGCCTGTCGATGTCCCAAGTGTCAGCCACCGCAGCTGGTTGCCCAGCCTCCTGGTCCCTCAGTCCAAGCCTCACGTCCGCCCTTCACCGTCCCTGGTCCGTCGCCATGGCACGCTCCACGCCTGCCCTTCACCGCTCCCGGTCCATCGGCACAGCACGCTACGCCCACGCTTCACCCCGGTCCTTCGGCACGGCACGCTATCCTGACCTTCACCTCGCCGTCAACCACTGCCTCCGTGCTCCACACCTGCACACCACAAGCCAAGAGATCATGTTACCCAGCACGACGCTGGGGGTCAGTCCACACGACACACCCCACAACGCCACGTGTTAGTCAATCACTCATCACTAAGGTCCGGACACCAAGCACCTTGGTTCCGCATTATCCAAAGAGGAAACAAATGTTCTAGCAGTAGAAAAAATATATGTTTGGCAGAGAGGAACAACAGTTATTCAAGAAGTAGGGGAAAAACTATTATTGGCGACTGGTGTGACCGTGGCGACGTGCGCACGATGTATAACATCGTCCTGGACTCCTGGTAGATAAGCATCCAATGCACAGAGTCAAGGCCCACTCTTCTTTTTTATATTTTCCCGTTCGATGATACAGTAATGCTCCTACTTCCGATCGACGGGACTACGGGAGGTAAAATATCGAACGCGCCTCTCACCCAGCGTAATACCACACGTCCGATCCATTCCAACACCAAACGTGTAACGTCTCCTTTATCCGTTCACTCGATATTTTTCTAGGCATCTCCGCTCGCACGAGTTTTCCTAGCTCTGGTTTGTTGCTGCTGCACAGCATTTTAGAAAATAAAGTGGAGGAAGAATCCGATCCATGGCGCAGATCGTGTTGGTTACGCAGCTACTACGCATCGTTGTTCAAAAGTTGCGAGCTTCTCCACAGAAGGAAATGGAAAGGTTAAACAAAGGGTGTACGAGGCGGTAGGTTGAGAAATCGGGTTGCACTTGTAAACCGAGGATAAAGTGCTAGGAAATTAGGTCAAGTTTCTACTGTGTTGGAGTCTTCCTGCTGGAGTTGCCTCATCGTCGCTGGTGGCTTCGGGGTCACCAGTAGTCCTTGAGGCGCCAGATCTCGATTCTCTCGGCGACGGCTTGCTCGGGCGTTCAACGATTTTTAGGTGTTCATCGACTTATTCGGTGCGCCAACCGCCAACTGATGTAGTGTTTAAACTGTGATTTCTTTTATGGTGCTCCATACTACCTAGTACCACCGCTTGAAAAGGACTCGTATGTAAAGATCAAGGGCTTGATTGTAAAGATCCGACGGTTAAGAAAAATTGTATACTACTAAATCTCAAGTGGTAGTACTAGGTAGTATTCATGAGTAGTACGGTAGTATAGGGTAAAATTGGACCTTGGTTCCGCAATCTCCCCCTTGATGAGTGCATTGCTAACACAAGTCCTCACACCTTGTCGGTGCATCATCGGAGAGAAAGAAAAACAAAGTAGAAGGAGACGGGAAACGGGAACTCATTCAAATGACCAAAAGCCAATGAAAAGCCGAGAGGGTCAAATGAAGTGAGCTAGCTTGATCCCCAAAGACATGGGCAACGGCTCGACGCGATCAAGCAAGAAGCAAAGCTAGCCCTCAATAAGAGGCAAGAAACGGGCTCAACACCGCTAGCAAAACCAACAAACAATCAAGAAGCAAAGCTGGCCCTCAAGAAGAGGTAGCAACACAGGCTCAACACCACCAGCAAAACAAGATGCTCTTGACACCAATTGAACTAGCAGTCAAAGCTAGTCCTCAAGAAGAGGCAAGAAGGGCTCAACACCACTAGCAAAAGACATGCTCGATACCAATTGGATAAAACCGTGAACGAAATGGCTAGCCCTCAAGAAGAGGCAAAATGAGCTCAACACCACTAGCCAAAATCCCGACTCCCCTGATCAAATGCATTTTTCAAACACACAAGAGGCACAAAAGGATTTCAAACTCTCAAATTTCTCCCCTTGTTTGACAAATGCATTGACCGGCATCCAAACAAGGCTCAACTAGGGGGTCCGAGAAGATACCAATTGAAGGATCAACCGATACCAATTAAGACATAAAACTCCCCTAGCTAGTTCAACCAAGGCTCCCCCTCAAAATATGTATCAAAAGCACACGGGGAGGTACCACAAGCTTCAAAAATCATAGCAATTGATGTAGAAAATGCTCTAGATAGTGCTTGCATGTAACAATATATACAACTAGCTCATGCTCAAGTGGATCAAGTAACATACTCTAATCCAAGCAAGTTTTATCAATTTAGTTTATGAGCACATAAAAGAGATGTTCACCACAAAAGTAGCTCCTAGGCATGCATAAGCAGCAAATCAACCTAGAGCTAGCATGTGCATACAAGGTGAACTACCTCAAGCTAGGATCACACATCATGGCAAAGACGAACCTAACACTTGCATGAGTTCAATATTTCCATGTTTTAGTCAATTTTCAAGAAGGCAAGCATTAGTCAACCATGTGTGTGCGAGGGGTTATTTGCACGCTAAGCCACGCTACGACCAAGCCAAGCCTAGGCAACAAAGGCCATAGTAAGCTTAAGACATTGATCTCGGTCATCCACACAAGGTCCAAGTTCATCCCACACGGGAAGCCGTCTCGTGACCTTGGAGTGGAGCAATGCAAACCCACCTCGATCTTTTCAATCACTCAACTTAGATTTTAATCGATTAAGCATAGTGAATGTTTCATCTAAGCAAGTGAGCAACTCAAAGCTTAAGACATAGCTACCAAGCATACACATGTAAGCATAAGGGATATCACACATCCTACACATGCTAGTAGCCATCCTTGGCGGTGAACATGATTTTTCAAGTTTTATTTACATTAAGCATACCATGTATCAAAAATGTCAAGCTTAGAGCTAGAGTGTATCACATGATCAAAAAGAGTCTAAGCTAGACATCAAGCATCACATATAAGCACTAAATGGAACATGTGCTACATCAAGAGCTATAATCTCGAAGCCGAAGCTATGATACAAATGCTCAAGACAAAATGAGCCAAAACAAAAGAAGCAAATCAAAAGCTCTATGTACATCAAAACCTACCCCAATCTAAAAGGGGTAGCACACACCCATCTCTCCACGAAGTCGCACAAAGGTAGCCAAGTCCAAGGGCTTGGTCAATATATCCGCGACTTGGTGGTAGGTGTCAATGTGGACTAAATCAATATCGCCTCTCTCAACATGATCACGAAGAAAATGGAAGCGAATATCGATGTGCTTGGTCTTGTTATGCAACACCGGGTTCTTGGCCACGCTAATAGCACTCGTACTATCACATAGTAGAGGCACACGGTCAAAACGGAGGCCAAAATCCCTAAGTGTATAAATCATCCAAAGTATTTGAGAGCAACAGCTAGCCGCAGCAACATATTCAGCCTCCGTGGTGGACTGTGCTACGTTAGACTGTTTCCTCGAAGACCAAGACACAAGAGAAGTCCCCAAAAAGTGGCAAGTCCCAGAAGTGGACTTCCTATACACACGACAACCACCAAAATCCGCATCCGAAAAACCACGCAAAGTCAAGGAAGAAGCAGTAGAATACCAAAGTCCAAACTCAGGGGTGTACTGGAGGTACCTCATGATCCGCTTCACTGCTTGGCGATGTGAAGTGCGCGGTGACGCCTGAAAACGAGCGCACAGACACACAGAGAACGGGATGTCTGGCCTCATAGCCGTCAGGTAGAGGAGCGAGCCGATCATGCTCCGGTACTCCCTCTGGTCAACAGCTTCACCTTCCTTGTCCTCATCAAGCGCCGTGGTAGTTGACATGGGAGTCGAAAGAGGCTTGGCCTCGCCCATGTCAAACTTCTTCAGGATGTCCCTCTTGTACTTGGCTTGGTGGATGAAGGTGCCCTCACGGGTTTGCTTGATTTGCAACCCGAGGAAGAAGTTCAACTCTCCCATCATGCTCATCTCAAACTCCCTACTCATCATCTCTGCAAACTTGGCAACCATAGCATGAGAAGAACCACCAAAGATGATATCATCCACGTATATTTGCACGATGAGTAGATCATTGCCTTGCTTGAGGAGAAACAAAGTTTTATCAACCGTACCCATTTTAAAACCCTTGGCCAAAAGAAAAGTTTTCAATCTATCATACCAGGCTCTAGGGGCTTGCTTCAACCATACAAGGCTTTAATTAGCTTGTAAACATGGTTGGGGTACTTGGGATTCTCAAAACCCGGGGGTTGCCTCACATAAACATCTTCCTCTATATACCCATTCAAAAAGGCACTCTTAACATCCATTTGGAAAAGCTTAAACCCCTTGGAAGCTGCAAATGCTAAGAGTATCCTTATGGCTTCTAAACGGGCTACAGGGGCAAAGGTTTCCTCATAGTCTATCCCCTCTTTCTGGCAAAACCCTTGGGCAACCAACCTAGCTTTGTTTCTAACCACATTCCCATTCTCATCTTGCTTGTTCTTAAAAACCCACTTGGTTCCTATGGGATTGCAGTCACTAGGTGGTGGAACAAGATCCCAAACATGGTTCCTATCAAAGTTTTCTAACTCCTCATGCATAGCATTGATCCAATCATCATGAGACATAGCATGTCCAACATCTTTGGGCTCAAAATTGGCAACAAATGCAGAATGAGCAAAGTGGGATATATGAACCTGAGACCGCGTGACTCGCTGGTCTAACTCCCCAATCATCTGCTTTGGAGGGTGGCGCCGCTGAATGTGCCTCGGGGCCGTCCGTGAAGAAATGGCCTCCTCCTCTCCAGCAGCAGGTCCTCCACCAGCGGCACTAGGTGCTGGCTGTGGAGGTGGCTCGACCGGACCCCAAGTAGTGGAAGTAGTGGGATCGGGTCCATCAGCCGAAGTGGTAGAAGCCGGCTCGACTGGGGCAGCAGGTGGAGGCTGCTCGGGATCACCCCAATTGGCATCATGCTCCTCATCATCCACAAATATGCTCTCGCCGAGCTCATCATCTCCTGCACAATCAAAGACAGAAGAGGGTGTGGTTGTGCTAGGCATGGTCTCGTCAAAGGTGACTTCGCATGTCTCAACAATCCTGTTAGTTTCAAGGTTCAAAACTCGATAAGCACGAGAATGAAGCGCATAACCAAGAAACACACCATCGGAAGATCGAGACTCAAACTTGTCAAGATTGCCACTCTTCAAGATAAAGCACTTGCAACCAAACACCCGAAAATGACTCACCTTGGGAGCTCGCCCAAACCGCAACTCATAAGAAGTCTTCTTCATGAAAGAGCGAAGAAAAATGCGGTTTGAAACATGACAAGCCGTGTTGATAGCCTCGGCCCAAAATCTCCTAGGAGTCCTATGCTCATCGAGCATTGTCCTAGCCATCTCAACAAGGGTCCGATTCTTGCGCTCAACAACACCGTTTTGAGGAGGGACATAAGGCGAAGAGAATTGATGCTCAAGTCCAAGTGAAGCACAAAACGTCTCAAAATGAGAGTTCTTAAACTCGGTGCCATTGTCGGAGCGAATGGCACGCATGGCATTCTTTGGAAACTCATTTTGGAGACGCAAGATCAAATCTCGAGCATTGGAGAAAGCCTCATCTTTACCCTCCAAGAAAAACACCCAAGAATAGCGAGAGTAATCATCAACAACCACAAGCACATACCACTTCCCAAAAAAAGAACACACCCGGGAGGGACCAACCGTGTCCATATGAAGCAATTCCCCGGGTCTAGAAGTCATCACCTTAGTCAAAGGTGCATGGGAAGCGGCCACCATCTTGCCGTGTCGGCAAGGAGTACAAACTAGCTCCTTCTCATATTTGAGCTTAGGCAATCCTTGGATCAAGTCCATTGAGCTAAGTCTTGCAAGCAAGTCAAAACTCAAATGGCCTAGTCTCCTATGCCACTTCCATATATCCGAAGAAGGAGTAGCCAAAAGACATCGAGAGGTGCCAAAAGACGAAGAGAAATCGTCTTTGAAAACTCGCCCATAAGGCAAAAGATTGCAAATCAAATCCCCTCTCGAGTCAAGAATACGGGAGGCATGCTTCTTGAAGCGTACCTCCAAACCCTCATCCAAAAGTTGTGATATGGAAAGCAAGTTAAAATGCAAATTTGTCACAAGAGCCACATCCTTAAGAAGAAAAGAGTCATTCACCCGGATCGTACCTCGTGATACCACCTTGCCCTTGCTATTATCCCCGAAGGTGATGTACTCCTTGGTGGTCACGGGTGTGAGGCTGGAGAACCATTTTGAGTATCCGGTCATGTGGCGTGAGCAACCGGAATCCATGAGCCATGTGTTCTCCAGGCCTCCGTCCTGCATCAATAAAAGGGAAACATGGGGTGAGCATATGGCATAACACTGGGGTTAGTATAAGGAGAAAACCAGTGTTGTGTCATATGCCCTGGAAAAGTGTTAGGGAAAACACCAAACCCACCATGCCCCATAGGAGAGCGATCACCACGACTAGGAAAGCGTGGTCCGCTAGGGGGGAAGGACTCAAAGCCACTGCCACGGGGTGCTTGCCTAGAAGGCAGAAAACCACCACCCCGCCGGGACCGACCACCTCGTGGTCTCTCAAACTGACGTCTCTGAGGACGTCCAGCAGTGGGAAGCTCTACACCATGAGAAGGGTAGAAAACTTCCGGGTTCCACACTTGTCTCCTCCTCACCTCCCTCTTCTTCCTAAAGCAGAAAGCCTCTAGGTGCCCATCCCGGTGACAATGCTCACAATGGTACCTCGCCTCTCTCATGGGTGGCTTAGGTGCCCTATGGTTGGGATGGCATCTCCTAGGTTTTGGCTTAGGTGCAATCTCATCGGAGCGCTCAGGGAGAGTGTCAAGTTTGGACTTGAGATGGTTTGGCTTTTCCACCCAAACTTGCTTGCGAGGAGGAGCCTTAGGTGGCTCATCAACTACCCCATCCTTCACAATGGGCTCGGTAGGCTTAGGTGGTGGCATCTTGGTGAGCTTGAGGGTAGGCATGGGTTTCTCACTTGGCTTGAGACCACTACCCTCACCAATCTTGCCAAAAGGGCTCTCCCCATCCCCACCTGAAGCAAAACCTACACCCGGTCCTCCCGTTCCCCTCTTGAACTGGGAGACCATCATGCCCAACTGGGGCTCACTGCACGACACCCAACTCAAAACAGAGCGGAGATGGGTGTTCTCTTCCTCGGCGCGTTGCTTCTCACGCCGGCATCCCTCAAGCTCAAGTGTCAACCCCTCACACAAGGCACACTTGGCTCCAGTGCTCTCTGAGATGGCCTTCTCAAGTAAGGCTATCTTGGCATTCTTTTCTGCCATCTCAGAGCGCAAGTCCGAGCTGGCTGGGATTCGGCTTCAAGTTGCAAGTTCGGCATTCCTCTCTTCCAGGGATGGTGCGCCGAGCGGTGGCTCCAGTTGCCAGCATCGAAGAAGATCGGGAAAGCCTTTTTTTTTTAAGGAAAACAGGAGGGGTTTCCCCCAACTGCATTTTATTAATTAAAAAAAGAAAGTTTACAAAAGAAAAATGAAGAGCAGAAAAGAAGAGTCTATGTAGCTTTGAAGGTTACAGGGCTGAAATCCACAAAGAAAGGGCATCTACATTAGTTGGCTTGATCCTATGATCCCTGATGGCAGTGATTTCTTTCAGAAACCTGCTCCTGCAGCTTTGGATTGATGGTGGAACAATGTTGAAGGTCCAATTATTTCTCTCGCACCATATACTCCATGCAATTAAGATGATCACTTCCATGAAGAAGGGTGTTTGAAGTTGTGTCTTGATAGTGGCCACTATCTGCTTGATGCTTCTGGTAGTTGGAGTTTGGATACCTATTGCTGCCCAGCATGCCTTCGCAAAATTGCACCTTAGTAGCAAATGAGCTACAGATTCCCTTCTTTGTAAAATACATATTTCACAGGTCACTGAGTCTAGATTCATTCCTCTTCTTTGTAATATATCCTTTGTGTTTAGTCTGTCTTGTAGTACTAGCCAGAAGAAGACTTTGTGTCTCATTTGGCATTTGGATTTCCATATCCATCTGAAGGAAGGATGAGCTTGCTGACCTGCTTTGATTATTCTGTAGACCTTTGATGTTGAGAACATGTTGCCCCATGTGTAATTCCATACATCCTTGTGTTGGTTAAGATGCACATTGGCTATCCTATATTCCAGGTTTTGTAGTTGCAAGTAAGCTTGAACAGAGAGTGGCAACTGAAAGTTCTCCAGCAAGTTTGATTTTGATAGAATGGTTTGAACAGAGGCATTTTGAAACAATGTAAAGGAGAACAGCTGCGGATACTCAGTAGACAGGTTACCTTGTGCCCAGTTATCTTTCCAGAAAATAATAGTTGAACCATCTTGAGTTTGTGGCAATGCCAATTGTTTGTAACCATCTAGAAGTTTTAGCACATCACGCCACCAGAAAGACCCTTTGTTTGCTTTTTCCGGCAGTTTTCCATTTGTGTAGTAATTTTCCCAGATCAGTTGAACCCAAGGGATGTTCTCTTTTGCAAAAAACTTATGAAGAAATTTCATCAGTAAGGCCTCATTTGTGCTTCCAAATCAATTACCCCCAAACCTCCTTGCTTTTTTGGCAGACAAACCAGTGGCCAAGCAGCTTTTGATGGTTGCTTTGAGTTGAGATCTGCTCCTCTCCACAAACAGTGTTTCCTATATTTATCAATTTGTTGGATCACACCTTTATGCAGCTTGAGAGTAGACATTTGGTAGATAGCTGTTGAGGATAACACAGAGTTTACCAATTCTAGTTTTCCACCTTGTGAGAGGTAGAGGGATATTCCCACCAGCCTTCTTTCAATTTTCTGTACCAGGGGCATGAAGTGTTCAAAATTAGGCTTGGTTGATCCCATAGGTAGGCCTAGGTATGTAAAAGGTAAACACCCTTTTTGACAATTTAGGATGGCTGCCAAATGTTCAAGCTTTTCATTGGTTATGTTGAGAGGAACCATGAAAGATTTTGAAAAATTCACCTTAAGGCCTGTGGATAGAGCAAATGAGGTTAAGAGCATCTTCAGGTGTTCCAGCTGCTGTGGGCAAGCTTCCATTATGAGTAAGGTGTCATCAGCATATTGGATGATTGGAAAGTCATTTCCTGCCCTTTCAGGTAATGGTAACTTTAAGACTCCTTCATCTTTGGCTTTGTTAATGATGGTTTGCAAAAGATCAGCAGCTAACACAAAAATCAGAGGAGAGGGGATCTCCTTGCCTGACTCCTCTCCTGCAGTGAAAGACTTTTCCTGGAACTCCATTCAGGAGGATTGAAGAAGTGGCAGTACCAAGAAGTAGCCTGATCCAGTTTAGCCATTTGACCCCGAACACTTTTTTTTCCAAGATCTCCAAAATTGCTTTGTGTTCAATTCGGTCGAAGGCTTTTTCAAAATCGAGCTTTAGGATGATTAGTTCCTTTCTTGATTTCTTACATATGTGGATGTATTCAAATGCCCAGGCCAAGCAATCTTGGATTGTCCTTGATTTAAGAAATCCATATTGGTTTCTATGCACAAGGCGTAATATGACTTTTTGCAATCTCTGTGCCAGCAGTTTGGTTAAGAGTTTGATGGAGGAGTTTAGCAAGGAGATGGGTCTGTAGTCCCCCACAAACATTGGGCTCTCTTTCTTGGGGATGAGTGTAATAAAGGAGGAGTTAATGCTGCTCAGGATGATATTGCCCTCATGGAATTGTTGGCACAGCTCATAGAAGTCTTGTTTTACAATGTGCCAGCATTTTTTAAGAAAATCTCCATTGAACCCATTTGGACCAGAAGCTTTGTTGTTTGGTAGTTCTGCAATAACACTATTGATTTCTTCAGTTGTGAAGGGCTCTTCTAGCCAGTTCAGATCAGGGTCAGCTTGTAGGATTTCATCCAGGTTGAAGTACATATGTGTAAATTCAGATTGCCCCATGTTTTCCTTGAAGGCCTTCCAAAGTATTTCAGCCTTTTTATCATGCTCCTGGTGGCTATTGCCCTCATTATCACAGAGGTGTGATATATTGTTTTTCCTATTTTTGATAGTAGCTTTTGAATGGAAGAACTGTGTGCACTCATCTCCAAATTTAATCCATTTAATATTTGCCCTTTGCTTCCAATAAGTTTTTTGAAGCTCTAATAGATTTATAAGGTGTTTTGCCAAAATGTTTCTGAAATTCCATTCCTGTACTGAGAAATCCCTTTGTTCTTCAATGAGATCTAGGAAATGTAAGCACTCTTTGCAGTTTTGGATGGTTTTTGCTAGGGAGGGCTGAGAAGCTTGCCAGTCCTTAAAGGTTTTCCTTAGATTTTTTAGCTTTGCAGTGACCTTCTTTGCTGCATCCTCTGGTGGGTTAGAGATGCTCCATCCTTGCAATACTAAGGATGGAAATGAATCTAGATCCATCCAATAGTTCTCAAATCTGAATACATGAGGCTTAGGAATCTTTGTTGCCACTTTTATCACACAAGGAGTATGGTCAGATGTCTCTCTGCTGAGGGCGGATGCCAAAGTGTTTGGAAAATCTAGGATCCAATTATTTGAGACAAAAAACCAGTTTAACCTTTCCAAGAGAGGTGGGTGTTGCTTGTTGGTCCATGTGTATTTGCATCCTTTGAGAGGAATTTCAATTATCCCAGCCTACTAATTGCTTCATTAAAGAAATACATTTCCTGGATGTTTCCTCCTGGTAAGTTTCTGTCCTCAGGTCTTCTTAACAGGGTAAAGTCACCCACCACTAGCCAATTTATTTCAAGCGGCATTTGGATTTGCTTAAACCATGAGACAAAAACAGCCTTGCCTTCAGCAGTGCATGGGCCATAGATATTGGTCAGTACCCATTGCTGTCCAGAGATCAGGCAGTGAAAATGTATTGAATGGCCATATGAATTTTGAAAAATGGGTTCACCTTTAAATTTCATGCTATTCCATACTATCAAACATCCTCCTGAGTTTCCAATAGAAGGTAGATGGTCAAATGAGTCTAGGTCTGGAGGACAGAATTTTTTAATGCAACTGAGATCAAAGGATTCCCTTTTTGTTTCTTGCAAACAAATTATGTCACAGTTTGCCTCCTGTATTTTGCTTCTAATAGAATTCCACCTTGTTTCAGAGTTTATGCCCTGAACATTCCAAGATAAGATTACCCAATGTCTGTTATTGTTGTTTTGATTCATTGTTGAGTGGTTTTTTGTTGGGCCCAACAGAGAATTTGTTCCAATAAAAGTAAGCAAGCAGACAGTAAGGATTTGCTAGTAACGAATGGCAGAGATTAATGAAGTAGCTCCCAGTAGCCCAGACTGTTGTCAATTTAATACAAATCAAAAGGAACATCCATGGCGCCATCATCACAGTAAACATAAGTATAACCGGCAGGAAGCGCATTAAGATAGCCAACTCACTGATGCCCATTAAAAGTTTCCAAATAACCATCCCCACATGGGGTAGAATAGTCAAAGAGTTCAATAAGTAAAGCAACAGATAATTTCCTATGAAGGGTTTCCAGATAAACAAGCTAAGGATTTTAGCTAAAATATAAGATAGCTTCATTTCAAATGCAAAATAAAGATGGTGCAGATAATCCAGTAGTTCTTCACTTATTCAACTTCTTCAAGCCTTCTGCTTCTTTGCCTTCATCACCTTCCTTGTTCTTGGCCTTCAGCTTTCCCTTCTTGGGGGCAATGACCTTGGAGAAGGTGTTGTTGTTGATCTCCTGTGATGGGCCTGCTCCCTTGGAAGAGAGTATTTCTTTAGTTACCTTTGCAGAGTCAATGTTGCAGATTTTACTTGCTATTGTCTGTAGAGAAGCAGTGTTCAAATTTGGAGGGGTGGAGGTCCAGGCATAGCATTCCTTGTTTGGGCAGGCATTGGTCTTAAAACCCTGACTTTTATTCTGGATCCTTGGGCTTCTTCTTACTAAGGAGTCAACTTCAGGTGTAGAGGAGAAGTCCTTCCTGAATCTTGCCTTTTTGATTTGGGGAGCTCTATTGTCCTCATCCTGGCTTGGTTCCTGCCTGGGAGTGCTTCCCACACTTTCTGTGCTTGTGACACAGTTTAGCTATCCATTGCTGGGGCATGCTGTCGGGATGGCAAAGGCCATTAGGGAAATTTGATTAGCTAAATTTGTTAAAGCTTTCCAGGTGGGTGAGTTCAGAAATCCTTTAGCCCATGGGAAAGAATCTGGGGACAACAACATCACTAGGAAGAATGGTGCCCAATCTGCTGGAATGTTGACAACGTTGTCTGGCCTTCCCACTGGAGAAAAGTACTTGGCCCAAAGCCTGTAGGTGTCTGGTTTTGGCCTAGAAGTAGGCACCATTTTTCCAAAAGTTTCTCCAAATGCCTGACTGCCCAACCTCTGCATCAACCCAGCATCACCTTGTTGTCCAACTGTCAGAGCCATGTTAATGTTCAGGTTGTAGTTTGTTTGGTGAAGGGAGGTATGGGCCTGGGCCGGCTGGATCCCATCCAAGTGTGTTGGAAGTAACTCTGCGGCCACCTTCTGGTTGAGCTGCACTGGGTTTTGACCAACACTTAGAGCTTGCTCAGTAGCTACTGGAGCATGGCAGGGGAGCACAGGGGGCTGCTCCATTGCTGGCAGGAAGTCTGGGAATTCAGGGAAGTCTTTGTTCTGCTGAGGTGGAATGGCTGACTGTACTTCATTAGACGTCGAAGTTGGAGTGATAGGATCAGACTGACTGGAGGAACCCTGGAATGGAGAAGGGCTTTCTTTTAGGTTCAGGGGTTCCTGAGGCCCAACAGTGTGCTGCTGAAGTGGTTCTGAGACATTCTCCTCTTCTTCCTAAGGCCCATCAGTGTGTTGCTGAAGTGGTTCTGAAACATTCTCCTGATCTTCTCCTATGTGATCATCCCCTCCAGCATCTGCTTGTGCCACATCTTGCATTTCTTCATCCATAACTTCATTTAAGTTAGGTAGGACTTGCTGATCCAGAGCCTGTTGAGCTTGATGATTCTGATTAATCTGTTCAAGCTGGAACAGAATAGGTTCCTCATTAGCTTGCAGCCCTGGAGCCACAAAGTCTCCCTCGTCAAAACCACCTGGCGGTATGTCTTCAACTTGAATCTGATCACCCAATGGATTCTGATCCATGATCTCACATTGTACTGTCCAAGAGGTCCCTACGTAATCATCCCCTTCTGACATAAGCAGATAGTGTGGAACATCTACCAGGTCTGTGACTCTTGCCTTGATAATGATTCTACCCAAGATTTCATCCTTTTTCCACAGCATTAGCCTACCGAATGACTTGATTGCATCTTCAATTTCAGCCGTCGTTCTATTATCAACAGGATATCCAATGAGCATCAACCAGCACATGCGGTTAAATCCAACCCTTCTAGTATTTGCCCCTCTATTGTGTGCTGCAAAATCCAGCCTTAAACCATGCATATAATGTGGGCTTCTAGCAATCAGAGCATCCCTATCAGTGCAGCGAAGCATCCTAACGTAGGCCTGACCTCTACCAAGAGGGCAACGCTGGATGTCCTTTACTCTCAACTCATAGTCTTCCACTACAAGGTCCAGAATACTGTTTCTAATGTGAGAGAAGGGTACCTCTTCTTGGGGAAGGTTTGACACAGTGACGATGGCGAGGTCCTCGTTCAAGGCCGTGGAAGTTGGCATCACTACACGCGTGAAGCTTGGTCGACCTTGGACGATCACTCTTTCAAACCCTGGGAGGAGCATTGGCGTCGGATTGATGTTGAGGAATGCCATCTCTTTTGCTGCAGCGGTGCAGCTAATTGGTGGATGAGGGAAACCCTCGGTGAGCTTGGTGGTGGCAGAGTGAAGCGGAAACTTCGGGGCAGAGGGGGAAGGAGCTGCTCCTGTTGCACTTTTTCCAGATATATCCTGCTCAGGTGACTCTCTAGCTTCCTTAGGTGTTGGGCCTGCTGGGCCAATATTTCGTTTTGAGCCCATTTTCCTCCCGAACCAGGATTGAACCGAAGCCATCTCCCAATCAGCGTCGTTGACCTCTGACGCGAATTTACCGCTGGCAGCCGATTTACAGCGCTCGATAAAGTTGTGTAATTCCCGGAGCTTAATGCAATCTTGTGAGATATGCCCTACCCTTTGACAATGCCAACATCTGACCGGGCTGTTGCATAGGCTTCTAGGGTGGTTGGGGCATAAACACCTTGAACACTATCCAAATCTTGCTGGAAGGTTATGATTCAGAGCTAGGCCCTTCCTTGAAGCAGGATTTGAATTTGAATCAGACCCTTGGAGGGAAGAAGAACCAAGACGCTGAAAAACCGAAATTCTGGGTGGAGAGATTCTCCAAAAAACTGAAATTCTGGGTGCTACACTATTATCCCGATCAGGAGTAGAAATGAACTGGCTTGACTGAGTACCTGAACCACCTGAATGATTAACTCGCCCGAGCGAGGGATGACGGGAGAACCTGTGATGAAATCCATTAGCGGCTCCAGCTCGATTGAAAGTGCCAAGATCCTTCTGATGATCCAGTTTAGATGATGAATCAGCATTATTAGAGTGAGACCAGCTTCCTGATGGACGCTCGCCGAGAGGCGTAGTGTAGCCCCAGATAGAAATCCAGTATTTTGCGCAGTTACTTGTGCATAACTTGGACCCCTGTTGGGTGGAAAGACCTGAGAGTTTCCTGCCAAGGGTGCCTTGTCTGGAATAGAGCCATTCAAGTCAGGTTGGTGTAGATTTCCTGATGAAGGAGGACGACGACGCACATACACCCAGTCATATGAACGGCCAGACTCAGATTTGGCGAAAACCAGTGCTCTTGAATGACCAACATCATTGTTGAGAAAGAAACCCAGTCGAAAACTATCAGTGGAGTAAGATTTAATATCCAAGCAGTGAAAACCAACCGCTCTGGAGGAGACAACAAAGCTGAAAATCTGCTGATTAACTTCATGAACTCTCAGATCATCAGGCAAGGCGCCGAGAATAGCAGACAAGCAGGAACCAACTGAAGAAGGCGTTAATCGAAACTTATTCCTGCTAATGGAAGCCAGCAGGAGAAAACCCTTGTTCATGGACGTGCATGAAGGCGAAACCGAAGAACCCAGAAGGTCACGGATCTTGTCCGCAAAGTTCAGACCATGCGAGAAATCCAGCAAAGGGAAAGCCATGCAGACAGTGCGTGAAGATTTTCAAGCAGCTGACTTACCGCCCGATTTCCAGCCAGATGAACTTTCTTTTGTTTCTCTCAATCTGAATTCCGTTGTCCTGGAATACACGCAGAACTCAGCCACCCACCCTGATGTGTTTCTCTGCTGGTGGTGCAGGATGTCTCAGTATATGCCATATAATACCTAAAATATTCGTAGTAGAAGAGAAGAGACGATCTGATTATCAACCTCTTGTTGGAAACACTTAGTGGGCAAAAGAACAACGTGGGTACAAACAGTCTCATTTCCAAGGTATGGACATAGAGAGCTGGTGCTAACCTGTCACCTTCATGGTCTGTAGTTTTCTTTTTCCCGATCGAGAAAGCCTTACATGGACTTGGTGTGATTTTCTTTTTTTTCTCAGTGAATGTAAACGGTTATCTAAACAACTTAGTTTCTATCCCTACTAAAAAGTAAAAACTTCTCTCCATCCTTAGCTATGCCTCGTCATCCAACCATACTTCTGTTCATCCTCGGCTATGCCACGTCATCCAACCAAAAACCCACCAACCGCACGCCGGTCATCCACCCGCGCCTTCCCTTCTCCCCGACGCGCCTCTTCACATCCCTGCCCCCTCGCCTCCCCGGCACCTCGCCTCTCCGCCGCACTCCCATCGCCTCACGACGGCCCCTCGCTTCCCCATGTTCCCTATTTCTTCCCATGCGCCAAGCCTGCCGTCGCCGCCATCTCACCTCCCTTGTCGCCCGACGGTTGCTTCCTCGCTTCTACCAATGGCTGACATAGAGAGGAAGTGCGGCTCCAAGAGCGGACGGCAGCACCAACACCACCGGTCATCCACCCGCACCTTCCCTTCTCCCCGACGTGACTCTTCACATCCCCACCCCCTCGCCTCCCCGACTGCTCGCCTCCCCGCCGCACTCCCGTCGCCTCACGACGGCCCCTCGCTTCCCCATGTTCCCTATTTCTTCCCATGCGCCAAGCCTGTTGTCGCCGCCATCTCACCTCCCTTGACGCCCGACGGTTGGTTCCTCGCCTCTACCAATGGCTGACATAGAGAGGAAGTGCGGCTCCAAGAGCGGACGGCAGCGCCACCACCACCGGTCATCCACCCGCAACTTCCCTTCTCCCCGACGCGCCTCTTCACATCCCCGCTGAAAGGTCTCTATGTGTTTTTAGCAATTGAGTGACAACTTTAGGTTGGACTAATGTGTTAAATTGAGAATACACAGGAGATTAGTCAACATGTGGTTATGTGATGAAGGAGCTCATTGCATATGAGACATGACATGGAGTCATGTGACCAAGATGGTGAAGATCAAGATGAGGCTTGGCTTGACGGACCGGTTGGATGTGTGAAGGGCAAGTCAAGGGTTTGAAGCGATGGACCTAAGTGATGGTGAAGTTTGAGCAAGACTTGGTGCCGATGGACCGACTCAACGGTGAAGAGCAAGTGAGGTCAAGATCAATGGACCAAGAAGGTCATGTGATGATATGAAGTGGATCATATCATTTTGTGATGGTATCGTGCATGTGTTGCTTTGCACATTGGAGGAAGACTATGGAAATGGAAATGCGCAAGGCAAAGGTATAACCTAGGGCATTTCATTTCACCGGTCAACAGGAGTGTAGAGAAGTTGATGACCGGGTTTAGGATAGATGGCCATACTATCAAGGGGGGCAAACTTGTTTGCATATCGGTCATCTAGTGCCACTTGAGCGATCTAACATTGCGACATGCTAGGATTGAGTGGCGTGGTGAGAACAAGAGAAAATCCTTTGAAAATGATTGTGAAAATACTAACACACAAGCACATGGTGATGTACACTTGATGGTGTTGGCACATTTGTCAAAGGTGGTTGAGTTTGCAGGGTTGAGATGGGTTTGGGTACCGCTCACCCTCCCGCCGAGCTTGCGAGGCGGGATTCGACGCTTTTGGGAAAAATAAAATGGCTATTTTCTATTGCGCTGGATGCAAATTGTTGTTGAAACATGCTAACCCTTAGTTACATGTTGGTATGCTTGTTGGGTAGCATGGTGGAGAAGTTAGCGTCGACGGCGGCTTGAAAATGCGCTTTTAATAAGCGTCGGACGCTGAGGACGTGGGCATCGGACGCTAATGTGTAGCGTCCGGTCCGTTGTTTCGCGAGCGCGGTGCTGAGGGCAGGCACCGGACGTGTCCGGTGTACTGGACCGGACGCTGACGTCAGCGTCCGGTGCTGCTCTGCGGTTCGCGCTGGGGCGAGCTGTACTGACCGGATGCGTCCGGTGCAGTACTGTGCAGCGTTCGGTGCTGCACCGGACGCTACTCAGAGAGGGCCGCGCTGTTGGACGAGCACCGGACGCCGGGAGGCCGCCTCCGACGGTGAGCGTCGGACGCCCGTCTCAGCGTCCGAGGGCGCGTCGGACGCGTCCGACGGTTGCTGGCTCGGCCGGCTCGTCTTGGCAGATTTGCGCCGAGAAATTGTACGTGCCCGGACGCGTCCGGTGCTCACGTTTTCAGTACTCCGAGGGGATAACGGCTAGTTTAGCCCTTGGGGCTATAAATAGAGGTGGTGGCCGGCCTTGGCTGGTGGCTGAGCACCTTAGGGACTTTGTGTCTAGGCTTGGCGAGTGCTTGGAGCCCTCTAACTCATATGTGCTTGATAGTGTTCATCCAATTGAGTTAGTGATTGATTCTAGTGCGCGGCTTTGAGAGGTTGCATCGAGTGGCACTAGGTGTTCGTGTTGCAAGCCGTGTGCTTGTTACTCTTGGAGGTTACCACCTCCGAGACGGCTTGGTGGCAAGAGATTCCATCGAAGCACGCAAGGAGATTATGCGGTGCTCCGGAGAAGAGATTGTGAGGGGTACTGTGCTCACCCCGTGGGAGATCGCGAAGAGCAACTCGAGTGGAGCTCGTGGCTTGGAGGATCCCCATCTTGTGTTGGTTTCATCGCACCCAAGGTTGTGGGTTTGGATAGGAGACGCCATTTAGCGTGAGAACCTCCAAGTGGGTGTATTGCTACAACTGGACGTAGCTTGGTGGCAACCAAGTGAACCAGGTGAAAAATCACCGTGTCATCTTGTTCCACTCTTCGCGGTAGTTTGCAATCTTTATCACAAGCTTTGTATTTACATTTCATCTTACATAGCTTGTGTAGTTGCCCTTGTAATTAGATTGCTTGTGTAGCTCTCTAATTGTCTTCTTGCTTGTGTAGCTAGAAGTTTATTCCCCGCATTGCTTAGTTTGTGTAGCTAAGTAATTTGAGCTCTTGGGTTTGGCTTGTGTAGCTTTGTCCTTGAAGCATCTAGTGAGCTTAGATTTGGCTTTGTGCTTTTGCTCATTGGAATTGTGTAGGTGCTCCCTTGGTTGCTAAAGTACTAGTTGCTTAGATTTGTGTGACCTTGCAAGCTAGACTTGATTAGGAGAGCATTAGCTAGATTGGCACCTCGATTATCTTGTTTAGGATCTTTTACAAGGTGCATCTAGAGTCATAGTTAGAGGGGTGTAGTCTTGGCTAGACCATTAGTTTAATTTCGCATTTGTATCGATTAGCCGGAGCGTTAATTTTTAGAAAGGACTATTCATCCTCTTCTAGTCCGCCATCTCGACCTTTCACGCCCCCTCGCCTCCCCGGCACACTCCCGTCGCCTCACGACGGCCCCTCGCTTCCCCATGTTCCCTATTTCTTCTCATGCGCCAAGCCTGCCGTCGCCGCTATCTCACCTTCCTTGACGCCCAAAGGCAAATTGATCGCATTAAATATTTAATTCAAACAAATTTTTAATCATAATGGTCATGCATAACTTTTTTGGTTAGGAATTTACTGACTTTTGGGCGTTAATACTATAGTTGACGAATTGATGCCGTATGTTATGTTCTTGGTTTTGATAGAGGCATAAAAGATAAAATAAGCAATGAATAATAAATAAATCTATCATATTTGCGAGTTTATGAGGTGAAAGAAAAGTCCAAAAATAGTAGGCACATGTGAATGTAGTATGCAAATTTTAGTTATTTTTTCAATACATGACGTCGGATTTTGTAGCTCGATAGCCCATGAGAGGGTTACCCAACTGGTTAATTTATTAGCAGGGAGGATCGCAAGATCGATAATTCAAAGGTAATCACGAGAGTACAAAGGACATGAGGGTTTAGACACGTGTCATAAAGCAGTCGCAAAGTAGTCGGGGTGCGACCAAGGTGGTCAGTAAAAGTCGCAGAGACACATAGGAGCCGGAGACGATTGACAAAGATCACGGAGACATGCAGGAGCCAAGGCAGACAGTGAATGTCGGGGAGACATGGAGGAGGCAAGATGTACTGTACATAGGTATACAGGAGCTGTAAAATGTTTAATTTTAAATAAGACTTAGCTTGATTTGTGATCAAGTCGGAGAATCAGCGGCTTGCGCACACTACTAGAAAATAGGCCTTTGGTCGATGTCGAATTTTAGCTTTAGTCTCGATAATTTTTGTGTCCAGGAGTAAAGGACTTGTGTCTCGATAAAGGTCCTCCACGGGTAAATTTAAAAGGAGAGCGCCCAGGACTATGTCACATGTGGTGTGTAGTTGAGTTGGTAAGGCATCTACGCGTGAGACGAGGGGTCCTGGGTTCGAATCCCACACACCACAAGGTCTCAAGGATTTGATTTATTTTTTCGTCTCGAGGGTAGCCTTTAGTCTCGGTTGAGGCCGGGACCTTTAGTCCCGCTTTCTTCATCCCAGTTGGGAAACCCGGGATTGAAGGGCTTCCCATCCGGGACTAAAGCCCGTTCGTGTAGTAGTGGCATGGGCTTAGAAGCTCTATGACGCTATCTTGCACGTTGTGGTTGGTTCTTGATGTAGCTGATGTCTGATCTGGGCGGTCGAGGTTGGCGAAAGCCTATCGACACTGCGGTACGTGCTTCTTCTCACATTGTATCTTGGTAGAGGTCGAATATGTCGTACGTGCTTCTCACAATGTATCTTGGCACAAGTCGACTATGTTGCCGAGGAGCTGTCTTTTTATGCCGTCTCAATCAATTAAGAGGTCAAAAATTGTCCTGCAGTACTATATTGTTTTTACATATTCTCTAAGGGCGCGGTTGGTTGCTCTGGGGCTGGGGAGCCTAGATGGCGGGGTATCACCGGCTCGTGGGATGTAGGATGGTGTGATCCATTTGGATTTGTTTGGTTGCACATTCCTGAATGAATCCGTTGTTTGGTTCAACTTATGTTTGGTTGCACTTGCATCTTCCTGTTGACGGAGGCCCAGATGCCCTCCCCGTCGAAGGCCTCCAGCCCCACACCTCCGTTGCACTATGTGCCCCCGTCTCCTCCACCCTCTCCATCTCCATCCCTGCATCCCCACACCCAAAGTTGTTCTGCATCCGCCACCCTATCATTGTGTCGTCACCGTCCTGCTGGCTGCGCTCCTCCTCATCGCTGCCACCTACGCCAACTGGCGAGTCGGCTCCGATCCCCGCCGGTCGTCCTCCAAGGCTGCCCAGTGGCGGCCATCTAGTTCGACTCCTTCGATCTCGTCCACGAGTACCCCCACGAACCTGATGATTTCACCCAGATATTTATTTCTTCATGAGATCTCACCTCACCAAGGTGGCACGTTGCCGTAGAAAAGTCTAATGGGTGGGTGCCATGGCGGCACTTTGCTAGGAAACGAGAACGAGGACGAGGATGTTGGGGCTCCGGTGCGGCGGACGCGCCAGCAGAGCATCGGAAGCAGATCTCCCGCAGCGTGACGCCTCCGCCAAGGGCCACTGAGGCGAAACACATGGCGGTGAGCAAGGAGGAAGGGTCCACCGCTCCCATTGCTGGCATGCGACGGGTGGAGCTCAAGCGCGCCATGGGCAGCGAAAGTGCGGCCATCATAAGAGGTGGAGGCAGCCGTCATTGCCGCAACACCGTCGAGCCAGGGCAACCAATCACTCCCGGAGCAACCAATCAAGACAGGGCAGTGAGGATGGTGGGGAGGAGGTGGTGGCATTGCACTGGCCAGTGGTGGTGGCCGTCGTGAGATCAGAGCCCGCGCTCTGCAGGTACTCGGCCCGTACCTTTTTTGCCCCAGACTACACCATCTCCCGCACCTATTTTCCCTGCATTTCTCCGTCCCGGCTCACGAGGGAAGGAGTCTCCTGAGCGGACGAGGGGATGCGGGACGGGGGGTACAGACTGCACGTGGGCACACGGAATATTTGTGCAGCTGAGCAAACCAAACATGATGTTGTGCACCATGCAATCCCAGATGGTGCAGGGGACGGCCCCCTACCAGCTACCAATCACACCTTGAGACAATACTCTCTCAAGTAAGCAAAGGTTTTTGTTCGGCTAGTGTCGGTGTTTCGGAAAATGGCCGGCAATAAGATTTGTATGTAGGCAGGGGGCTACGCAGCTTTGAGCCCGCGATGTTGCGCACAGGACGCCAAGGATTTATACTTGCTCAGGCCCCTTGAACTTGGGTAATACCCTACATCCAGTTGGTATTGATTTCTTTGCGCTGAATAACGCTGAGCTTGTTACACAGTCGATGATACAGGTTGCGAGAGAGGGAGTGCTCCCAAGTCTCAAAATGTCTAACAAGAGTCCTATGAAAGAAAAAGATAAACTGGTCCTAGTCTAAGTTCTTCCTCCTTCCTCTGTCTTGCTGCTGGTGGCTTGAGCGGAGGAGCTGCTGGTGTGGAATGAGCTGAAGGAAGGAGAGAGCCCCCCTCTCCCGCAGGTGGCTGCCTCCTTTTATAGCCATGCCGGTGGGCTGCCCGAAGTCGGTTTGAAGCGTTGAGGGTCAGACCGACCCTCCCAATCATGCGGCTTGCTGAAGATATTTTGCCCAGTCGTGAGCCGAGCCCCGTGGCCGACCCTTCATTGGGCAGGGCTGGTCACGGCGTGGTGTGTGGATCCTATCGTGGCTATCACGCCATCTGACAACTGGGATGGGACAAGGGTGTCAGTTCTCCAGGCTGGCACCCACTGCCCATCCTTATCTGGCTAAGTTCCTTAGCTGATAAGGCTCGGGTAGACCGACCCTGGAGGGTCGGTGTCCCTTGTCTGGGAAAGTGGGTCGACCTAATCCATCATGGTTTAGGTTCCTCGCTAAATCTCGTGTCTTTACCCTTAACTGGGCCCACCTGGGATATGCGTAATCTATATCCCTGACAGTTAGGTTGTACAACCTTGTTATATTATTATTGTGTAGTACTTCTTCTCTCACTATGTTGGTCACGCGAGCCGTAGCCAACCCAAACGAACACAACATATCATATTGTCTCGTTGGTCATGCGAGGTATCAGCGGTGGCAAGCTGTAAATGCTGACACACATGGATGCATTGGGCGACACCTTTCCATTATTGCCAATGGCATGGCATGTCCGGCCGTTCCAGTCCCCATGCAGTCTGGGTCAGATAAAAATGTGTTGAAAAATAGCAATGCATACTTGAAAAACTTCTAGAAGTTTGGAGGGCATGCATGAACAATAATTGCCATGCTTCATGATGCAATATGAAATACTTTAGAAGTATGATATTTGCATGGTAGGATTTATCTAGAAATCAGGTAAGCATATGGAAAAGTCTAGATATTAAGATATTTTGTATAGAAGAGTGTGAAAGTTGTCACATGGCAACACCACAATTGTCATGAGCGCCTACAAAATGGAGGTGCTACTATAAGAGGTCTTAAGTAGAAGATGGCAAGGTTGCCATATAGTATAGTTGTGTCATGGTAGGATAGCCACTTAAAAAGTGTAAGAGCAAGCGTTGTATCAACTTGTGAGTAGTGATTGTAGTATCTTATGGAAACAATATCCAGTATAATATTTTGTAAGCTGATCAAGGATGTTGTCGCAACAAGTCACGCTGACCTCCTAAGAAGGCTGCATGATGATCCTTGGATGGAGAAATGGGCAAGCTGCTGGGTGATCTTGGTCTCATTGATGCTTACATAAATGTGTTATTAAATAATGTTCCGATCCTTCAGTACATCAAAAGCAGTTGTAGGATCCTGGGTGCTAGTGCTATTTGAAGTTTGTATTTCTACAAATCCCTCAGCTAACCACAGTCTCAATAGACTTTAATTCTGATAACCATTTAGGAACATACCAAAATATAGCAAACATGTTTTCAAAGACTGGTTTGGTAGACTGGTGTAGTTACGGATCAACACTCATCGCATTGCTTCAAAAGTTTGGCCATTCTTCAAATGATAATGTAACTTGCTGCATATATGTTCACATGAAGGTCCTTTCGGCCAACCCTGTGTTTACAAGAATTCACCTGTAGTTACCAAAGCAAGTGGCTAGCTATTATATTTCTTCAAAGTTGCTGCTGAATCCGACTGCTTGTAACAGGAATATTTGTCAGGGCAAAGGTTTGAAGGGGAACATTCATTTCGAGAAGTCCTAATCAAGTCTTCTAATTTTGTGCACATAGCTTTTTGAAGAGCTCTAGACATTAGCAACTAGTTGAATATTTGTTGTCACCACTATTCTGCTTGAAACATATCGTTTGCAATGCGTGGTTTCATGTTTCTCCACAAAACTTTTGTTTAGATGTCAACAATCACAATTAAATACCCAAAAGAAAACTAATGAAGAAAGTACTCAATTTCCTTCAAGATCATCAGAAAAAAGTCTATTTTTACAACCTAACTAGTCCCAATCTAGAAATCACTCTTGAACTACAAATCTGAATATATCACGCTGTTGAACAACTAAAACTGATCACTTTATACCACTATAAGACCCAAAGAACCCCGTGAGTTCATTGATTTGGCATCCACATTTGGCAGCAGATTATAGTTCGTTTGCAACAACACGTCCTCGGGCACGAACCAGCGCAGAGGCAACGGTCATGGACGTGACAAGGGCTTCGGTTGAGGAGGCCACCGATGAATGGTGACGATGGTAGCAACAACATCATCAGCAAGGATTAGTACTGATAATGCTGTAAAATAAGCCATTGGGCCAACAAATGTCACAAGAAGAAGCAGGACGAGGTGGTCCATCTAGCCCAGAATGAATGTTGTGGGCACATCAGCATGGAATAGGTTGGCATGTAGTCTGTCATTGAGGGTGCGTAGGACCCTCTCGGCATGACCATTTTGCTAAGATATATATGATGGGCAATTGAGGCGAAGGATCTTGCCATGGGAAGAGAGGAGTGCAACACATGATTGTCAAATTCGCCATTATATGTTAGCAAGCTTGCAATGGACTAACCAAACTATGTGCGGGCATAGGCATGGAAGTCTTAAAACATCAAACTCATTGCATAATGAGAAAGACCAAACAAAATGAGTGTGATCATCAAGTATGTAAAGATAAAATTTATAACCAGAATTACTAATCACTAGAGATGTCCACACATCAAAATGTAGGAGTTCAAATGAGTGATTGGCTACATTATTGGAGCTGTCCGAAAGGAAGACAAACATGTTTGCCAAGGCGACAGGCATGGCAATAATGATCATCCAAGAGTGAACAAGAAAATTGAAATGAATGAAGTAAACAAGATAAAGAATCATTGCGAAGATGGCTGAGTCTTGAATGCCACAACTTTGATAAGGCGGTGGCGACGAGTCTATGACCAAGGGTTGTCGTGGGAGCGTGCAATGGATACAATTCGCTAGAGGAACCACTATGAAGGAGCACCATTTTCACACGAATATCCTTGATAGAGAACCCAAATGCATCAAATTCAACAGTGACAGGATTATCACGAGTAAGCGCATGAACAAACACAAGTTTTTTTGATGAGCAAAGGGCGACATTATTCTTGATGTAAAGATAGGCAGTGGGAGTTGGAATGGTGACCGTGCTCGTGTAAGTGACGGCAATGGGAGCTCCATTGCCAACAATCACATGAGTGGAGTCAGGAAGAAGAGGAGAATATGGTGAAATACAGGATGTATAGCCACGTGCAAAGATGCGCCAGTGTCGAGGAACCAGTCACCACTGCCATTGTAGTCGGTGATGGATGACGACTGACCATGGAGTGTGGGGTAAAGGTTGGGCACCTTGTCGAACTAAGATGTTGGAACCTGTCCAGGGACGGCGACCATCATGACGTGGAAGGGAGCCCTTGGGTGGCTGTCGACTGCCAAGTACGCCTATGTTGGGGCCGTGCCAGGTGGTGGGCGGCACGGGCCAGGCCTGGACAACACCAGTCCGGGGGACCGCCATGATGTGGGCGCACCACCGTTGTGGAATTGGCATTAAAGTGTGGCTTGTCATTGGACTACTTGTGTTTCTTCTTGCAGTTGTTGTCAGTTTTGGTGGGTGAGAAGCCCAGCGTCGAGGGCGTCCAGGAAGGCAGCGGTTTGGTTAGTGTCCCACTAGAGGAACCCTTGGCGATGAGTGCAATGGCCGCACTGGAGGAGTCCAAACAGGTGGTGAGGAGGGCAGTGGTAGATTCCATCTTGCGAGTGCAATCCATATGCATCTTCTCCTGAAGAAGGTATGTAGGAGTGCACCCACAAGAACGACAGGAGTGGGTTCATGGTGACGATTCCTCGAGGGCATTGTTGTATGATGAACTTTGAGCTGAGGCCGCCCATGGTACTGACGTCGAGATACTGGTCGGTGACGGTGTGGCCAGCATCATCGAGAGTGTCCGTCAAGCGCTTGAGGCAGCAGCAGAAATCATCAATGGAGAGATCACCCTGGTGATGGTTGTGGATGTCCTAGAGGGCGTACACAACGTGTTGGGCTGGCATTAAAATTGAGTAAGAGGCCATGAACGTTGAGCCAGAGGGACTACGCCATCGTCATGTGTGGCGCTAGAAGACCATGTCGTGGATCGTCTTGGAGACTGTGAGGTAGATCCGTGACACAATGTAATGCTCTATTTGTGTCCACACGGCATCGTAGGGTGAAGTTGGGTGTCTACAGTGCCATCGCGGTGATCAAGAATTCCGAACTTGTAGAAAGTGAGCTCAAACATGGAGCTCCAAGAGAAGTAGTTGGAGTCGTGGCGATCAAGAGTGTCGGGTACGTGGGATCGAATGTTGATGAGCTGAACAGTGGAGGCGGCAATGGGCACTGGAGCGGCAACATGGAAGGGGTCGAGGTCCCAGGGCACGGCAGATGCACCAGAGGAGGTGGTGGAGGACGGGCTGGGCGCCATGCGGGGAAGGAGAGGAGCATCGGAATAAACGGTTCATAGTATATATACATGTACAAGTATAAGGCACTCAGACGCGCAATCGGTTAGCAAACCAGGATGCTAGCCTATATCCTGGAAGACTCGCTCAGGGGATCTGCTACCCCGGAAGAAACGGTCAGAGCACAAAACAGTCATCGCTAGGAATTGCACTCCCGCGCCGCACTCAGAGAACCACCGAGGAGCGCTCGTACCTGCTGTCAATGCTGCTCGTCAAACGTCGACCATGCTTTCGCCAGCCGCCTTCATCTGCGAGCAGGAGCACCGTCGCGCCAAGGAGCCGCACACCGTGAGCAGCAAAACCGCAAGCCACCACGGCCATGACCTGTTCCGAGCTCGCCATCCACCTCGTCCACCCAGTGTTCGAGGAAACGCCTGACCGGCCGTCGAGCCCGACGGTGAACATACTCTAGTATGATTGGCTTGCCATACTCTTTAAATTAGAAAAGTCTATTTCACCCCCTGAAGTATGAGCCGGTCAACACTCTACCCCTGAGCTAAAAAACCAGGTAACCAGCACATTAAAGTATCTAAACCCGGCCAAATCACCCCCTAGGGCGGTTTCGGAGGCCGGTTTTGCCCACGTGGACTGCCACGCGGGCGGTTTCGCTGACTGGGATGACACATGGCGTGGGACCCGCATGGCTGTGACACAGCTCTTTTCTTTTTCTTTTTCTTTTTTGCCTCCTCCACTCTCTCGTTTCTTCCCCCGCCGCTAGCCAAACAGGGGAGAGGGGCCATGGCATGGCGGGCTGGCCGCTGCCAAATCCCCACGGCTCGCCGCGATGGCGGCCATGGCGGTGGTCGGAAGCAGTGGGGAGAGGGGTACCCGCCGGCCGCCGCCTCAGGTCCTCTCAAATCGACACATCAAACTCATCCCAGGACACCCGCCGACCGCCACCGCTGCCATCGCCGGCGGCCATCTCCGCCCCCTCCTCAATCTCTGTTTCTTGCTGCTCGTCGTCATGCTCGTGGACGGCATGGACGCACGGTGCTCGCTGGTTCAGCTCCGCCTCCCGTTCCCCTGCCCTCGCTGGCCCGTGTCCCCTGCCCCCGCCGGCGAGGATGAGGACGGCGCCTGGGCGCCAAGCACAGCAGCGCGCCAGAACGAGAGGCGCCGCACGAGGGGAAGGGAGAGGGAGGCGGTGGCGTCCGGAGGCGGGTGCTGCGTGTGAGGCTGGGAGCCGCGGGCCACGACGGCGGGTGGTGATTGGCCGGCCATGGGCCACGTCGGCGGCCGGAAAGTGGCACGATGTCCGCTGCCTCCGCGCCGAGCATGCCGGCTGCCGCCTCACCATCTGCAGTGGTGGTTCCCCAAGGGGCCGGCAGGGGTAGGGGAGCGGGGCTCGTGGACCGACGAGCGGGGAGAAGGCCGGAGGCTGGCATCCGGCGGTCGGCGGCAGAGCATGGGATGCGGCCGGTGGGAGCAGGGGAGGGACGGGAGCAGGAGATGGGTGGGCCGTCGAGCAAGGAGGAGAGGGAAGAGAGAGGAGCAGGGCGGCGTGCACCGGCTGAGCATGAACCCTGGCCCGCGGCGGCGGCTCTGCTGACGGGCGAGAGGGAGAGATGGGGGAAGAAGGGTGAAGAGAGAATGACAGGTGGGGGGCATATGTCAGCCAGTCCACATTGGCGCCACATAAGCAAAACTGGTCCACTGTGACGCCACATAGGCGAAACCGGCCTCCGAAACCACCCCAGGGGGTGATTTGGCCGGGTTTGGATACTTTAATGTGTTGGTTACCCGGTTTTTTACGGGGGTAGAGTGCTGACCAGTTTTGTAAGAGGGTGATTTAGACTTTTTCCACTATAAATTGTAGCTCCACCACTAGGGGTAATACTCATCTGTTAGCGTTTTGCTACGCAACGAATTGAAGGGCTGGTAGTAAGAGATGATCAGGGTTCTGGTGGTTTGCTGTCGGAAAGTCAAGAACAACAACACTGCTGATTTTCTTTTTTGAAGTTTAGAGATCTGTACTCCTATATCTGTACCATTTACACACATAGTATGGAGTACATGATTCCCTCTAAAGATCAAAGCCAAATCGAGACAGGTAGTATTATGTAGTAATTAGTAGTAATGGATCATCGATCTTGTGAGAGCACTTGGTCGGGGAAATCAGAGGCTCCAAATTGTGCAAATAGCGATGTTTAGGCAGAGCGTGTACAACAGTAATTACTGAATCGTCTATATGATGATCATTTTCGTTGAATTGGTCGAGAGAGAATGGATTTGAGATGGCCCAGCTCAGAATTCATTCGCAAATCTAGACTGCTCGACCAACAAGAAAACGGATGCGCGGATCAGATGCCAAAGTCAGCATTGTAGTGAGATGTCGTGCTCGCGCCAGCAGTGATGCATCGCTCATCAGCGACGCGACGACAGCAACCGCGATGCTGTACTCGTCCGTCCGGGCAGTGCCGCCGTGCTCGTACGCGCCCAGGTCTTGATGATCGGTTATCACGGACCAGCTCATATGCTTAGCAGCTTAAGGGTGTCGATCTGATCCAATCACATGCTCAGTAAATTAAGCTCAAAGTTCAATCGCTACAACAACTCGATCCTCTGATCAACGAGATACATGAGACTTGCATTCAATGAAATTCATGAAAAAAGTTCCATTTGGTGTTTACATATTCCATCGTCCTCCTGGAGCACATGGAATTTGGAAACTTATTACATATGATATGATGGTAAAAGATAGCTGCAGTTGCACACACAAAAGCTAGTTTCTTGGTTTGGATCGAAGTAAGATACAATCATAAGAGTAGAGGATGATGAAATAATTGCTCGAAAAGGCTTAGACACAACAGGCGCATGTAGTGGGGGTGAAGGAGGTCAAGCACCAGGGGGTGGCATGAAAGGACCAAGCAAATACATGAGAACGAAAACATGAGTGACAAACTCACCACCCTTGGTTAGATGGTCGGCGTGGAAAGCTGCCCCGCAACGTGGCGCGGTGTAGTAAAGCATCTCCGCCCAAACCGCGGCAATAAGGTCCCAGCGCTCAGCTTCATCCTTGATGCTAATCAGCTCCCGGGCCACCTCACGTGCACGGGGTAGGACTGGAGAAGAATATAGAGCTTCAGCACTCTGACAGTGTTTCTTCATGTGATCCTTGGCAGCGGCATCGTTACTGTCATCGTTGGTCGATTCTTCATGCTCTATCTGGACAATTTCATCTTGTTCTTCCTGCTTGGTGGTTTCTCCTTCATGCTTGACCTTGCTTGTTTCGACTTGTTCCTTTGATTCTTCATGCTCCACCTTGATTTCTTCAGAAATAAGAAGCTTCGTGATGGCAGCATCTTCGTGATCACCTGACAGCGATATCTTTTTTGCAATTTCATCTATGGTGTCGTCATGTACAACTTGGGAGTAGGTAGTAAGCATCACACCGCACTTGAAGACAAGGTACATGATGTAGTTCGATAGCTCTCTGCTTATCTGCTTATAGTCATGCTTCTTCAATAATCCATATGAAGAAGTGGTGGCGGCGTCCTTGTGACCGGTGTAATGAAAGCAGATGTCTGTTGCAATGTGCCATACGAGCATGCTTCTTGGGAAATCAACACCGGTTCTGACGCTATCCTCAAGTGCTCTTAGTGTGGTTGTCATCGGCTTGCGGTGATGAAGCGCAAGCTGGCCACGGGTGCAGGAAATGTTCCATTCTTTTCTTGTTCCTGAGGCTAACAAAGTATCGAGGATGAACTTCTTCATGGGCATACTGAGGTCTATATTATCACGTCCGGGGCCACACTCTAACAAAATGTCAAAGCTAAGAAAGTGTATGTTGCTAAGCAACTTGTAGGGTACCTTTGCACTATTGATCATGTTGTATTGGTTGAGCTTTTGGCACCACTGTTTCTTGTTGGGCAAAAACAAGCTGACAACAGAGGACACATCTAGTACTATTGCTCCCACAAGCAGTAGGTAGGACACCATGATATCAACTCTGCCTCTGCTACCATGGAGTAGTGGGTCCCCCTTATTGGCGGTCGCGAAGAGCACCAGGGCTATCGGGATTGCGACATACGGGAAGAGGGTGGATGCCCCGTAGACAAGGGAATGAAAGACAATTAATGAAACTGGGAAAGGCTTAGATAGCGATCCTGAACCAACTGATGAACCCTCCTTGTGCTTTAAAGGAGCAGTGGAACCATCTGTCAAACTCTCTACAACATAACCTTTGGTGTAGAGTCGTGAGTAGCACTGTACAAGAAGTGTTCCCACGTGCTCATAGGCATTCTGGCGGTCATCACGACACAGGAACTCATCGAGCATGCCTGGTAGCTTCCCATTCTCAGCTAAGGTGATGGTTCGCACTGCGTTGAGGGGAGCATCCCCTGCCATGATGTCAGTTGTGAGATTGTAGGACTCCATGAACCGTGAACGCTCTGTACTGCGTTTGGACAACCTATCAAGAACTCCTCCCATGTATTCTATGGCATTTTCCCTTTGGTCCTCATAAGAAATTCTGCCTTGCCCAAACAACTTCCAAGACAAGGGGCTCTTCAGAAACTTTGGGCACGCAAAGTAGAGATACGCAGTACGCCCCGCGTACTTCAAGAACCCAGAGAGGAACACGAGAACCAACGCCCCCTTGAGTCGGCGGTCCGGCCAAGAGGACTTGCCCACGACGTAACAGGCGACTACTGCCTGGATGACCAGGTTCAGCAGGTGCCGCTTCCACAGCTCGTTGTCCTGCATGGAGAAGGCCGTCATGGTCTCCTGCCCGCCCAGGTGGACGAGCACGAACGGCGCCCAGAAAGGCATGAGCCCTTGGTCGCTCGGCTCGATCGTGCGGATGGCGAGGTGGCCCAGCACGAAGGTGGCCACTGAGTCGGCCGATAAGTAGGCAAGCCACAGGACCAAGCGCCGCAGGCCATTGTTGCTACGCATCCGTGTACCTGCTAAGAGGAAGAGGAAAACTTGCAGGAACAGGCTGAGGATGATCATGCTGTGGATCTCCCACGTGTACCACAGCTCTTGGACAGCAGGCACCAACCTGAATGGATGCAATTCACCATTGATACCTCATTAATATTTTAAATAGATATTGTATTTAAAATTTATTTAGAAATTGGACTTCTAGCTAATAATTAATCAAAACTGTTTACCTACCCTTCTTTTATTTTCTTTAATACTTCAACATAATACTCATAGGTGTATGTACTTGTTATCCTTGCCCAGTTGTGATTTTTTCTTAATTACTAATTACTCTATAAATTTTTCATCCACCTCCATGCATTGTATTTAATATATCGAGGCGCATTTCCTACAGTGCATCCCCTCACAGATTTATTATTCCCGCTAGTTACGGCATGTTGTAGCATTACTCTTTCCTCACAAATTTACTTTTCATCACTTCCTCACATACATGTATAAAGTGTCTACATGGCGACACACATCATGAGTGTATAGCTTAAATTAGTATTTGTATATCAACAATAATATAAATAGGTAATTTAGAATCATATATAAGTTTACTTTTGGATATTTTTGTCCGACGTACATGATGATAAATAGATTAAGCATTAGATATTACTTTTGGTTATTTTAATAACATACGTGGGTCATAGCAATAAAGTGATTTTTTTATGGTGTGCCTCTATCACTAGGGAGGTAGTAATCAATTTTCACAGACGTGTTTAGTCTTATTCTGCATAGGGCCAAGCCCTCCCATAAAATTATGGAAGCCTTGTTTTGTAATTCATTTTTCTCTTTGGGCCTAAGGCCTTGTAAGGTGTATACAATTCTCCTTTTTATAATAGAAAATATCAGTAGGGGCCTCCCCTGCTGTTCACCTCAACAAAGAAAGAGCACGTGAGAGAGTTGCCTATCTTTGTATTAAGAAGAAAACTATGTCGCCAACCTGGGACATATTTGATGGTGATTATACTGCACAATTATTAACTAGAGGGGTGAGGTTTCAATGCTTGTGCTCCTAGACCTATTGTTGCTACCATCGACCAACCTATAGTTGCAATGTATTGTTTTGGCCCTAATTGAATCCAACGTTGTCCTTTTCGCAAGATGATGTTCATCACCTGACTTCAAAAAAGAACCACTTCTCCACATGACTCCTACCCTCGGTCACCTTGTACCAGCACCATGATACATGCATAGAGTCTAGACTCATCAATGTGGATACCGAATCCTAGTGGTACTCTCCCCCAATATATGGGCCAAGTAGGGAAGGAGTCTAGAGGAGGAAAAGAAAGGAATGGAAGTGCACCAATGTCTACCTTCCTAGCAATGCATCAATCGAGCGGAGTGGGAAATATCTCCCTTCAATGGTCCTTTGGTGATGACTCACGCATTGGATTTTGCCTCATGGAGAGCTTCTAAAATTTCACTCATGAAGATGCTAATGAACTAGTGCTCAACCTCCTTCCGCGGCCGTGTTGGATTTCATGCAAAGAAGAAAGAGAGAGAAATGGGACGATCTCACAAGCTAGAGAGAAGAGAGTAGGGAGAAAAGAGAGAAGGAGACCATTGGGGGACACACATCATTCATGGGCTAAAGCCCACACCAATGAAAGATAAAAGGGAGGTAGCGACCAAATCACTCTCTATAAGCCAGGTAGGAGGTAATTAACTTTGAAAACTGGAAATCAAGGGTAATAAGCCTACAAGCGATTTTCAATAGTTGATTTCGCCGCGGTCAGAAAACCTTACAATTATGGTTGTGAAAAGGTGCAGTGTTGGCAGACCAAATTATTCAAAATATTACACACACACACAATGTGGGGGAACACGCCAAAAAAGTGTAAATATATGCATTTTAGGACATTGATATGATCTTTAATGTACTACAATAATACCTATACAAATGTTCTGGTAGTTGGTTTCACGATTAATCTTTGTTGTTTTGACCGGAGTCAGTAGAAGATGCCCTTAGCTTTTTTTATTATTATTTCAGACCAGCCTAATTTTCTGCCATAGAGTCGAGAACTCGGGTATGCTGCTCAGCTAGGTCCTCTAAGCCTCTAACCACTAGGCTACAGATCCTTTTGCATTTCACGATTAATCTATTACTCCCTCCATTCCAAATTATAAGACGTTCCAAAAATCTTGGAGAGTCAAAGCATTTCAAGTTTAACCAAAATTATAAATCAAATTATAAAGATTTTTTATATCAAATAGGTATAGTATGAAAATATAATTGATGAGTAATCTAATGATATTTAGTTGACATCATAAATATTATTATATTATCATATAAATTTGGTCAAACTTGAGAAACTTTGACTCTCCAAGATTCTTGAAACGTCTTGTAATTTGAAATGGAGGGAGTAAATGCTAGTAATGTTTGTGATGTTTTTGCTATAATCTCTTATATTTACGGAGAGATCGAGGGAGCAGTTGGCAAGACTAAACTTGGTAGTTCTTCGCACAAACTATAAGAAGAATTGAGCGTATGAGTGTAAACATGTACTAAAATGGAACATGACAACTATATTGACTTTGGATAATAAATGAATATAATAATAAACAAAATGAAAGCAAGAAATGACATCTAGTTACCGTGGTTCTTTCATCAGATCACCCCTGCCAGGTTCGGCACCAGTAGTTATAATGGGCCTCATTTTAATATTTGGTACACGCAAGCACAGCACGCAGTGTTGCCTAGCTTGCTGCAGTAGTATATTTATAATGATTGGGATGATTGGTGATCGGCAAGTTTGATACACACTTTATGCGGCAACGAGATCTTGCTTCGGTAGAGAGCAAAGTTCATATGTCTGTAAGATGCTTGCTTAAATAGACCTTAAAGCTAACCGACAGAATTTCGTCTCTTGTTCTGCAACATTTCTCTTGTAGCTACGCAAAGCTGGCGGACCTCAGATTCCATTCTGTCGTTCCTTTGGAAAGAGCAGTTGTCGGTGGTAATAAGTTTCCTGAGCACGTTCTTGAGCCCCTCGATCCACCGGCCCGCCGGATCGGATCCCCCAAAAACCCTACCTGCAGGTCTCCACGCATGTGGCTCACGGCATTTGAGGTCGCCCAGCTTAGCATTCATTGGCAAATCTAGACACTGCTCGACCATGCAACATGAAAAAGGATGCGCGGATCAGATGTGAAAATCAGAACGTCGCGCTTGGGAAGTGCCGTAGTGATGCCCTGCTCATGCCAGCCGTGATCCATCGCCCCTCCACGTACGCCGCGATGACAGCGACCGTGATGCTGCATGCGCTCGTCCGCGCGGGCAGTGCCGCGTGCCCAGGTCTCGTCAAGGTTGATGATCGGTTATCACGGATCAGCTCATAGATATGCTTATTAGCAGCTTAAGGGTCATCTGATTCGACCACATGCTCAGTAATTAAAGCTCAAAGCTCAATCACTACGTACACACAACGTACGAGATACACGATGGAACTTGCATTCAATGAAATTCATGAAAAAAGTTCCATTCACTAGCGGATTCAGCATATTTGCCGAGTGCCCCAGGCACTCGGTGAACCCACTAAAACACTCGGCAAAGCCTTTGCAAAGTGATGCACTCGGCAAAGCCGAGTCGGAAAACAACAGCTACTCGGTAAATTATGTTTGCCGAGTGCCTTTTATCGGGGCACTCGGCAAACACTTTGCCGAGTGCCTAACATGCACTGGGCAAAAAAAAGTGGTCTGACGGCCATCCGCTGTCGGACGACCGTTAACGTCCATGTTTGCCAAGTGCCATTGGGTGCCGAGTGCATTTCGACGGCACTCGGCAACACATGTTTTTAAAAATATTAAATGGCCGGAGAAATGGTTTTTTGAAAAATCATTTACCGAGTGCTGCACTCGGCAATTTAACATTGCCGAGTGCCGCTTCAGGAGCACTCTGCAAACCTTTGGTCACCTTTGCCGAGTGCCTGCGCCTGGCACTCGGCAAAGCTTTGGTCACCTTTGCCGAGTGCCCCCTTGCACTCGGCAAAAAATTGCAGCACTCGGTAAAGAATCTCCAGAATAGGCTCTGGAGAACTCTTAGCCGAGTGCTGCACTCGGCATACCCTGCCTTTGTCGAGTGCAGTACTCGGCAAAGGCATGCCAGAATATAATTTTTAATTTATATTGCTTACAATCCACATACAAACACAAGAAATATATATATTCACAGGCTAATCAATATATCCATCCATTCACAAACATATATATCACAAATACGAATATATTACAACCATAAGTTCACAACCACACATCACATGTCCATCACAATAACAAGTTCACAATCCATGACAATAACAAGTTCATAAGTTCACTTGTCCATCACAATCTCACATGTCCACCATCCATCCACGACCAAATAGCTAGAGGGGGCTCTCACTCGGTTGGCGGCCTACGGTAGCACGGCGATAAATCCACGTCTTGATCTCCCCGTACAGGTGGTAGAGTGTTGGAAGCATCTGAGCCATGCTACACAATGCAAATGAGATTGCATATGTCATCTGTTTCGCGGATTCCTCGGTCATGAAAAGTCGTTGGATCCTCGGTATGAATGGAAGGTACCGAAGGATCTTCATGCCGATTTTTGTTTGCTTCTTCCGACCATCACCAGACTCTACCTCCATGTACCTAGAGGATTGACACTTTGGACAGTATTTATCATCCGCATGTGCTCCCCTAAATAAGATGCATCCATTTGGACAAGCATGTATCTGCTCGTATGGCATCTTAAGTGAACGAAGGATTTTCTGTGACTCGTACATGTTCTTCGGCAGAACATGATCATCCGGAAGCAAGGTGTCAATTACTGCCAACAGGTGATCGAAGGATTCTCTAATCCAGCTAAACTGGGACTTCACAGCCATTAGACGTGCAATGGCATCCAGTTTAGAAACCTTGGTACGCCCGTGAAGGGGTTGCTGTGCCGCCTCCAACATGGCGTAAAACGCCTTTGCAGATTTCTCTGGCTCCTGCTCCTGCTCCACACTTCCTTCATTGAATGCCATATCATGGTCATTTAACATGTCCGCCACCCCAGCACCATCATCATACTCTTCGATCTGTTGCCGCACGACCTCCTCTCTCGCACGATGGCGTTCACCATGCATGGTCCACCGGGTATAGTTTGCTACAAATCCATTGTTGACAAGATCTTTACTCATCTCGTCATATGTTCTCGTCCTCTTGTTTTTGCACTTCCTACACGGACACCAAGCCTGTAGCCGATCGTTGGCAAATGCCTTGTCCATGAAATCATTGGTCTTCTCAATCCATTCATTTGAGTAATCACCCCTCTTCCGGTAACCCGTGTACATCCACTCACGGTTATCCATCCCCTAACATATAATACCATCGAGTAATATAACAATCATTTGAGACTAACAAGCATATATACGTACTCTCTAATAGGTGGGGATAGGTCCTAATCCACCCGAGGATGTGTAGATATGAGGTCAGTTTCCATGGTCTACTCCTATCCAAGACTGAAATTCGACAGCACCTCCCCACTGTTCCCCAAATACACGTCCCGACGGGGAGATTGTGTATCGAAGAACAATAGGGAGATGCTGCCGAAACTCTGTAACGGATCGAAGTAGACCATGGAAACTAACCCCATACCTACACATCCTCGAGCTGTCCAAAGACGTGGACAATTCGAAACAGACATGGTTTCAGATATGTAAAGATCAACATATCTCCAGCCGTATCTCTTTCGAACGGGAGACGCCTAACTAGGTTTCCGATGTGTACAATAGAAACAAGGTTTCTCACCGGTCGAGTCGAGGACGGGAGAAGCAGGGGTAGCAGCGTCGGGGCTCCATGAGTCGAGGACGGTGCTACGGACTCGCCTACAAAATAACCACAATAATGTCAATCAAATTTTCGGCAGCACCTCCCCTGCACGGCGAGGTTTTCAAAACCTGCAAGAAAAAGACGGCACGATGGCCAACATCTATACCACGAACACACATATATATAACATACAACATACACATCATTACAATATACACATATACATATCTACACATATATACAATATACACATATACAATATACACATACACATACACATATACAATATACACATATATGAGTATACCTGAACCGGAGGCGCCGGGGTGCGGGGTGGAAACGGCGCCGGCGTGTGACAACGTGCGGAGTGTGCGGCGGCGTGGGGAGACGACGGCGGCGGGGGGAGGCTGCGAGAGAGGGCGCAGGGGGCCGGGGCGGGTGGCCGGGTGGGCGGGGGAGGGGGGGCGGGAGGCTGCGTGGGGCAGGGGGCGGGATGCCGGAGGGTGGCCGGGAGGGGCGGGGGGGGGGCGGGAGGCCCGGCGGGCGGCGGTGGGGCGGCGGCGTGAACGGGGCGGCGGCGCGGCTGAGGATTGAGGACGGGGGACGGCGGCGTGAGGACGGCGGAGGCGGCGGCGCGGCGGGGCGTGCTGGCGTGGTGGCGCGGTGAGAAGACTGAGCGACCGCGGGGTGTGCGGGCTGGGCGGGGTTATACCCCGGGCCCCTTTGCCGAGTGCCCAGATCTATGGCACTCGGCAAAGGCTGGTGTGCCCAGTGATAGGTGGGGCCACCACCACCTTTGCCGAGTGCCCAGATCCAAGGCACTCGGCAAACACAGTGTTTGCTGAGTGCCTCAGTTTGGGGCACTCGGCAAATATTTTTTTAATTTTCATTTTAAACCTAACCGTTCAGACGGGGGCTGACAGGTGGGCCCAAATTCACTATGTTTGCCGAGTGCCCAGGTCCACGGCACTCGGCAAACACAGTGTTTGCCGAGTGCCTCAGTCTGGGGCACTCGGCAAATATTTTTTTAATTTTAATTTTAACCCTAACCCTTGAGACTATGACTGTTTTTGCCGAGTGCTTCCACCAGGGACACTCGGCAAACATTTGCCGAGTGCAGCACTCGGCAAATTTAAATCTCTTTTTATGAAAATAAAATTCAAAAATACTAAACTGATAAATAACCAAATTTTAATTTTAAGCTATCTATGTAATTTATTGTCTATGAAAAAGTTTTTGAATCAAATTCAATTTTTTTTCATCGATGTAGTTCTACATGTGATCAATGCTTAGAAACATGATTATACTTCTTCGGAGTTTTTCCGTTTTGTAAGCAACGTACGTGCCAACTTGTTCAAAACCTTCTCAATTTTTTATCATGGACTCAATATATAATCCCATGAAGGCACAACTAATTTCATTATTTTTCGAGTTTGTTTGTTTTTTTTAGAATTTAAAAACCATTGACAATTTAAAAACACACATTTATAATCATGTTCACGTCACAAGACGATCGAAAAAGTTCTCATTTCTTGCATGCGACCTCAAACCATACCCTTTAACATGAATATCAATTTTTTACTAATTTTGTGACCTCATTCGAATCACTTGCAGTTCAAATTTTAAAATAAGTAAAAAAATTCATCTAAAGAAAAAAATTATAAAATATAGCTACCCATTTGAGAAAAATACCAAAATCAAGGATGGATCACCAAATGTACTATGGGAACACAAGAAAAAGTTTTAGGCAGGTTTGAGAAAAAATCGGTTATATTTTGCCGAGTGCCTTTGCACTCGACAAAGGGTAGGATGTGCCGAGTGCTGGAGCAATGCACTCGGCAAACTTGATGTTTTGCCGAGTGCCACAGTATGGCACTCGGCAAGCAATGCACTCAGACGTGCTCATTTAAACTTGATGTTTTTATTTTCCATACCAAACGTTGGTCGAGTGCCCAGATCTAGGGCACTCAGCAAATATTCTTTATTTTAAAAAAAAATTGGCCTGGAGCCGGTCCAGCTGGCCCGCAAGCAGCGGTCGAGCCGCAGCGAGCCGGCCGGTCTGGCTCAAGGCGAAAGGGCAGCCGGGTGCACGTGGGAGGTGGTTTTCGGATGTTCGAAACCGCCTCCCGCGTCCAGCGCTTTAAGCAAGGCTGGCTGCTGCTAGGCGAGCGAGATGGGACTAAAGTCCCACCCCTGCGCTGCACCGCACGGCCGCTGCGGCCTACTGGGCCGTAAGCGCCAGCGGCCCAGTGGGCCGTAAGTGTGCACACGGCCGTAAGGTTTGCCGAGTGCTGCAGCAATGCACTCGGCAAACTTCATATTTTGCCGAGTGTGGCCGTAAGGCACTCGGCAAACTTGACGCTTTGCCGATTGCCACAGTTAGACACTCGGCAACAGGTGACGTGCAGTGACGCCGTTTGCCTGGCGTGCCAGAGGTTGTGACGTGGCAGATTGTTGCCGAGTGCTACAATTTAGCACTCGGTATAATTTACTTTTTGCCGAGTGTTTTCTTTTGCCGAGTACAGGCACTCGGCAAAAGTGACATATACCTAGTGCCTGATGTTTGCCGAGTGCCTTTTCCTGTGCACTCGGCAAAGAGTGTTTTGCCGAGTGGCCCGAGAAAAGGCACTCGGCGAAGATGCTAGCACTAGGCAACTGCCAGGATTCCGGTAGTGATTCGGCGTTTACATATTCCATCATCGATCCTACTGGAGCAGATGTAACTTGAAAACTTATTACATATTTTGTAAAAGATAGCTGCACACACACAAAAGCTAGTTTCTTGGTTCGGGTAGAAGTAAGATATGCAATCATAAGAGTACAGGATGATGAAATAGTTGCTCGAAACGGCTTAGACGCTAACGGCACGGCGCATGTAGTAGGAGATCAAGCACCAAGGGGTGGCATGAAAGGACCAAGCAAATACATGAGTACGAAAACATGAGTGACGAACTCACCACCCATGGCTAGATGCTCGGCGTGGAAAGCTGCCCCGCAACGTGGCGCTGTGTAGTAAAGCATCTCCGCCCACACCGTAGCAACGAGGTCCCAGCGCTCAGCTTCATCCTTGATGCTAATCAGCTCCTGGGCCACCTCGCGTGCAAGCGGCAGCACTCGAGAAGAATATAGAGCTTCAGCACTCTGACCGAGTTTCTTCATGTGATCCTCGGCAGCGGGATCATTATTGTCAGTTGTCACTGTTGGCCGATTCTTCATGCTCTAACTGGACAATTTCATCTCGTTCTTCCGCCTTGTTGGATTCTCCTTCATGCTCGACCTTGTTTGTTTCAACTTGTTCCTTTGATTCTTCATGCTCCACCTTGATTTCTTCATAAAGAAGCTTCGTGATGACAGCATCCTTGAGATCACCAGACAGTGATATCTGTTTTGCAATTTCATCTTTAGTTTCGTCATGTACAACTTTGGAGTAGGTAGTAAGCATCACACACCGCACTTGAAGACAAGGTACATACATCATGTAGTTCGACAGCTCTGTGCTCATCTTCTTCTTCAATAATCCATCTGAAGAAGTGGTGGCAGCATCCTTGTCGCCGGAGTAACGAAAGCAGATGTCAGTTGCAATGTGCCATATGAGCACGCTTGTTGGGAAATCAACGCCGGTTCTGACACTCTCCTCAAGTGCTGTTAGTGTGGTTGTTGTCGCCTTGCGGTGATGAAGCGCAAGCTGGCCACGGGTGCTGGCAATGTTCCATTCTTTTCTTGTTCCCGAGGCTAACAAAGTGGCGAGGATGAACTTCTTCATGGGCATACTAAGGTCTGCATCTCGTTCGCGGCCACAATTTTCCCATATATATCTAAGATGATTGGATATATTTGCACTATTGATCATGTTGTATTGTTTGAGCTTTTGGGACCACTGTTTCTTCTTGGAGCAGCATATGGAGAAACAGAAGCTGACAACAGAGGACACATCTAGTACTATTGCTCCCACAAGCAATATGTAGGACACCATGATATCAACTTTGCCTCTGCTACTATGGAGTAGTGGGTCCCCCTTTTCGGCAGTCATGAAGAGCACCAGGGCCATCGGGATTGCGACATAAGGGAAGAGGATGGCGAAGAGGATGCACCCTGAAAGGATGGATTCACCAAATGAAGCATGCTGAGGCTTAGATGCTGATCCTGAACCAACTAAAGAAGCCTTCTTGAGAGCGCCGGACACACCATCAGCAACACCCTCTCGAATCAAATGTAACATTTGGTGTAGAGTCGTGAGTAACACCGTGCCAGAAGTGTTCCCACATACTCGTAGGCATTGTGGTGGTCATCACGAGACAGGAACTCGCCGAGCATGCCTGGTAGCTTCCTAGTCTCTGCTAAGGTGATGCTCTGTACTGTGTTGAGGGGAGCATCCCCTGCCATGATGTCAGTTGTGAGACCGAAGGACTCCATGAACTCTGGACGTTCTGTACTGCCATTGGACAACCTATCAAGAACTTCCCGCATGTCTTCTATGGCTATTTCCCTTGTCCTGATAAGAAATTTGGCCTTGCCCGAACAGCTTCCATATCTCAGGGCTCGTCAGAAATACTGGTCCCGAAATGAGGAGGTAAAAAGTCGATCCGCACTGCATACTTGTAGAACCCAGAGACGAACACGAGAGCAACTGCCACCTTGAGCCGGCGGTCCGGCCAAGAGGACTTGCCCACAACATAGCCGGCGACTGCTGCCTGGATCACCAGGTTCAATAGGTGCCGATTCCACAGCTCGTTGTCCTGCATGGAGAAGGCCGTCATGATCTTGTTGGGAACAAGGAGTTCGCCAACGGAGTGTAGGTTGCGAAGACCCTGTTCACAGAGCGAAGTGAATGGAGTACACAGATGACATCAACTCACGTAAGCCCTTGTTACCTTGTACAGAATGCGAACCGTCCGAATGGTTACACGAGCTCGGTATTTATAGTCCGGAGGAGACTTTTACATTTGGAGATTATCCATTCAACCTACTACACCTTGAGAATATGCTAGGGTTGTAACATCCCAAGTTTTCAAAATTTTGAAAATTCAGAAAGATCAAAAACTTTTCGAAAACTATATATTTTGTTTTGAAAATTTAAAATCATGTATGCATTCATCATCGTCTTGTCATGTTTGCTTTTGAAATTTAATTTTTTTTTTTGATTCAATTATAATTTATTTGAAAAATAAGTTTAAAATATCTAATTTTCAATATTTACATTTGTGCTATCTTATTTGCTTTTAATAAGCCACAAATGATTTTATTAAAACCCTATTTCAAAATCGACATAAAAGTGTCAATTAAGCAATTATGCAATATTTTAAATTTGTATTTTCGAAATGTATTGCAAAAGTGTGACCAGATAGTTTGTTTTGATAAAGATTATTTTTACATATGTTTACAAATTTGTGTGAATCCATTTGGATGTTTGTTTCAAAGGTTATCAAAGTTTTCAGAAAATAGAAAAGGAGAATCTATTTCATTCCTTTCATATGTTTGGAAATAATTTTCCATTGTCCTTCTTATTAATCTGGTTTCGATTTACTAATTTCTTTCTCTCTCCAAAATTCCATAGCCATGCACTTGGCTGCACCGTCACGTTATTAGTTCCTCTTTCCTTGTTTTTTTTTTTTTTTTTGCGAATCAGTAGCTTTATTGATTAACTGGTGGAATTACAATCTTTACATAGGATTTGTTGTAAGAAGGGTGGTTTATAATTGACCCACAAGCACCTCCTTCTAGCACTACTAGCCCTCTTAGCACACGCATGAGCAGCCTCATTTGCTTGGCGTCCAGTATGCCTGAATGAAATACCAGTAATTACCCCAGTTAGCTCCTTTAGCTCCTGGCATAAGCATGTAATCTCCGATCTACCACCTCCAGGATCTTCCATAAAGTTAAGCACCTCTTTAGCATCTGTCTCAATGTCCACTGCTGAGAAATGCCGATCTGCCGCTAGACGGACAGCATCCCGCACCGCTCTCGCCTCCATTATCAGTGGGCTAGCCGCATCGTCATACCATATTGCTTGAGCTAGAAAGAGCTCACCTGCATGATCTCTAATCACCAAAGCCGTGGAACCCTCACGAGTCTCCGCACGGAAGCTCGCGTCGACATTAATTTTCAGTCTCCCAGTTTCAGGTTTTCGCCAAGAGGGAGTTACTCTCGTTGGCTGTGGCTTCTTCTTTCTACCAAGTTGCGCTAGATCAAACGTCAACTCTGTAACCCAGCGGACAGAGGACATCACAGAGCGCCCTCCATCACCATGCCAGACGGCATTTCGCTCATTCCATACTGCCCAACACCCACACAGGATAATGCAAGCTTCCTCCATGGAGACACGCGAGCCCGAAATCAGGTCGGTGGCCCAGGTCGTGGGGTGAAGCGTTGGTATCTTGACAGTAGCTACCTTTTTCAGTTCTTCCCAAAAGATGCGAGCCCAAGTGCATTCAAAAAATGCATGGAAAATAGTCTCGTGTTCACCACCACATGTTTTGCAAAACGAGATTTGTTCCATGTGTCTCTGGTTCAGAACTTGCCGGCAGGGTATAAAACCCTTTATCACACGCCACCAGAAGGTACGAACCTTAGGTGGTACTTGTAGAGACCATAGACTTTTCCAGATGTGGTCATTCTGTACTGTCGAGCTTGAAGCTAGGTCGTTTTGCCTTTTTGTTGCTGCCAGCTTCCTGTAGCAAGACCGAACAGAAAAATAACCCTTTTTCTCAAGAGACCAGGCCCAAAAATCTTCAGTAAACTTCCCCACAGGGATGCCTCGGATAGCTACTACATCTGTAGGAATAAAATTCTCCGCTAGTTTCTGTTGATTCCAGCATGGAATCGATTCATCAATCAACTCGCTTACAAACACAGCTTGTGCTTCCGGTTTCCTTACAAGAGGCTTCATGTTAAAATTCCCAGGGACCCAAGGATCGTCCCAGATTCGGATTGAAGAACCATCACCAGGTCGTTTGATAAGACCCAGCTTTAAGGCTTCCCTTCCATGCAGAATTGCGTTCCACACATGTGATGCATTCCTTTTCCTTGTGGCCGACATAAAATCACGGTCATGGTAATATTTTCCACGGAGGACACGAGCACACAAGGAATCAGGGTTCGAAATAAGCCTCCAACCTTGCTTGGCCAGCATAGACTGGTTAAATAGTTGGAAATCTCGAAAACCCATACCTCCTGCCGATTTTGGAATTGCAATATCTTCCCATTTCTTCCAATGAATCTTCCTCTTGTTCTCATCACCACCCCACCAAAATCTCGCAACACAATTAGTAATCTTCTTGCATAACTTCTTGGACAAACGAAAGCAACTCATCGAGTACGTAGGGATAGCTTGACAGATTGATTTTACAAGTGTCTCCCTAGCCGCACTGCTAAGAGTTTTTGGAGTCCAACCTCGAGCAAGCTTCTTAATCCGGGTAAGGATATGCTCGAATTCCTCATCATTTGATCTTCCTAGGGCTGTCGGTAAGCCCAAGTACTTCTCTATTTTAGCTTCAGTTGAGATACCCGAAGCTATATGTACTATGTCCTTTACCTCAGTTTGACAGTTACCACTGAAAAATATTGCTGATTTACTCTTATTGACCATCTGACCAGACCCTCTATGATAAGTCTCAAGGATAGCTTGCAACCTTGTTGCACCTATTGCCGAGGCTTGAGTAAATACCAGGCAATCGTCGGCGAAAAGCAGATGGGATACCCACGGGGCGTGTATACCCACTCTGATCCCACGTGCCAAAAAGGTTTGCCCGGTAGATCTCAGTAGAGCACTAAACCCTTCAGCACAAAGTAAGAATAGATAAGGGGATATTGGATCCCCTTGCCTAATGCCCCTCGTCGGTTTAAAATAATCCGAAAAACTGCCATTAACTCTGACCGAGAAAGACACTGATTCCACACATTTCATCACCAAATTGATCCATTGCTCAGAAAATCCCAGTTTTGCCATGATTGCACGCAAATAGGACCACTCAACTCTATCATAGGCTTTAGCCATATCAAGCTTGACCGCACAATCACCAGTTTTCACTTTCTTCCTTTTCAGATAATGAATACTCTCGTAAGCCGTAATCACATTATCGGTGATCAGTCTACCTGGGACAAATGCACTCTGTTCTTCTGAAATGATCTCATCAAGAATTGGCCGAAGTCTCAAAGCTAGGACCTTGGATGCTATTTTGTAAAGGACATTGCAAAGTGCAATAGGTCTGTATTGAGTAAAATCCTGTGGCTGTTTTACCTTCGGAATGAGAACCAATATAGTTTGATTGACAACATCAGGCATTTCCCCACCATTCAAGAATTGTCGAACTGCACAGCAAACATCTCTCTTGATTAAATCCCAGTGCCGTATATAAAACCCCGCTGTAAAGCCATCCGGCCCCGGAGATTTATTTGGATGCATCATAAATAGGGCGTTCTCAATTTCCAAATCCGAAATCGGTGCATCCAGCTTCTCATTCATCATACCAGAAACTTTCGGCTCCACAAATTGGGTAATCAACTCGGGGGAAGTATGTTCCTGGGCTGTAAACAAATTAGTATAGAAGTTGATAGCCAAGCACTCCAACTCCGCTTGTGAACCAACATAGTTACCATCATTATCCTTCAGCGATAGGATCTTATTCGTTCTTGCTCTCTCCCTTGCTCTCGCATGGAAAAAACCTGTATTCCGATCCCCTTCCGCAAGCCATTGAATGCGCGAGCGTTGTTTCATCATCGCTTCTTCTCTTGCCAGCAAATCAGAGATCTTCTTAATTATATCACATTCTTCTCTCGTTGGGCCTGACTGTAAGGAATCAGCTCTGATTCTGTCTAGCTTCGATCTCAGCACCTTCAATTGCTTCTTAACCGAACCGAAATCCTCGCGACTCCAGTCAACCAGTGTTTTCTGCATTTGGCCCAAGGCCTCGTGGAGCTCACTCAGATTCTGTGCTCCGGCCTGCCAGGCAGCATGAACTACTGGTCCATAGCGTTCATGCTTAGTCCACATGTTCTCAAAGCGAAACTGCCTCGGTCCGTTTGCATCTTGTAACCAGGCTGATCTTCTAACCGACATCACCAACGCACAATGATCTGACTCGGTTGTATGGATGTGTTTCACCGAAGTACTATCAAAACACTCCATAAAAATATCATCACCCAATCCTCTATCAAGTCTCACCTTAATATTCCGGAGGCCTTGCTGTTTATTAGTCCAAGTATAGGGAAAACCAGCAAAGCCAAGATCTGTGAACCTGCAGTAATCCACAGCCTCTCGGAAGCCTTCCATTTTCCATTCTTCCCTGTCACCTCCGCCTAACTGTTCAGACGCAGAAAGTATCTCATTAAAATCCCCAGCGCATAACCACGGATGATCATATTCTCTTCTCAGAAATTTGAGGAACTCCCAATTCCTCTTTCTTCGGGATCGGACCGAGTCCCCATAAAACCCTGTAAACCTCCATTCCCTTCCTCCAGTGATCTCGTTCTGAACAAAGACATCAACATGAGACCTACTGAATGATTTTAGGCTCACAATCGAATCACTGTTCCAGTATAACACAAGTCCACCACTTAGGCCTTCACTTTTCACCCCAAACGCATTCTCAAAGCCAAGCCTCCGTTTCAGATTTTCTGCTCTTTCCTTGGACATCTTAGTCTCTGACAGAAAAACCAAGGACGGCCGATGCAGCTGAACCAAGCTGCACACTTCTTGAATTGCCTCGGATTGACATAATCCTCTGCAATTCAAACAAAGAATATTCATTGGGACAACTACTCCACAGACACCTCAAGATCTTATACCAAGATCGAGGCTTGCTAGCAGTCCAGAACCACCGCACACACGCAACTCTTGCACCAATTCAGATCTTCGTCCCGAACAGAACGCTGCCTCAGAAACTCACCGCTGGATTTCCAGACGGGTTGATGGTCGCCCTCTCGCACACAGTCAACAGATTCCAAGACGATGAGCTGATCGTCCTGCAAATCACGCTGCCAAGCCCTAGGAAGCTGCCCAACAGGTCACGTGTTGCCTCTTTCTCAACTTGAAAACTCCAAACCAGAACAGGACTTGAAACTCACCGCCGGAATACGTCCGACGGGAGGAAATAAACCCTTAACGGGGACAAAATCAACGGTGCCAGGCACCGGACAAAGCAGCCGCCGGCGGCGGCAGGCTAGACCTAGATCGCCTTCATAATCGCCTTACGCGAGAGAAAAACGTTTCACCTTTCCACACTTCCTCTTTCCTTGTGTCTTCCTCCCTTTTCCTTTTCCTTTTCTTTTTCTATACTAAGGCTACACTGCTGACTAGTACATGAACGGATCGATCCTCTTTTCTTTTTCTTTCCTTGCACATGTACATGAACCAGCACCGATGGTTTTTTTTCTTTCTTTTCTTTCCTTCCTTTTTTTCTTTTTACCGACCCAGCAGCCAGCCCAACACCACTGACCGGCCCAGCACCATCGTCTCCCAGGTCGGGTCGTTCTCCAGAACGAACACGAGTCGTTCTCGTACAGAACCGACTCCGGAAAATCCTCTCGATCGGTTCCGATTCCCTTATCGTTTCCCCACCAAACTCCGGGTATAAATACCCAGTAACCCCGCACCCCATCTCCCCCAAAAGCCCCCAAATTTCCGCCGCCAGGCTGCCCTATTTTTGAGCTCGAATCGATCTGCCGCCGCCGCCGCCATTGACGAGGTTCGAAGGTTTTCACCGCCGTCTCGCACAACTTTAACCTCTCTAGCCTTGTCAATCCTGTCACCCTCGTTATTATGAATCTCCTAAAATTTTCCTTTCTTGAAACGGTGGACCAGGACGTCCGTAATCGTCGCCGGAGCGCCGCCGGTACAGGAACTCGGAAAGCAGTCGCTGCCGCCGTTTGGATCAGCCGGAGACGTCGCCGAGACCGCCACCGAGTTCGCCGTGATCACCTCCGCCGTTTTCCACCGTCGCCTTAGCCGGAGGAGCACCAGAGCTCCGTCGCCGTCACCGTCCGACCCGCCGTCGCCGTCGTCTTCTCTGATTCCGGTGAGAACAGCACCGATCCCAGCTCGTTTTCGTCTCAGCCATTAGATCTTGATCCAACGCCTCAGATCTGTTCACTTAAACGAAGGGGTACCGGCCTATCCGGTGAAGCCACGTGTATTATTCTTTTTCTATTCTCGTTTTAAGATTTCAGAAAACATATAGATCTTGTAAAATTCATATCAAATCAACCGTAACTCCGTTTTCAATGTTTTTGTAGTCTATGGATTCGTATGAACGTGTAGAATACAGTGGTATAATAAAACCTTATATTTTAGTCGTGCACTAACTTGTTATTTACAGAAACATGTAAAACATTATTTTAGTTATAGTTTTAAATCTATAAGTTCAAAATTTGTAAATAAAATATTTTTGGAAAGCTTATGACATGTAGAAACTTTTGGCATAGTTAAATTTATGTTTTGACAAAATTCAAATTGGTTCAAATTTTAAATTTGTTTGTTTAAGTAAAATTGACTTAACTTGATTTTAAAATTTGATTCTGGAGTAAATCCAATTGGTATATTTTTGTTTAGTTAATATTTGGCCGTAGGAATACTCTACCAATTTTTGTAAAAGTATTTTCTATGATTTTTGTAATTAATATTGATTAAATGCTTTTTAGGTGTTATCTTAATAATAAAAATTGATTAAAATTATTTTTCTTCATATATTCGATTAATAAAATGACTTGGTCATATTCTGATCACTTTAGTTACAAAAGGTACTTAGAAATATTTGCCTCTCCAAACAAAGTATTTTTCTTCCTTAGAAAATATTTGATAATTATTTTGACAACACTATTTCCTTAGAAAATTTCAACATCTTAAAAGTGTTAAATCTTTTCCTTAGAAAAATTTAGCATCTTGAAAACTTAGTTGTTTTAGAATATTTTCCTAAGTGTTATTTTTGACAAGTGTTTTTCCGTAGAAATTTTATCAACTATTGTTTTAAAAGTATTTTTCCTTAGAAAAATACCAACACCTTATTTTATGAACTCTTACTTAGAAATTATTTTGACTTATTGTTTGACCTCTTTGGTCCTTAGTTATTTTTGGAACATCTTACTTGCCTTGCTTTCCTTGGAGTAATTTTCATGGCATTGCATGCATATCAAGTCCTTAGAAATATTTTGCACTTCTTACATGACTTTCCTCCTTAGAAAATTGAGGATGCATGTTAGCCCTTTTGACCCTCCTAGTCGAAAACCACTAAGTTAGAGTTAGTGGAAACCAATGAAGGACTTAGCAAAGAAAACAAGACTCCAGAAGCATCTCCAAGAAGAAAAGTACTTAGAATAAATCAAGAGGAAGTTCATAAAGACCAACCCCCCTACATTTTCTAAGTCCTTCTTTCCTTTCTCTCTTTTCTTCCTACTTCATGGTGGCTAAGTTATATTCAAGACCAGCCTTGGTGCTGCCAACACCATCAAGTCTGCAGAACCATCAAGTCTACAAATTTCAATGAAGTCGACACACCAAGGAGCAAGCGACAAGGAAGCCTGAAGATGATTCTTTGGAAGACTAACTGCTCCATTCTTTCTATCTTTCTTCTTTCTACTTTCTATCTCTCACCCTGGACATAGACCAATGAAGACCATTGAAGATACATGAAGCTACAAAGGAGTTGAAGATTATTTGAAGACCAAACTCGTGAAGACTTAGAGTAGCCTTACAACTTTTCAAGTTGTGGTTTTATCAAATTTATTTTGCTCAACCTTGACCTTGCCTTAACCAATTGGATTAGGTTATTTTATGTCTTTTTCCTTAGTTTGTTCTGTATGTCATTCACATCATAATTCCTTGTATCATTCTGCATCTCATGCATGTCATATTTTCTTAAGTATTGTTTGGCTGCATATTTATTGAGAATTGTTTGATGTGTTAGAAATTTCGGAGAGAGACGAAGGTTGTTGCAACTGCTACTACTGCACTCCCTGTTGCCAAGGCAAGTGGCACACCCCCATAAATTTCCTAAGTATTTTTCTATGCATGACTTAGTGTATTTCTTTATATGCATGTGTAGGATAGTATTGCTATGCTAAAACTACTATCTCCCTTACACTAGTTGTGTCTAGAATCCTATTGATAACTTAGTAGAAATATTGATGCTATGCAAAAGTGTTTTATTGAAAGCTTAATTCTACTAAGTTAATTTACCACCTGGGTGGATTTGGTTTTGATAAGAAGATGCAAGAGTTGGGTGTTGTCCCTAGGGTGACCTCTACGGGATATTCACTTGTGGTTGCCACCCAGGAATAAAGGGACCAATGTTTCTCTAAGTGAAGTTGCTTACCGTGCAGCCATTAGTCATATGGGCTCTGGCTAGATGGATTAAGTTGCGTGGACTCGTCCCGACTTGACAGGTGGTGGTAGAATGGTTAGAATGGGAGCGCGTCAAGTCAGTATGGGATGGGAAAATGCTTCTGAAAAGTCTCGTCTCAACTCTCTCCTTTTCCTTAGCACAAATTGAGTGATTGAGGATAGTTTGGGTTTGTTGGGTCTAATGGTGAAAGTGCACAACCTCTGCAGAGTTAAAACTAAGTACTTAGCCGTGTCCCCGGTTACGGACAATTCAAGCAGCTGATCAAGGATGTCAACGGAGGCTCCCAACATCTCAATTTCTTTAAGTAAAATTTTGATGGGTGAACATGGATAGACGAGACTATGGATTTCATGCCATATTGTCTCAAACATTTGAAGAAAATGTTTTACAAAGTGTTAGGCAAAATTGGCTTTTATGCAAAACAGCCTTGAACTCCACCTGCCAAATATGCATATAGGCTATAGAGTTATTCCACTAAGTGTCCACATAGTGTCACTTGCCATATCCATTTTAATGGTATCTGACCCACTCTGTTGCAAAAATTTATTTGTTGCAGATTGTTCTGACGACGAGTGAGTTTTCGTTAAGGTTTCGAGTCTGCAACCAACATGTTTTCGCCTGTGGCACATGCAAAGGATGAGGACTCCATGAAGATTATTATTTCCGCTGCTTTACTCTTTCAAAGCTAGCTTCGTGTTATGCAATTTGTAAAGGATATTTTCCTAAGTACTGGATCCACGTGTAATAATTGATACAATGTTGTGGTATTTCATCTTAGACTGTGTGTGCAAATGAATCGATACAGGGGTTTGCACTATACACAGGTACCTTGCCAAATTCTAAGTGCAGGTGCGCTATAAGGGTACTTTACAATCATTACCCAGGCGGTTACAGTACATTTTTGGGATTACACTGGCCAGCTGTTTACAGGTCTTGCCCTTATCTCCGCAATTCCCGGTGTATCACTTCGGTGGAGACTTTTCTCTTCGCTCGGGACCAGACCCTGCTCATGGTCCCGCACTAGGTTGGTTCCCTTGAGACTTCAAGTGTCGCGGGCGAAGTGATCTTTGGATCCTGATTCCTTGGGAGGCGTCCGCCGGATTTGCCGCTCCTCGAGCCTTCCCTTGGTATCCGCTTCGCTTAATGGGGTGAAGTGGAGCCCACGTGATTCTGTCCTCCTGTTCGCCAATGCCTTAACTTCGGCGCTCGCGGTGGGGACGTTAATCCCGATCCCCAACATTAGCCCCTCGTAGGCGAGAATCAACTCCGAAGTAAGGATGAAAACGGAAATGAAATATTCCGTACCGACCGCTTTCATTTTTCTATATTATGACCGCTTTTCGACATGAAAATTTGTCAGATTTAGTTGGTTTCACAACCATTGTCAACCATTTTTTGTACTCTTTAATTGATAAAATGTAGAAATTTTCGAAAGAAACCGATTTCGTTTTCTATATCGTAATACCGTTTTCGACCGTTTCCGACCGTTTTTCATCCTTACTCCGACGTACCGAACCTGCGAAAAGAAAGGATCACGGATTCACCAAAACGTCACCCCGCGTGCGGCGGAGTGGAGGCGAGCGGTTGCGCTCAAGTTTCTCTTCGCTCATTTTTATTGGCAATTATTTACCACATGGCAGCTTTTGGGTGGGCGGTTGTCATGTCGTCACCTCGAAATATGAAACGTCGAATCCCCGCCCGTTCATCGCCTATATAAGGGGGCGAAGGGTGGCCGTCTCTCATACTGCGGAAACTTTTGTGCTCTTTCTACTTTTGCTCCCACGAGTGAAGAAGCCCAAGACGTACTTCGCTTTTCAGGTAAGACCTGGTTAATTCTCGTGCTTAGATTTGCTTTGTCGTTTCCATTGGTGATGTGGACGCATGTTGCGAAGAAATTATATTGTTTTCTATTCACGCTACACTGTAGTTGCGTGAGTTTAAGTCGTAACAAGATCTGATGGAAGCCGCTGCAAGACTAGTTTCTTTAAACCCCTTGGAGGCACCTGAAATCCGCGAAGAGGAAACTGCTGGTGGTACATCTGAGACTTATGCTGAAGCGGGTCACGAAGAAGCCGCTTCTGACGACGAGGAAGATGGGGAGATTTTAACAAATTTTGACTTTGGGAAGAGCGAAGTGTGTTCTGCAGATTTGGACCATTATACTGGACTTGGTTGGTTTTCTCGCGAGCTTGTCAGAGAGCCACCCAAGGATGAGAGGGTTCCAGATCATAGGAAGGGTGAGAGTATAGTTTTTCGAGATTTCTTCAGTGCTGCACTTCGTTTACCCTGTGATCCCATTCTTCCTATGATCCTTCAGAAGTACAACGTGAAGATACATCATTTGACACCGAATGCATTTGTGGATTTGTCTCGGTTTGTGTGGGCGGAGAAAACTTATAATGGGTTGGTGGATCTTGATGGCTTCGCGCGGCTTTTCATCTTGCACTTTCAACCGAACAGGTATGAGTTGGAGGGTAAGACATACGAGAACCAATACGGAAGTTGCTCTTTTAAGGCACGCCCAAGCAACACGAAGTCGAGGAGGAACAAGATCGTGCGGTACGAATTTTCGTTCGCTCAAAAGAACAAATGGGAAGGTTGGCTTAGCTATTGGTTCTATGCCAAGATCAGTGTTGCGGCGACGTCGGCGAGTCTACTGAATTATATCCTATGGCCAGCAGCTTGGCTGAGATGAAGCCCGTCAAAAGCTCAATCTTCGCTTGGACACGTGAATGTAGACTCAGCGAAGGTGCTTTTAGTGATGCTACTTCGCTTTTATCAGGCCGGAATGCGGTAGAAGAATTTATTGCCGCTGGGATATGGCCGCTGCGTGCGGGCTGGGCTCCTCGTTCTTTTACCCGCAAGAGAATTAAGGATGTTGATGATATTTCTTGTCCTCTCTTTGACCTGAGCTTTGGTGACGAAGTGGATCGTGAGGCTTTCGTGAAGGAGGTTGAAGAAGCTGCTGAGGGTTTGCTTGGGCCTTATATACTTAAGGAGTATGAGAAGTTTAAGAAGATTACTGCGTACAAGTGCCGTATTAATAGGATCTTTGAGGTACTCGAAGTCCCTTACGAGGACCGATCTCGTCCTAAGAAGCCGGTTGAAAAATTTGCGGAGCCATGGGTTACCGGTTCCGTTCAGATTGGAAAAGACAGAAGAAAGGGGAAGAGGAAGCTAGCCGAAATTACCGGCTCATCATCGGGTGCTTCCGCAGAGCATTCCTTGAAACGAACGACTGATGATATCGACGAAGAGCTGAAGAACTCGTCTGGCCTTCCTGGCGTGCCCGAAGTCGCCGGTATGTTAGTTTCTCTTGGGCAGGCGGGATCGGTACCGTCAAAGGTTACGAGGAGTAGATTTATTGATTATATCACCGACGAGGAGGAAGAGATCTTAATTGAGGAAGGCTCTAACATTACTGTGACGCCCGATACTGAGGTAGTTGGTTTACTCCGTTTAGGCGAAGAGGGCGGAAAAACAGAAGGTGAATAGATTTTTTAAGTTAGTTGAAAGAAGTTTTGTGCGTTTTTGCCCTGAATCTCATCTTGTTTCTTTCCTTTCTGTTGTAGGCTTGCTTGAGGAATCGATGGAACGCACGGGAATTCTTGCTAGTGACGTGCACGTCGAGAAGGCTGTTGTGCAGGCTTCGGGTGGGAAAGAAATGGTGGATAAGGCTCAGTCCTTCGGTTTTGAGAAGGGGGTGTGTCCAGCAAAGTTGACGGGGCACGCGCCGACGAGAGCTCCGACGAAGAGGAAGAGGAGACTAACGAAGTAGATAACCTGGCCTCCGATTTTTCTGCCTTAAATCTTTCAGGTGGTGGACTTGCGCTGCTTATAGGCTTTCTATGCTAGCTTCGGCTTTTCCTGACATTTTTGCCTTCTCCTGTAGCCTTTGAAGAATCTCTAGAGGGGTTGAGTGTAACCGGAATCTCGATCGCGATAGATAACTCGAGTTTAATACAAGTACCTCGGCCACCGGCGAACCTCGCACGACGCCGCCATCGCCGCAGCCACCGGCTGGGTTCGGTTCAAGTGATCAAACTCTGCTTCTCTTCCTCTCGTCTCAGCGCTTTACAGACACAGCGTGTCGCCCGTTACATGGGCCGGTCATGGGTCGCTACTTCTTCCACTCTGGCCCAGCAACTCGAGGATTGGGCTTCAGCGTCCGTCTGGCCCTCGGCACCGGTCCAGCTGCTTGATCATCAGACTTGGCGCCTTGATCAGTGATGACAGGTTCAGCACTCCTGACATTCCTTCCCCCTTCGAAAACGGCTTGCCCCCAAGCTGGTGCTCGTGGGAAGTCCTGACGAAGTGCCTCTTCATCCTCCCAGGTAGAGAGCTCGGGTGGCAGTTCAGCCCATTTGATCAGAACTTGTGGCACCACACCAGTTGGAGTTTGAAGAAGCCTTCTGTCCAAGACCGACAAAGGAACCTGCAGCTGGTTAGATGGGTCAGGTAACTGCTGAGATACCTGAGTAGTAGGAGACACCGCCTTCTTGAGTTGCGTACATGAAACACTGGATGGATAGAGCTTGTAGCAGGTAAATCCAACTTGTAAGCCACTGGGTTTATCTTGGACAGTATCTTGAAAGGTCCGAAGTATCTGAATGACAACTTGTTAGAAGACCGTGGAGCTAGAGATGTCTGAATATATGGTTGCAGCTTCAAATAGACAGAATCTCCCACATTGAATTGTCTGAAAGATCTTCGGGTATCAGCATAATGTTTCATTTTCTGCTGAGCTCTGAGTAGATGCTGCTACACAATTTGCTGCATAAGGCCTCTGTCCTTCAACCAAGTTTCCAGATCGGCATGCTGGCATGAATCAACAACCTCAATGCCAATTTCATTAGGATCATGACCATACAGAACTCTGAATGGAGTATACCCAAGAGAAGAATGATAGGAAGAGTTATACCAAAACTCTGCTAGAGACAAGTATGAAGACCATTTGGTAGGACATGTATGCACAAAGCATCTGAGATAAGTCTCTAAACACTGGTTTACCCTTTCTGTTTGGCCATCAGTTTGAGGGTGATAGGCACTGCTCATGTGAAGATCCATTTTAAGCACAGTTTGGAAGAATTCCTTCCACACATTACTTGTAAAGATTTGTCCCTGTCAGAGATTAATGCTTTGGGCATACCATGCAGTTTATAGATGTTGTGAACATAAGCTTGAGCCACTTGTAAGGCAGTAAAAGGATGAGCCATAGGAACAAAATGAGCATATTTGGAATACTTATCTACCACCACCAAGATGCAGTCAAAAGAAGCAGACTTAGGTAGTCCTTCAATGAAATCTAAGGAAACCACCTGCCAAGCCCCATTAGGAATTGGTAATGGAGCTAACAAACCAGGGTAAAGCACTCTTTCTGTTTTAGCTTGTTGACATGTGGAGCATTGAGAGACAAACTGTTGCACTGTATCCTTGAGATGAGGCCAAGCAAATAATTTCTTGATCCTATGATAAGTAGCTTCAATGCCTGAATGTCCACCTACAGGACTACTGTGCAATGCTTGAAGTATCTTGTTTTGAATATTGTCAGATTTGCCAACCCAGATTCTATTTTTGTAATAGATGAGTCCATCAATCAAAGCAAACTGACCAGATGGGGACTTAATAGCTAATTCTTTGAGCAATTGAGAAGATTTGGCATCTTGCTGATAAGCCTGCTGTAACTCCTGCAACCAAGTTGTCTGAACCACATAAATGGTTAGTAATTCTTCAACTGCAGCATGATTTGTTCTAGAGAGGGCATCAGCCACCACATTTTCTTTGCCCTTATTATACACCAACTTGTATTGAAGGCCTAATAACTTTGTGAGAGCTTTATGCTGCCAAGGGGTTGCCAATCTCTGATCATCCATGTGAATGAGATTTTTCTGACCAGTCTTAATTATGAATTCAGCATGTTACAAGTAGGGTCTCCAATGTTCAACTGCAAACAAAATTGCCATGCACTCCTTTTCATAGGTTGATAAACCCTGAGATTTTGGTCCCAATGCTCTACTGATGAAAGCTATAGGATGACCATCCTGGTGCAAAACTGCTCCTACACCCTTGTCTGAGGCATCAGTCTCAATAACAAATGTTTTGCTGAAATCTGGGAGTACCAGAACTGGTGCAGTAATAAGAGATTGTTTCAAAGCCATAAAGGAAGCTTCATGTTCAGAAGTTCATACATATTGCTCTCCTTTCTTGAGAAGATTAGTTAATGGTTTAGCTAATAAGCCATAGCATTTCACAAACTTTCTGTAATATCCAGTCATACCCAGAAAGCTTCTAAGCTCCTTCACATTGGCAGGTATTGGCCATTCAGCTACTATCTTGATCTTGCTTGGGTCTGTTGCAATCCCAGAAGCAGAAATGACATGCCCCAAATAGTTTAAGCTTTGCTGAGCAAATTGACACTTAGAGAGTTTGACATAGAACTTGTTTGCAAGTAGAATCTGGAAAACCTGCTGGATATGGGATAAGTGCTCAGACCAAGTTTTGCTATATATCAACACATCATCAATGAAGACAACCAAGAATTTTCTCAAATAAGGAGCCAAAATTGTATTCATGATCCCTTGAAAAGTTGGAGGTCCTCCTGTCACTCCATAAGGCATGACCTTGTACTCATAATGACCATTATGAGTTTGAAATGCTGTCTTATACTCTTCTCCCTTGGCCATTCTTATCTGATGGAATCCTGAGCAAAGATCCAGGCTAGTAAACCAAGCTGCACCACTTAACTCATCAATCAGTTCATCTACCACAAGTAAAGGTACTTATTCTTAACTGTAAGAGCATTGAGCCTTCTGTAGTCAACACACATTCTCCAATCTCCTGTCTTCTTTTTCACTAGAAGCACAGGTGAGGCAAAAGGACTAGTGCTATGCTGAATTAGTCCTTTATCCAGTAATTCCTGAACTTGTCTCTCTATTTCATCTTTTTGAAAAGGGTTGTATCTGTATGGTCTCAATCTGAATGGCTGAGCTCCAGGTAACAAAGGGATTTCATGATCACCAGGCCTGCTAGGAGGAAGCTCAGGCAAAGGTTGGAAGAGATCTTGATATTCCTTGATGATATCCTGTATGTCACTTGGTATTGGGGTTTGTTCTGGGATAGATTCAGGGGGAACCTTTTGAAGCTCAATAGAATACAAAACTGAGTCATGTCTCTCCATAGACTGTAGTTGATTCTGAGTTATAGGAGGTCCCAGGGTTGCCCCATATTTAATACCATGCAACATAATTGTTTCACCTTCATGCACAATCTGCATCCATTTATCTTCCCAGTGCACATTCATAGGGCTGAAGGATGACAGCCAATCCATTCCTAGTATCACATCATAAGTCCCCAGAGGAATAATCTTAAATGTATTCCTGAAAGTATGCCCTTGAACAGCCCAGTGCAGATTTGGAATTTCATGAGAACAAGTAATTTCACTGCCATTAACAATTTTTACTGACACAGGATGAACCAGAGGTTGCTTGCCTGACAGATGAGCAACTAACTGTTCATTGACAAAACAGTGAGAACTTCCAGAATCCACCAACATATAGATTTCCTGGCCTGACAAAAACCCTCTGAATCTCATAGTCTTGTAAGCTTTTGTGCCATGCTCAGCTTGAAAAGAAATTTCCATAAGATCATCCCCAGAACTGTAATCTTGCTCTTGCTTCACTGGAGCCTGCACTGGATCTTCAGATACAATATCCCAGACTTGTTCAATAGCTTGCAAAGAAACAGTAGGTGGGCATTTGTGATCAAAGCTCCATTTCTCTCCACATTTGAAGCATAGACCTTTAGCCCTTCTGAACCTTTTTAGTGCCACTAGTTTATCTTCAGGTGCTTTGATTGGGGCATTAGACTTGACAGCAGAATTATCCTCTTGTCAGCATCAGTGACTGATAATTCCGAGCTCCATAATGATATGAATGATTATCAGTAAAATTCTTCTTGCCTTCAGAATGATTCTTCTTGAAAGATGATGAGGTATCAGTCTTCTTGGGAACATGGCCCAGCAGCACCTCTTCCTGCAGTAAAGCAAGAGAACTAGCAGCATCTAGATCTTGAGGTTTATGCATGATCACAACAGCTCTAATCTCTTTCTTTAAGCCATCAACAAATCTATTTGTAATAAAGGATTGTGGTAAAGTGGGATCATGAGCTAACAATTGATGAACTATGTCACTAAACTGCTCAATAAACTCAGTGATAGTATCAGTCTGAGAGATGTGGAAAAATGCCTAATCAAGTGATTATGCTCATCTTTGTCAAACCTATTACAGACAGTTCTAACAAAAGTTTCCCAGTCCATAGCTTTGATTTTATCTTCCATGGTTTGAAACCACAGAGCAGCAGAGCCATTCAGTTTCATAGTAGCATATCTGACCCATTTAGATGGTTCAGTAGCATAGACATCAAAGAAAGCTTCACATCTCTTAATCCACAAACGAGGATTAGTGCCATCAAAGGTATGCAACTCATATTTGGTATAGGAGGATGAACAACATGATATAGGACACGATCAAAATGCATAGCATCTGAAGAAAACTTGTAATCAGATTTGATGTGCTGTTTCGAACCTGATGGTTGTTGGTGGGCTGGGGTGACGGTATACACCAACCCGAGACCCTACTTGCCGTGGTCAAAAGACCCAGACGCCGCCCTTGGAGGGTGAAGCTCAAGATGGGCTGAGCTCGGCATCTTCGATTCCGGAGGTACGAAGTGATCCTCCCGAATTGCGTCCACCAAAGATGGTGAAGCAACGGTGACGCTCGGCTGTGCCGCGCCATCCACTGCTTCCGCCTGAGGTAGCACCAGATTCATGGCTTGATCGATGCGCGCCGTGAGATCCAGCACCGCATGCTCCAGTTCATGAACACGGTTGTCCACATCGGGTTTCCAGAGAAGCAATTCCGTCTTCATAGATCTCATCTCCTTGGTATTTTCCTCCAGCATGGCCATGATCTGGCCGAACTTCTCCTCTGGTGTCGCTATGGCCATTTGCCGACGCGTCAAGTAGGCGTGAGTTGCCAGAGCTCGACGACGAACCGAATTGGTGTGGATTGGGGAAAAAATTTCCTGGCTAAACTGCAAACTGATGGATTCGTGACCCGATCTCCCACAAATCAACCCGCCTGCTTGGGAATTACGGTGAATTCAACCCGGCGGCTGCAGCTCACAGCCGATCGAGGAACTCGGAGTCCAACCCGAAGCGCTTGCAGATCGATCGATGGAACGCGAGATCAACGAAACGAATCGACAGGGAGCTGATACCAATGTAACCGGAATCTCGATCGCGATAGATAACTCGAGTTTAATACAAGTACCTCGGCCGCCGGTGAACCTCGCACGACGCCGCCATCGCCGCGGCCACCGGCTGGGTTCGGTTCAAGTGATCAAACTCTGCTTCTCTTCCTCTCGTCTAGCGCTTTACAGACACAGCGTGTCGCCCGTTACATGGGCCGGTCATGGGTCGCTACTTCTTCCACTCTGGCCCAGCAACTCGAGGATTGGGCTTCAGCGTCCGTCTAGCCCTCGGCACCGGTCCAGCTGCTTAATCATCAGACTTGGCGCCTTGATCAGTGATGACAGGTTCAGCACTCCTGACATTGAGCAACTTGGAGTTGCAGAGAGTTGTTAACACGACTGGTCAAAAGGTGGACGATCCTTTCCTATAAACTTGGCTTTTTGTCGCTGATCCTGTAAATTTGATCTTTCGTCTTTTGTTTTTTTTATATATATCTCTCGTTGCAGGCCGAGGTCTTACTTCGGTTTCTAGCGAAGAGACTTCGTGATGTGAAAGACGAGAGAGATGGCCTCGCGTATGAGGTGGAAGTGCTGAGAGACGAGTCGAGACAAGCGCTTGAATCAATTAAGGCGCTTAACGAGATTCGGGAGCTACAGAAGGGCAATATTGAAATATTAGAAAGCAAAGTAAACAGCTTCGACGAAGTTGTTAAGGGTTGGGATAAAGATTGGGAGGGTGCCGAGAAGCGTTTTGAGAAGGACGCTGCTACAATAGCGGAGCTGCAGAAGATCGGGGAAGAGGAGATGGCTGCTAGAGAAAAGGCCGAAAGGGACCTTAGCTTCGCCAGAGAACGCCTTATTAATATTGGCAAGATGGCAGTGGAGTGCAGCGCGATACTTGACTAGCGTACAGATGAGGTCTATACAAAGTACAAGGAGGTGTTACGGAGTTCGGACTTTGGCCGAAAGACTTCGCTCCAGGTGTTGATTCGTGCGAAGACTTATACTACTGGCTTTTAGATGAGTTCAAGGCTTTACCGGAGATTATTTCTGCGTACGGTGATTTTAGCACTCGTCAGAGCTGTGAATCTTTTTTAAAGGTGATGGAAAGCCGAGGTTACAAAGATCTTAAAGTTATGGCGAGGAGGGAGTTTCAATTTCCCGCTGCTTCTGAAATCGATGCACTGGAGATGACCGCCAAGTTAAAGGCCGTTCGTCGAAAATTCTTGAAGCAGTACTGGAGGTTACTGGCCAGACCAAGCTAGGAAAACTGCTAAACTATCTCTAGCTAAGGTTGACTTTTATCTTTGACAATACACTTCTTCTTGCTCTCAGTGCTTTAACCTTTTCTCCGAAGTACTTATGTGACTATGTTTTTTGTTTAGATGCTGGAGGAAAGTGCAAGGATGAGTATTGCTGATGCCGCGGATCCAAGCGAAGATGCTGCAAAGGAAGGCTAGGTCTTAGGATTGCTCAGCTGTTCCTAGCGTTTCTATGCCACTGATGCTATGGGTTTGGTGTACCGAACTTTTGTTGAATATGCGTTTTCGTCCAAATTTTCCCAAACAAACGAAGTCAGAAAAACTTGAGATTTTTGAGTTTTCCTGACTTACAAGAAGGTTGTCGATGAGGCAATAATAATTGCTTTGACAACGAGTCATATGCAATTTTATACGCATGAGTCGCTTTTGGCTGATCTTTGCTTCGATATACCGTGTTGGAAAAACGTTCGTTCCCCCCCCCCCCCCTTCGCCGATTCTCGGCGGGGGGTGGCACCGAAGGAAATCAGCGATAAGGACTAGCTAGTTTTATAGCTACTTAATGATAATGAACTGCCATTTTCTGCTTCGTGAATGGCATCACAGTGGTAACCCTTAAAGTAGCGCCTTAGTACTACTTGTGCATAATCGAAGTCAATCAATAAGTATTTGCTGTTTTCACTGCCTTGCGTTATGGGCTTTTTCCTGCCCTCTCCAACGCAAGGTCTTTCTGAGCCAAAGGTCTTACTTGCCCATGCTTTTGGATGCACCTAGGACTTAACTTGCCTTCCGCCTAGACCTTTTGTCAAATGCGGCGCGAAGGTCTTTTCCTTGACCGTGCTTTGTGGATGCACCTGGGACTTAACTTGCCTTCCACCTCGACTTCTTGTCGAACGCGGTGAGAAGGTCTTTACTGCCCGTGCTTTGTGGATGCACCTAGGACTTCGCCTTGCACTATGGGCCTTTTCTCGCCCTCTCTAGTGCAAGGACTTTACTTGCCTTTGGCTCGGCATGCGTAATTTAAATAATTGTAAATTGCTGAATTAAAGGAATTAAATGCTCTTCGTCGTGCGATCTAAGTTGGTCGATGATTGAGACAAAACGTCACCCCCCTCTTCGACCTTCTTGGATTGTACGACGAATTAAATTGACTTGAATGTAAAAACTTTTCAGAGGGTGATTGTCTAATTCATGACAAATTATACAAAGGATCCGCCTCATTAAAAACCCTACCTCCGAAGTGGAGTCCCTCTTTGTAGGGAAAAGTGTACGGTCCCAAATACTTAAATAAACAAGAACTTAAATAAAATGAAATGCAAAAATTTCTTATCTTAGCTTTCCTTAGGGATAATACTTGTGCAAGTTGTTGATGTTGTATGAGTACGGCAGCTCTTCGCCAGTTTGGTATGACCGGTGATAAGAACCTGGTCTTATACTCCCCTTGACAATGTAGGGACCTTCCCATATTTCTTGTAATTTCCCAGGGTTTTCCCAGTTTCTTTTCTTCTTGAGCACTAGATCGCCGACTTTTATCTGCCGGGAGACTACTTTTCTGTCCCTCCATCTTCTTGTCTCTTGCTGATAGTTGTCAAGATTGTTGATGGCTGTCAGAATATTTAGTTCGATCATATCTGTATCTAGTCTTTCGAGCTCTTGGCTGTTTATAAACTTCATTGTGCGGAGACTTTCATTCTTCACTTCTTCGGGGGTCATGGCTTCAGTTCCGAAGAGGAGTTTGAAAGGTGAATAGCCTGTTGCTCTGGAGACGGAGGTGTTGTGTGCCCATATTACTCTTGGTAGCTCATCTGCCCATTTTCCCTTCTTTTGGTCGACTAGGACTTTCTTGACACCATTCAAAATAATACCATTTGCTCTTTCGACTGCGCCATTGGATTGTGGATGGTATACTGAGGCAAAGTGCAACTTGGTGCCCATTGTTTTGCAGAACTCCCTGAATTCGCCTGAGTTGAACTGTTTGCCATTATCCACAATTAATTCTCTTGGCACACCGAAGCGACAAATTATGTTTTGCCAAAAGAATTTTTGCACAGAGCTCGAGGTTATGTTTGCTACCGGCTTCGCCTCGATCCACTTTGTAAAGTATTCAACTTCTACAATTGCGAACCTTCTGTTCCCCTGAGCCGTGGGCAAGGGGCCGACGATATCCATTCCCCAAGTTTGCAGTGGCCATGTTGGTGGGATAAGCTGCGATAGCTGCGCTGGTGAATGCGATAGGTTTGCAGATTTTTGGCAGGCATCGCAAGACTGTACTATCTTGGTTGTGTCTGTTTTCATCGAAGGCCAGTAAAACCCTTGATGAAGCGCTTTGCCGACTAAAGACCTGGCCCCCATGTGAGCCCCACAAGTACCGGCGTGTATTTCTTCTAGTAACTTCTCCCTCTCTTCGATTGTAATGCACTTGAGCCAAGGCATGGTAACTCCTGACTTGTACAAGTTACCATCCAGCATGGCGTAGTTTCTTGCTCTTTGTTGCATTATCTTAAGTTCTTTTTCGTTTTCCGGCTCAAAGTGGCCCTGGAGATATGCCATTATGAGGGCTCTCCAGTCTTGCTTTTCAATGATGTTAATTTGGGCTTCCTTGGGTTCCTTTAGCGACTGGCGAGTTATGACTTCGTAGAAGACATCTGGTAGCATTTGCTGGTTCTGGGCTGCTGCCTTTGCTAACTTGTCAGCCTCATTGCTCTCAGACCTTGGAATGTGGCGAAATGTGAAACCCTTGAAGTGTTTCTCCATTGCTCTGACTGCTGCAAGGTACTTGATCATTTAGGGCTCTCTGGCCTCGCTTTCTTTTTCGACGTGCTCTTTCACCAATGACGAGTCGGTTTGTACTGTGCAAACTTGCTGGCCTAGCGCTCTCATCTTGCGCAGCTCTAGTAGCACTGCCTCGTACTCTGTTGTATTGTTAGTGCTTTTTTTGCCATTTGCAAACTCGATTCTAGCTGCATACCGGACTTTGACTAGAAGGGCCTGAGCCATTTATGCAAGACGGGCCTGAGCAAGCCTAGGTGAAGAAAGCCTTCTGTTATGGCAATATTGGCTCACTTTCTTTATGGTCCAGGGGTTCAAATTGGCTGGTAACTAGTTGGTGATGGGCCTGAGCAAGCCTACTCTTGGCTAGACGGCACTGAGCAAGCCTAGGTGAAGAAAGTCTTCTGTTATGGCAATATTGGCTCAGTTTCTTCATGGTCCAGGGGTTCAAATTGGCTGGTAACTACTTTGTGATGGAGCTAGAGTAGTCTACTCGATAGCCTTTTTCCACTTATTAGAGAAATTTGGCCACACGGATCAGAAACTGAGTCCAAGAAGGGCCTGAGCAAGCCTGGGTGTAAAAAGTCTTCTGTTATGGCAATATTGGCTCACTTTCTTCATGGTCTAGGGTTCAAATTGGCTGGTAACTAGTTGGTGATGGAGCTAGAGTAGTCTACGCGGTAGCCTTTTTCCATTTATTTGAGAAATTTGGCCACACGTAACAGAAACTGAGTCCAAGAAGGGCCTGAGCAAGCCTGGGTGTAAAAAGTCTTCTTTTATGGCAATATTGGCTCACTTTCTTCATGGTCCAGGGTTTAAATTGGCTGGTAACTAGTTGGTGATGGAGCTAGAGTAGTCTACGCGATAGCCTTTTTCCATTTATTTGAGAAATTTGGCCACACGGATCAGAAACTGAGTCCAAAAAGGGCCTGAGCAAGGCTGGGTGTAAAAAGTCTTCTGTTATGGCAATATTGGCTCACTTTCTTCATGGTCTTGGGGTTCAAATTGGCTGGTAACTAGTTGGTGATGGAGCTAGAGTAGTCTACGCGATAGCCTTTTTCAATTTATTTGAGATATTTGGCCACACGGAAGAGAAACTGAGTCCAAGAAGGGTCTGAGCAAGCCTGGGTGTAGAAAGTCTTCTGTTATGGCAATATTGGCTCACTTTCTTCATGGTTCAGGGATTCAAATTGGCCGGTAACTAGTTGATGATGAAGCTAGAGTAGTCCATGCGATAGGATGTTTCCATTTATTTGAGAAATTTGGCCACACAGAACAAAAACTGAGTCCAAGACGGGCCTGAGCAAGCCTAGGTGAAGAAAGCCTTCTGTTATGGCAATATTGGCTCAGTTTCTTCATGGTCCAGGGGTTCAAATTGGCTAGTAACTAGTTGGTGATGGAGCTAGAGTAGTCTACTCGATAGCCTTTTTCCACTTATTAGAGAAATTTGGCCACACGGAAGAGAAACTGAGTCCAAGAAGGGTCTGAGCAAGCTTGGGTGTAGAAAGTCTTCTGTTATGGCAATATTGGCTCAGTTTCTTCATAGTCCAGGGGTTCAAATTGGCTGGTAACTAGTTGGTGATGAAGCAAGAGTAGTCCACGCGATAGCCTTTTTCCATTTATTTGAGAAATTTAGCAACACAGAACAAAACTGAGTCCAAGACGGGCCTGAGCAAGCCTAGGTGAAGAAAGTCTTCTGTTATGGCAATATTGGCTCACTTTCTTCATGGTCCAGGGGTTCAAATTGGCTGGTAACTAGTTGGTGATGGAGCTAGAGTAGCCTACGCGATAGCCTTTTTCCATTTATTTGAGAAATTTGGCCACACGGATCAGAAACTGAGTCCAAAAAGGGCCTGAGCAAGCCTGGGTGTAAAAAGTCTTCTGTTATGGCAATATTGGCTCACTTTCTTCATGGTCTTGGGGTTCAAATTGGCTGGTAACTAGTTGGTGATGGAGCTAGAGTAGTCTACGCGATAGCCTTTTTCAATTTATTTGAGAAATTTGGCCACACGGAACAGAAACTGAGTCTAAGAAGGGCCTGAGCAAGCCTGGGTGTAGAAAGTCTTCTCTTATGGCAATATTGGCTCACTTTCTTCATGGTCCAGGGGTTCCAATTGGCTGGTAACTAGTTGGTGATGGAGCAAGAGTAGTCTACGCGATAGCCTTTTTCCATTTATTTGAGAAATTTGGCCACACGTAACAGAAACTGAGTCCAAGAAGGGCCTGAGCAAGCCTGGGTGTAAAAAGTCTTCTTTTATGGCAATATTGGCTCACTTTCTTCATGGTCCAGGGATTTAAATTGGATGGTAACTAGTTGGTGATGGAGCTAGAGTAGTCTAGGCGATAGCCTTTTTCCATTTATTTGCGAAATTTGGCCACACGGAACAGAAACTGAGTCTAAGAAGGGCCTGAGCAAGCTTGGGTGTAGAAAGTCTTCTATTATGGCAATATTGGCTCACTTTCTTCGTGGTCCAGGGGCTTAAATTGGATGGTAACTTGTTGGTGATGGAGCTAGAGTAGTCTACGCGATAGCCTTTTTCCATTTATTTGAGAAATTTGGCCACACGGAACAGAAACTGAGTTCAAGAAGGGTCTGTGCAAGACTGGGTGTAGAAAGTCTTCTGTTATGGCAATATTGGCTCACTTTCTTCATGGTCCAGGGGTTCAAATTGGCTGGTAACTAGTTGGTGATGAAGCAGAGTAGTCCACGCGATAGCCTTTTTCCATTTATTTGAGAAATTTAGCAACACAGAACAAAAACTGAGTCCAAGACGGGCCTGAGCAAGCCTAGGTGAAGAAAGTCTTCTGTTATGGCAATATTGGATCACTTTCTTCATGGTCCAGGGGTTCAAATTGGCTGGTAACTAGTTGGTGATGGAGCTAGAGTAGTCTATGCGATAGCCTTTTTCCATTTATTTGAGAAATTTGGCCACACGGATCAGAAACTGAGTCCAAAAAGGGCCTGAGCAAGCCTGGGTGTAAAAAGTCTTCTGTTATGGCAATATTGGCTCACTTTCTTCATGGTCTTGGGGTTCAAATTGGCTGGTAACTAGTTGGTGATGGAGATAGAGTAGTCTACGCGATAGCCTTTTTCATTTATTTGAGAAATTTGGCCACACGGAACAGAAACTGAGTCTAAGAAGGGCCTGAGCAAGCCTAGGTGTAGAAAGTCTTCTCTTATGGCAATATTGGCTCACTTTCTTCATGGTCCAGGGGTTCCAATTGGCTGGTAACTAGTTGGTGATGGAGCAAGAGTAGTCTACGCGATAGCCTTTTTCCATTTATTTGAGAAATTTGGCCACACGTAACAGAAACTGATTCCAAGAAGGGCCTGAGCAAGCCTGGGTGTAAAAAGTCTTCTTTTATGGCAATATTGGCTCACTTTCTTCATGGTCCAGGGGTTTAAATTGGATGGTAACTAGTTGGTGATGGAGCTAGAATAGTCTACGCGATAGCCTTTTTCCATTTATTTGAGAAATTTGGCCACACGGAACAGAAACTGAATCTAAGAAGGGCCTGAGCAAGCCTGGGTGTAGAAAGTCTTCTATTATGGCAATATTGGCTCACTTTCTTCATGGTCCAGGGGTTCAAATTGGCTGGTAACTAGTTGGTGATGGAGCTAGAGTAGTCTACGCGATAGCTTTTTTCCATTTATTTGAGAAATTTGGCCACACGTAACAGAAACTGAGTCCAAGAAGGGCCTGAGCAAGCCTGGGTGTAAAAAGTCTTCTTTTATGGCAATATTGGCTCACTTTCTTCATGGTCCAGGGATTTAAATTGGATGGTAACTAGTTGGTGATGGAGCTAGAGTAGTCTAGGCGATAGCCTTTTTCCATTTATTTGAGAAATTTGGCCACACGGAACAGAAACTGAGTCTAAGAAGGGCCTGAGCAAGCTTGGGTGTAGAAAGTCTTCTATTATGGCAATATTGGCTCACTTTCTTCGTGGTCCAGGGGCTTAAATTGGATGGTAACTTGTTGGTGATGGAGCTAGAGTAGTCTACGCGATAGCCTTTTTCCATTTATTTGAGAAATTTGGCCACACGGAACAGAAACTGAGTTCAAGAAGGGTCTGTGCAAGACTGGGTGTAGAAAGTCTTCTGTTATGGCAATATTGGCTCACTTTCTTCATGGTCCAGGGGTTCAAATTGGCTGGTAACTAGTTGGTGATGAAGCAGGAGTAGTCCACGCGATAGCCTTTTTCCATTTATTTGAGAAATTTAGCAACACAGAAAAAAAACTGAGTCCAAGACGGGCCTGAGCAAGCCTAGGTGAAGAAAATCTTCTGTTATGGCAATATTGGCTCACTTTCTTCATGGTCCAGGGGTTCAAATTGGCTGGTAACTAGTTGGTGATGGAGCTAGAGTAGTCTACGCGATAGCCTTTTTCTATTTATTTGAGAAATTTGGCCACACGGATCAGAAACTGAGTCCAAAAAGGGCCTGAGCAAGCCTGGGTGTAAAAGTCTTCTGTTATGGCAATATTGGCTCACTTTCTTCATGGTCTTGGGGTTCAAATTGGCTGGTAACTAGTTGGTGATGGAGCTAGAGTAGTCTACGCGATAGCCTTTTTCAATTTATTTGAGAAATTTGGCCACACGGAACAGAAACTGAGTCTAAGAAGGTCCTGAGCAAGCCTGGTTGTAGAAAGTCTTCTCTTATGGCAATATTGGCTCACTTTCTTCATGGTCCAGGGGTTCCAATTGGCTGGTAACTAGTTGGTGATGGAGCAAGAGTAGTCTACGCGATAGCCTTTTTCCATTTATTTGAGAAATTTGGCCACACGTAACAGAAACTGAGTCCAAGAAGGGCCTGAGCAAGCCTAGGTGTAAAAAGTCTTCTTTTATGGCAATATTGGCTCACTTTCTTCATGGTCCAGGGGTTTAAATTGGATGGTAACTAGTTGGTGATGGAGCTAGAGTAGTCTACGCGATAGCCTTTTTCCATCTATTTGAGAAATTTGGCCACACGGAACAGAAACTGAATCTAAGAAGGGCCTGAGCAAGCCTGGGTGTAGAAAGTCTTCTATTATGGCAATATTGGCTCACTTTCTTCATGGTCCAGGGGTTCAAATTGGCTGGTAACTAGTTGGTGATGGAGCTAGAGTAGTCTACGCGATAGCTTTTTCCATTTATTTGAGAAATTTGGCCACACGGAACAGAAACTGAGTCCAAGAAGGGTCTGAGCAAGCCTAGGTGAAGAAAGCCTTCTGTTATGGCAATATTGGCTCACTTTCTTTATGGTCCAGGGGTTCAAATTGGCTGGTAACTAGTTGGTGATGGAGCTAGAGTAGTCTACGCGATAGCCTTTTTCCATTTATTTGAGAAATTTGGCCACACGGAATAGAAACTGAGTCCAAGAAGGGTCTGAGCAAGAATGGGTGCAGAAAGTCTTCAGTTATGGCAATATTGGCTCACTTTCTTCATGGTCCATGGGTTCAAATTGGCTGGTAACTAGTTGGTGAGGAAGCTAGAGTAGTCCACGCGATAGCCTTTTTCCATTTATTTGAGAAATTTAGCCACACGGAACAAAACTGAGTCCAAGACGGGCCTGAGCAAGCCTAGGTGAATAAAGTCTTCTGTAATGGCAATATTGGCTCACTTTCTTCATGGTCCAGGGGTCAAATTGGCTGGTAACTAGTTGGTGATGGAGCTAGAGTAGTCTACGCGATAGCCTTTTTCAATTTATTTGAGAAATTTGGCCACACGGAACAGAAACTGAGTCTAAGAAGGGCCTGAGCAAGCCTGGGTGTAGAAAGTTTTCTATTATGGCAATATTGGCTCACTTTCTTCATGGTCCAGGGGTTCCAATTGGCTGGTAACTAGTTGGCGATGAAGCTAGAGTAGTCTACGCGATAGCCTTTTTCCATTTATTTGAGAAATTTGGCCGCACGGAAGAGAAACTGAGTCCAAGAAGGGTCTGAGCAAGCCCGTGTGTAGAAAGTCTTCTGTTATGTCAATATTGGCTCACTTTCTTCATGGTTCAGGGGTTCAAAATGGCCGGTAACTAGTTGATGATGAAGCTAGAGTAGTCCACGCGATAGGATGTTTCCATTTATTTGAGAAATTTGGCCACACAGAACAAAAACTGAGTCCAAGACGGGCCTGAGCAAGCCTAGGTGAAGAAAGCCTTCTGTTATGGCAATATTGGCTCAGTTTCTTCATGGTCCAGGGGTTCAAATTGGCTAGTAACTAGTTGGTGATGGAGCTAGAGTAGTCTACTCGATAGCCTTTTTCCACTTATTAGAGAAATTTGGCCACACGGAAGAGAAACTGAGTCCAAGAAGGGTCTGAGCAAGCCTGGGTGTAGAAAGTTCTTCTGTTATGGCAATATTGGCTCACTTTCTTCATAGTCCAGGGGTTCAAATTGGCTGGTAACTAGTGGTGATGAAGCAAGAGTAGTCCACGCGATAGCCTTTTTCCATTTATTTGAGAATTTAGCAACACAGAACAGAAACTGAGTCCAAGACGGGCTGAGCAAGCCTAGGTGAAGAAAGTCTTCTGTTATGGCAATATTGGATCACTTTCTTCATGGTCCAGGGTTCAAATTGGCTGGTAAACTAGTTGGTGATGGAGCTAGAGTAGTCTACGCGATAGACTTTTTCCATTTATTGAGAAATTTGGCCACACGTAACAGAAACTGAGTCCAAGAAGGGCCTGAGCAAGCCTGGGTGTAAAAAGTCTTCTTTTATGGCAATATTGGCTCACTTTCTTCATGGTCCAGGGATTTAAATTGGATGGTAACTAGTTGGTGATGGAGCTAGAGTAGTCTAGGCGATAGCCTTTTTCCATTTATTGAGAAATTTGGCCACACGGAACAGAAACTGAGTCTAAGAAGGGCCTGAGCAAGCTTGGGTGTAGAAAGTCTTCTATTATGGCAATATTGGCTCACTTTCTTCGTGGTCCAGGGGCTTAAATTGGATGGTAACTTGTTGGTGATGGAGCTAGAGTAGTCTCGCGATAGCCTTTTTCCATTTATTTGAGAAATTTGGCCACACGGAACAGAAACTGAGTTCAAGAAGGGTCTGTGCAAGACTGGGTGTAGAAAGTCTTCTGTTATGGCAATATTGGCTCACTTTCTTCATGGTCCAGGGGTTCAAATGGCTGGTAACTAGTTGGTGATGAAGCAGGAGTAGTCCACGCGATAGCCTTTTTCCATTTATTTGAGAAATTTAGCAACACAGAACAAAAACTGAGTCCAAGACGGGCCTGAGTAAGCCTAGGTGAAGAAATCTTCTGTTATGGCAATATTGGCTCACTTTCTTCATGGTCCAGGGGTTCAAATTGGGTGGTAACTAGTTGGTGATGGAGCTAGAGTAGTCTACGCGATAGCCTTTTTCTTTTATTTGAGAAATTTGGCCACCGGATCAGAAACTGAGTCCAAAAAGGGCCTGAGCAAGCCTGGGTGTAAAAGTCTTCTGTTATGGCAATATTGGCTCACTTTCTTCATGGTCTTGGGGTTCAATTGGCTGGTAACTAGTTGGTGATGGAGCTAGAGTAGTCTACGCGATAGCCTTTTTCAATTTATTTGAGAAATTTGGCCACACGGAACAGAAACTGAGTCTAAGAAGGTACTGAGCAAGCCTGGTTGTAGAAGTCTTCTCTTATGGCAATATTGGCTCACTTTCTTCATGGTCCAGGGTTCCAATTGGCTGGTAACTAGTTGGTGATGGAGCAAGAGTAGTCTACGCGATAGCCTTTTTCCATTTATTGAGAAATTTGGCCACACGTAACAGAAACTGAGTCCAAGAAGGGCCTGAGCAAGCCTGGGTGTAAAAAGTCTTCTTTATGGCATATTGGCTCACTTTCTTCATGGTCCAGGGGTTTAAATTGGATGGTAACTAGTTGGTGATGGAGCTAGAGTAGTCTACGCGATAGCCTTTTTCCATTTATTTGAGAAATTTGGCCACACGGAACAGAAACTGAATCTAAGAAGGGCCTGAGCAAGCCTGGGTGTAGAAAGTCTTCTATTATGGCAATATTGGCTCACTTTCTTCATGGTCCAGGGGTTCAAATTGGCTGGTAACTAGTTGGTGATGGAGCTAGAGTAGTCTACGCGATAGCTTTTTTCCATTTATTTGAGAAATTTGGCCACACGGAACAGAAACTGAGTCCAAGAAGGGTCTGAGCAAGCCTAGGTGAAGAAAGCCTTCTGTTATGGCAATATTGGCTCACTTTCTTTATGGTCCAGGGGTTCAAATTGGCTGGTAATTAGTTGGTGATGGAGCTAGAGTAGTCTACGCGATAGCCTTTTTCCATTTATTTGAGAAATTTGGCCACACGGAATAGAAACTGAGTCCAAGAAGGGTCTGAGCAAGAATGGGTGCGAAAGTCTTCAGTTATGGCAATATTGGCTCACTTTCTTCATGGTCCATGGGTTCAAATTGGCTGGTAACTAGTTGGTGAGGAAGCTAGAGTAGTCCACGCGATAGCCTTTTTCCATTTATTTGAGAAATTTAGCCACACGGAACAAAAACTGAGTCCAAGACGGGCCTGAGCAAGCCTAGGTGAAGAAAGTCTTCTGTAATGGCAGTATTGGCTCACTTTGTTCATGGTCCAGGGGTTCAAATTGGCTGGTAACTAGTTGGTGACGGAGCTAGAGTAGTCTACGCGATAGCCTTTTTCAATTAATTTGAGAAATTTGGCCACACGGAAGAAACTGAGTCTAAGAAGGGCCTGAGCAAGCCTGGGTGTAGAAAGTCTTCTATTATGGCAATATTGGCTCACTTTTTTCACGGTCCAGGGGTTCCAATTGGCTGGTAACTAGTTGGTGATGGACCTAGAGTAGTCTACGCGATAGCCTTTTTCCATTTATTTGAGAAATTTGGCCACACGGAACAGAAACTGAGTCCAAGAAGGGTCTGAGCAAGCCTGGGTGTAGAAAGGCTTCTGTTATGGCAATATTGGCTCACTTTCTTCATGGTCCAGGGGTTCAAATTGGCTGGTAACTAGTTGATGATGAAGCTAGAGTAGTCCACGCGATAGCCTTTTTCCATTTATTTGAGAAATTTGGCCACACAGAACAAAGACTGAGTCCAAGACGGGCCGGAGCAAGCCTAGTGAAGAAAGCCTTCTGTTATGGCAATATTGGCTGACTTTCTTCATGGTCCAGGGGTTCAAATTGGCTGGTAACTAGTTGGTGATAAAGCTAGAGTAGTCTACGCGATAGCCTTTTTCCACTTATTAGAGAAATTTGGCCACACGGATCAGAAAATGAGTCCAAGAAGGGCCTGAGCAAGTCTAGGTGTAGAAAGTCTTCTATTATGGCAATATTGGCTCACTTTCTCATGGTCTAGGGGTTCCAATTGGCTGGTAACTAGTTGGTGATGGAGCTAGAGTAGTCTACGCGATAGCTTTTTCCATTTATTTGAGAAATTTGGCCACACGGAACAGAAACTGAGTCCAAGAAGGGTCTGAGCAAGCCTGGGTGTAGAAAGTCTTCTGTTATGGCAATATTGGCACATTTTCTTTATGGTCCAGGGGTTCAAATTGGCTGGTAACTAGTTGGTGATGAAGCAAGAGTAGTCCACGCGATACCTTTTTCCATTTATTCGAGAAATTTAGCAACACAGAACAAAAACTGAGTCCAAGAGGGCCTGAGCATGCCTAGGTGAAGAAAGTCTTCTGTTATGGCAATATTGGCTCACTTTCTTCATGGTCCAGGGGTTCAAATTGGCTGGTAACTAGTTGGTGATGAAGTTAGAGTAGTCTACGCGATAGCCTTTTTCCACTTATTAGAGAAATTTGGCCACACGGATCAGAAACTGAGTCCATGAAGGGCCTGAGCAAGGCTGGGTGTAAAAAGTCTTCTGTTATGGCAATATTGGCTCACTTTCTTCATGGTCTAGGGGTTCAAATTGGCTGGTAATAGTTGGTGATGGAGCTAGAGTAGTCTACGCGGTAGCCTTTTTCAATTTATTTGAGAAATTTGGCCACACGGAACAGAAACTGAGTCCAAGAAGGGTCTGAGCAAGCCTGGGTGCAAAAAGTCTTCTGTTATGGCAATATTGGCTCACTTTCTTCATGGTTCAGGGGTTCAAATTGGCTGGTAACTAGATGATGAAGCTAGAGTAGTCCACGCGATAGCCTTTTTCCATTTATTTGAGAAATTTGGCCACACAGAACAAAAACTGAGTCCAAGACGGGCCTGAGCAAGCCTAGGTGAAGAAAGCCTTCTGTTATGGCAATATTGGCTCAGTTTCTTCATGGTCCAGGGGTTCAAATTGGCTAGTAACTACTTGGTGATGGAGCTAGAGTAGTCTACTCGATAGCCTTTTTCCACTTATTAGAGAAATTTGGCCACACGGATCAGAAACTGAGTCCAAGAAGGGCCTGAGCTAGCCTGGGTGTAAAAAGTCTTCTGTTATGGCAATATTGGCTCACTTTCTTCATGGTCTAGGGGTTCAAATTGGCTGGTAACTAGTTGGTGATGGAGCTAGAGTAGTCTACGCGATAGCCTTTTTCAATTTATTTGAGAAATTTGGCCACAGGGAACAGAAACTGAGTCTAAGAAGGGCCTGAGCAAGCCTGGGTGTAGAAAGTCTTCTATTATGGCAATATTGGCTCACTTTCTTCGTGGTCCAGGGGTTTAAATTGGATGGTAACTAGTTGGTGATGGAGCTAGAGTAGTCTACGCGATAGCCTTTTTCCATTTATTTGAGAAATTTGGCCACACGGAACAGAAACTGAGTTCAAAAAGGGTCTGAGCAAGCCTGGGTGTAGAAAGTCTTCTGTTATGACAATATTGGCTCACTTTCTTCATGGTCCAGGGGTTCAAATTGGCTGGTAACTAGTTGGTGATGAAGCAAGAGTAGTCCACGCGGTAGCCTTTTTCCATTTATTTGAGAAATTTAGCAACACAGAACAAAAACTGAGTCCAAGACGGGCCTGAGCAAGCCTAGGTGAAGAAAGTCTTCTGTTATGGCAATATTAGCTCACTTTCTTCATGGTCTTGGGGTTCAAATTGGCTGGTAACTAGTTGGTGATGGAGCTAGAGTAGTCTACGCGATAGCCTTTTTCAATTTATTTGAGAAATTTGGCCACACGGAACAGAAACTGAGTCTAAGAAGGGCCTGAGCAAGCCTGGGTGTAGAAAGTCTTCTATTATGGCAATATTGGCTCACTTTCTTCATGGTCCAGGGGTTCCAATTGGCTGGTAACTAGTTGGTGATGGACCTAGAGTAGTCTACGCGATAGCCTTTTTCCATTTATTTGAGAAATTTGGCCACACAGAACAAAGACTGAGTCCAAGAAGGGTCGGAGCAAGCCTGGGTGTAGAAAGGCTTCTGTTATGGCAATATTGGCTCACTTTCTTCATGGTCCAGGGGTTCAAATTGGCTGGTAACTAGTTGATGATGAAACTAGAGTAGTCCACGCGATAGCCTTTTTCCATTTATTTGAGAAATTTGGCCACACAGAACAAAGACTGAGTCCAAGACGGGCCGGAGCAAGCCTAGGTGAAGAAAGCCTTCTGTTATGGCAATATTGGCTGACTTTCTTCATGGTCCAGGGGTTCAAATTGGCTGGTAACTAGTTGGTGACGAAGCTAGAGTAGTCTACGCGATAGCCTTTTTCCACTTATTAGAGAAATTTGGCCACACGGATCAGAAACTGAGTCCAAAAAGGGCCTGAGCAAGTCTAGGTGTAGAAAGTGTTCTATTATGGCAATATTGGCTCACTTTCTTCATGGTCTAGGGGTTCCAATTGGCTGGTAACTAGTTGGTGATGGAGCTAGAGTAGTCTACGCGATAGCCTTTTCCATTTATTTGAGAAATTTGGCCACACGGAACAGAAACTGAGTCCAAGAAGGGCCTGAGCAAGCCTGGGTGTAAAAAGTATTCTGTTATGGCAATATTGGCTCACTTTCTTTATGGTCCAGGGGTTCAAATTGGCTGGTAACTAGTTGGTGTTACGTGTGGCCAAATTTAAACCCCTGGACCATGAAGAAAGTGAGCCAATATTGCCATAAAAGAATACTTTTTACACCCAGGCTTGCTCAGGCCCTTCTTGGACTCAGTTTCTGTTACGTGTGGCCAAATTTCTCAAATAAATGGAAAAAGGCTATCGCGTAGACTACTCTTGCTCCATCACCAACTAGTTACCAGCCAATTGGAACCCCTGGACCATGAAGAAAGTGAGCCAATATTGCCATAAGAGAAGACTTTCTACACCCAGGTTTGCTCAGGCCCTTCTTAGACTCAGTTTCTGTTCCGTGTGGCCAAATTTCTCAAATAAATTGAAAAAGGCTATCGCGTAGACTACTCTAGCTCCATCACCAACTAGTTACCAGCCAATTTGAACCCCTAGACCATGAAGAAAGTGAGCCAATATTGCCATAACAGAAGACTTTTTACACCCAGGCTTGCTCAGGCCCTTCTTGGACTCAGTTTCTGATCCGTGTGGCCAAATTTCTCTAATAAGTGGAAAAAGGCTATCGCGTAGACTACTCTAACTTCATCACCAACTAGTTACCAGCCAATTTGAACCCCTGGACCATGAAGAAAGTGAGCCAACATTGCCATAACAGAAGACTATCTTCACCTAGGCATGCTTAGGCCCGTCTTGGACTCAGTTTTTGTTCTGTGTTGCTAAATTCTCGAATAAATGGAAAAATGCTATCGCGTTGACTACTCTTGCTTCATCACCAACTAGTTACCAGCCAATTTGAACCCCTGGACCATAAAGAAAGTGAGCCAATATTGCCATAACAAAAGACTTTCTACACCCAGGCTTGCTCAGACCCTTCTTGGACTCAGTTTCTGTTCCGTGTGGCCAAATTTCTCAATAAATGGAAAAAGGCTATCGCGTAGACTACTCTAGCTCCATCACCAACTAGTTACCAGCCAATTGGAACCCCTAGACCATGAAGAAAGTGAGCCAATATTGCCATAATAGAAGACTTTCTACACCTAGCCTTGCTCAGGCCCTTCTTGGACTCAGTTTCTGATCCGTGTGGCCAAATTTCTCTAATAAGTGGAAAAAGGCTATCGCGTAGACTACTCTAGCTTCATCACCAACTAGTTACCAGCCAATTTGAACCTCTGGACCATGAAGAAAGTCAGCCAATATTGCCATAACAGAAGGCTTTCATCACCTAGGCTTGCTCCGGCCCGTCTTGGACTCAGTCTTTGTTCTGTGTGGCCATATTTCTCAAATAAATGGAAAAAGGCTATCGCGTGGACTACTCTAGCTTCATCATCAACTAGTTACCAGCCAATTTGAACCCCTGGACCATGAAGAAAGTGAGCCAATATTGCCATAACAGAAGCCTTTCTACTCCCAGGCTTGCTCAGACCCTTCTTGGACTCAGTTTCTGTTCCGTGTGGCCAAATTTCTCAAATAAATGGAAAAAGGCTATCGCGTAGACTACTCTAGGTCCATCACCAACTAGTTACCAGCCAATTGGAACCCCTGGACCATGAAGAAAGTGAGCCAATATTGCCATAATAGAAGACTTTCTACACGCAGGCTTGCTCAGGCCCTTCTTAGACTCAGTTTCTGTTCCGTGTGGCCAAATTTCTCAAATAAATTGAAAAAGGCTATCGCGTAGACTACTCTAGCTCCATCACCAACTAGTTACCAGCCAATTTGAACCCAAGACCATGAAGAAAGTGAGCCAATATTGCCATAACAGAAGACTTTTTACACCCAGGCTTGCTCAGGCCCTTTTTGGACTCAGTTTCTGATCCGTGTGGCCAAATTTCTCAAATAAATGGAAAAAGGCTATCGCGTAGACTACTCTAGCTCCATCACCAACTAGTTACCAGCCAATTTGAACCCCTGGACCATGAAGAAAGTGAGCCAATATTGCCATAACAGAAGACTTTCTTCACCTAGGCTTGCTCAGGCCCGTCTTGGACTCAGTTTTTGTTCTGTGTTGCTAAATTTCTTAAATAAATGGAAAAAGGCTACCGCGTGGACTACTCTTGCTTCATCACCAACTAGTTACCAGCCTATTTGAACCCCTGGACCATGAAGAAAGTGAGCCAATATTGCCATAACAGAAGACTTTCTACACCCAGGCTTGCTCAGACCCTTCTTGAACTCAGTTTCTGTTCCGTGTGGCCAAATTTCTCAAATAAATGGAAAAAGGCTATCGCGTAGACTACTCTAGCTCCATCACCAACTAGTTACCATCCAATTTAAACCCCTGGACCACGAAGAAAGTGAGCCAATATTGCCATAATAGAAGACTTTCTACACCCAGGCTTGCTCAGGCCCTTCTTAGACTCAGTTTCTGTTCCCTGTGGCCAAATTTCTCAAATAAATTGAAAAAGGCTATCGCGTAGACTACTCTAGCTCCATCACCAACTAGTTACCAGCCAATTTGAACCCCTAGACCATGAAGAAAGTGAGCCAATATTGCCATAACAGAAGACTTTTTACACCCAGGCTTGCTCAGGCCCTTCTTGGACTCAGTTTCTGATCCGTGTGGCCAAATTTCTCTAATAAGTGGAAAAAGGCTATCGAGTAGACTACTCTAGCTCCATCACCAAGTAGTTACTAGCCAATTTGAACCCCTGGACCATGAAGAAACTGAGCTAATATTGCCATAACAGAAGGCTTTCTACACCCAGGCTTGCTCAGGCCCTTTTTGGACTCAGTTTCTGATCCGTGTGGCCAAATTCTCAAATAAATGGAAAAAGGCTATCGCGTCGACTACTCTAGCTCCATCACCAACTAGTTACCAGCCAATTTGAACCCCTGGACCATGAAGAAAGTGAGCCAATATTGCCATAACAGAAGACTTTCTTCACCTAGGCTTGCTCAGGCCCGTCTTGGACTCAGTTTTTGTTCTGTGTTGCTAAATTTCTCAAATAAATGGAAAAAGGCTATCGCGTGGACTACTCTAGCTTCATCATCAACTAGTTACCAGCCAATTTGAACCCTGGACTATGAAGAAAGTGAGCCAATATTGCCATAACAGAAGACTTTCTACACCCAGGCTTGCTCAGACCCTTCTTGGACTCAGTTTCTCTTCCGTGTTGCCAAATTTCTCTAATAAGTGGAAAAAGGCTATCGAGTAGACTACTCTACCTCCATCACCAACTAGTTACTAGCCAATTTGAACCCCTGGACCATGAAGAAACTGAGCCAATATTGCCATAACAGAAGGCTTTCTTCACCTAGGCTTGCTCAGGCCCGTCTTGGACTCAGTTTTTGTTCTGTGTGGCCAAATTTCTCAAATAAATGGAAAAAGCCTATCGCGTGGAGTACTCTAGCTTCATCATCAACTAGTTACCGGCCAATTTGAACCCCTGAACCATGAAGAAAGTGAGCCAATATTGCCATAACAGAAGACTTTCTACACCCAGGCTTGCTCAGACCCTTCTTGGACTCAGTTTCTCTTCCGTGTGGCCAAATTTCTCAAATAAATGGAAAAAGGCTATCGCGTAGACTACTCTAGCTCCATCACCAACTAGTTACCAGCCAATTGGAACCCCTGGACCATGAAGAAAGTGAGCCAATATTGCCATAATAGAAGACTTTCTACACCCAGGCTTGCTCAGTCCCTTCTTAGACTCAGTTTCTGTTCCGTGTGGCCAAATTTCTCAAATAAATTGAAAAAGGCTATCGCGTAGACTACTCTAGCTCCATCACCAACTAGTTACCAGCCAATTTGAACCCCTGGACCATGAATAAAGTGAGCCAATATTGCCATTACAGAAGACTTTCTTCACCTAGGCTTGCTCAGGCCCGTCTTGGACTCAGTTTTTGTTCCGTGTGGCTAAATTTCTCAAATAAATGGAAAAAGGCTATCGCGTGGACTACTCTAGCTTCCTCACCAACTAGTTACCAGCCAATTTGAACCCATGGACTATGAAGAAAGTGAGCCAATATTGCCATAACTGAAGACTTTCTGCACCCAGGCTTGCTCAGACTCTTCTTGGACTCAGTTTCTATTCCGTGTGGCCAAATTTCTCAAATAAATGGAAAAAGGCTATCGCGTAGACTACTCTAGCTACATCGCCAACTAGTTACCAACCAATTTGAACCCCTGGACCATAAAGAAAGTGAGCCAATATTGCCATAACAGAAGGCTTTCTTCACCTAGGCTTGCTCAGACCCTTCTTGGACTCAGTTTCTGTTCCGTGTGGCCAAATTTCTCAAATAAATGGAAAAAAGCTATCGCGTAGACTACTCTAGCTCCATCACCAACTAGTTACCAGCCAATTTGAACCCCTGGACCATGAAGAAAGTGAGCCAATATTGCCATAATAGAAGACTTTCTACACCCAGGCTTGCTCAGGCCCTTCTTAGATTCAGTTTCTGTTCCGTGTGCCCAAATTTCTCAAATAAATGGAAAAAGGCTATCGCGTAGACTACTCTAGCTCCATCACCAACTAGTTACCATCCAATTTAAACACCTGGACCATGAAGAAAGTGAGCCAATATTGCCATAAAAGAAGACTTTTTACAGGCCCTTCTTGGACTCAGTTTCTGTTACGTGTGGCCAAATTTCTCAAATAAATGGAAAAAGGCTATCGCGTAGACTACTCTTGCTCCATTACCAACTAGTTACCAGCCAATTGGAACCCCTGGACCATGAAGAAAGTGAGCCAATATTGCCATAAGAGAAGACTTTCTACACCCAGGCTTGCTCAGGCCCTTCTTAGATTCAGTTTATGTTCCGTGTGGCCAAATTTCTCAAATAAATTGAAAAAGGCTATCGCGTGGACTACTCTTGCTCCATTACCAACTAGTTACCAGCCAATTGGAACCCTGGACCATGAAGAAAGTGAGCCAATATTGCCATTACAGAAGACTTTCTTCACCTAGGCTTGCTCAGGCCCGTCTTGGACTCAGTTTTTGTTCCGTGTGGCTAAATTTCTCAAATAAATGGAAAAAGGCTATCGCGTGGACTACTCTAGCTTCCTCACCAACTAGTTACCAGCCAATTTGAACCCATGGACCATGAAAAAGTGAGCCAATATTGCCATAACTGAAGACTTTCTGCACCCAGGCTTGCTCAGACCCTTCTTGGACTCAGTTTCTATTCCGTGTGGCCAAATTTCTCAAATAAATGGAAAAAGGCTATCGCGTAGACTACTCTAGCTATATCACCAACTAGTTACCAACCAATTTGAACCCCTGGACCATAAAGAAAGTGAGCCAATATTGCCATAACAGAAGGCTTTCTTCACCTAGGCTTGCTCAGACCCTTCTTGGACTCAGTTTCTGTTCCGTGTGGCCAAATTTCTCAAATAAGTTGTAAAAGGCTATCGCGTAAACTACTCTAGCTCCATTACCAACTAGTTACCAGCCAATTGGAACCCCTGGACCATGAAGAAAGTGAGCCAATATTGCCATAATAGAAGACTTTCTACACCCAGGCTTGCTCAGGCCCTTCTTAGACTCAGTTTCTGTTCCGTGTGGCCAAATTTCTCAAATAAATTGAAAAAGGCTATCGCGTAGACTACTCTAGCTCCATCACCAACTAGTTACCAGCCAATTTGAACCCCTGGACCATGAAGAAAGTGAGCCAATATTGCCATTACAGAAGACTTTCTTCACCTAGGCTTGCTCAGGCCCGTCTTGGACTCAGTTTTTGTTCCGTGTGGCTAAATTTCTCAAATAAATGGAAAAAGGCTATCGCGTGGACTACTCTAGCTTCCTCACCAACTAGTTACCAGCCAATTTGAACCCATGGACCATGAAGAAAGTGAGCCAATATTGCCATAACTGAAGACTTTCTGCACCCAGGCTTGCTCAGACCCTTCTTGGACTCAGTTTCTATTCCGTGTGGCCAAATTTCTCAAATAAATGGAAAAAGGCTATCGCGTAGACTACTCTAGCTAGATCACCAACTAGTTACCAACCAATTTGAACCCCTGGACCATAAAGAAAGTGAGCCAATATTGCCATAACAGAAGGCTTTCTTCACCTAGGCTTGCTCAGACCCTTCTTGGACTCAGTTTCTATTCCGTGTGGCCAAATTTCTCAAATAAATGGAAAAAAGCTATCGCGTAGACTACTCTAGCTCCATCACCAACTAGTTGCCAGCCAATTTGAACCCCTGGACCATGAAGAAAGTGAGCCAATATTGCCATAATAGAAGACTTTCTACACCCAGGCTTGCTCAGGCCCTTCTTAGATTCAGTTTCTGTTCCGTGTGCCCAAATTTCTCAAATAAATGGAAAAAGGCTATCGCGTAGACTACTCTAGCTCCATCACCAACTAGTTTCCATCCAATTTAAACCCCTGGACCATGAAGAAAGTGAGCCAATATTGCCATAAAAGAAGACTTTTTACACCCAGGCTTGCTCAGGCCCTTCTTGGACTCAGTTTCTGTTACGTGTGGCCAAATTTCTCAAATAAATGGAAAAAGGCTATCGCGTAGACTACTCTTGCTCCATTACCAACTAGTTACCAGCCAATTGGAACCCCTGGACCATGAAGAAAGTGAGCCAATATTGCCATAAGAGAAGACTTTCTACACCCAGGCTTGCTCAGGCCCTTCTTAGACTCAGTTTCTGTTCCGTGTGGCCAAATTTCTCAAATAAATTGAAAAAGGCTATTGCGTAGACTACTCTAGCTCCATCACCAACTAGTTACCAGCCAATTTGAACCCCAAGACCATGAAGAAAGTGAGCCAATATTGCCATAACAGAAGACTTTTTACACCCAGGCTTGCTCATGCCCTTTTTGGACTCAGTTTCTGATCCGTGTGGCCAAATTTCTCAAATAAATGGAAAAAGCCTATCGCGTAGACTACTCTAGCTCCATCACCAACTAGTTACCAGCCAATTTGAACCCCTGGACCATGAAGAAAGTGAGCCAATATTGCCATAACAGAAGACTTTCTTCACCTAGGCTTGCTCAGGCCCGTCTTGGACTCAGTTTTTGTTCTGTGTTGCTAAATTTCTCAAATAAATGGAAAAAGGCTATCGCGTGGACTACTCCTGCTTCATCACCAACTAGTTACCAGCCAATTTGAACTCCTGGACCATGAAGAAAGTGAGCCAATATTGCCATAACAGAAGACTTTCTACACCCAGGCTTGCTCAGACCCTTCTTGAACTCAGTTTCTGTTCCGTGTGGCCAAATTTCTCAAATAAATGGAAAAAGGCTATCGCGTAGACTACTCTAGCTCCATCACCAACTAGTTACCATCCAATTTAAGCCCCTGGACTACGAAGAAAGTGAGCCAATATTGCCATAATAGAAGACTTTCTACACCCAATCTTGCTCAGGCCCTTCTTAGACTCAGTTTCTGTTCCCTGTGGCCAAATTTCTCAAATAAATTGAAAAAGGCTATCGCGTAGACTACTCTAGCTCCATCACCAACTAGTTACCAGCCAATTTGAACCCCTAGACCATGACGAAAGTGAGCCAATATTGCCATAACAGAAGACTTTTTACACCCAGGCTTGCTCAGGCCCTTCTTGGACTCAGTTTCTGATCCGTGTGGCCAAATTTCTGTAATAAGTGGAAAAAGGCTATCGCGTAGACTACTCTAGCTCCATCACCAACTAGTTACCAGCCAATTTGAACCCCTGGACCATGAAGAAACTGAGCCAATATTGCCATAACAGAAGGCTTTCTTCACCTAGGCTTGCTCAGGCCCGTCTTGGACTCAGTTTTTGTTCTGTGTGGCCAAATTTCTCAAATAAATGGAAAAAGGCTATCGCGTGGACTACTCTAGCTTCATCATCAACTAGTTACCAGCCAATTTGAACCCCTGGACCATGAAGAAAGTGAGCCAATATTGCCATAACAGAAGACTTTCTACAACCAGGCTTGCTCAGACCCTTCTTGGACTCAGTTTCTATTCCGTGTGGCCAAATTTCTCAAATAAATAGAAAAAGGCTATCGCGTAGACTACTCTAGCTCCATCACCAACTAGTTACCAGCCAATTGGAACCTCTGGACCATGAAGAAAGTGAGCCAATATTGCCATAATAGAAGACTTTCTACACCCAGGCTTGCTCAGGCCCTTCTTAGACTCAGTTTCTGTTCCGTGTGGCCAAATTTCTCAAATAAATTGAAAAAGGCTATCGCGTAGACTAATCTAGCTCCATCACCAACTAGTTACCAGCCAATTTGAACCCCTGGACCATGAAGAAAGTGAGCCAATATTGCCATTACAGAAGACTTTCTTCACCTAGGCTTGCTCAGGCCCGTATTGGACTCAGTTTTTGTTCCGTGTGGCTAAATTTCTCAAATAAATGGAAAAAGGCTATCGCGTGGGCTGTTGGAATATGTAATCTATATACCGTATAGATATGGTATAGTATACCAATCTATACGGTATCCCTATGTAAGCCACAGTGGGTGCTTTTCCCACCTCTATATAACACGAACCCGATCCCTCCAACGAGGGTATCGTTGATAAAGCGAAGCTCGATCGATGGCGTGGTGGCAAACTGTAGCGCCACCCCGCCCCGTCGGCTGGCGGCCGGCCCATGGTGCAGACTGCAGAGCACAGGCACGGGCACTGCACCTGGTTCTGGTTGGTGGCTGTTGCCCGCCGTTATCCGTAAACCGTTGATCACAAAAGCCGGTTCGTGGTTTTGCGCTTTGCGTTTGCCCGTCGCAGAGCACTACCATCTCGATCACACCAACAGCTTAGCTAGAGCCGGAAGGAACACGTGTGTCGACGGTTGGGTCTCCCGGCCTGCCGGGCAAAGGAAGCGACGTACGTGCCTCCGTTGCGCCGCTAGCAGCTGCCTCGTGCTCGCTCACGTACGGCTGAGCATGCATGTTTTTCACACCGGCCGGCGTCGACATGATCTACTCCGGTGCTAGCAGTAGCTACACGAATGGATCAGCTAGAACAGCCACGTTGAGTAGATAGGCTCGATCGTACAGAGCGTGTACTTGGCACGTGACTGTCATAATCTAATTAAGTCCCGTGTGAGCACTCGGTCCCGTGCTGTACTCCCGTGTGAACCGTGGTTGAGTGCAAGCTTGCCAATTTGCACTGAAAACACTATCCTCTGTACGATGAGCCGTGGGACAGCGCTAGTACAGGACCGGTGTGTGGCCTGGAGATCAATCGATTGTCATGAAGATGAAAGCGCCATCACTGGACGAGAACTGATCGTCAATCTCAGTCTAGCTTTTTGATATCATCATAGTTCATCCTGTAGATATCTCCGATTCATAATAGTTAGTACGATAATAAATATCGATCGACAACAATGGCGAGTTGACAAAACGCTTGGCCCTCGCGTCGTCCTCCCGATTAGGGTTTCCCCTTGCGCCGCCACCTCTCCCTGCTCCCCTTCCCCCTCCGCCGCCTGAGAAGGGTCCGGGCTCGCCCGCCCGGCCTGCCGGTGATGGTTGCGGCGAGGATCAACCGCTCTGCGTCTCGTGCGGAGGGTTTCGGGCGCCAAGGCAGCGGCCTCGGGTGGAAAAGCGACGTCGACCGTGCGGCCGGTGGCGCTCGTGGATGCTGGTCGGCGTCCTGGGCCGTGTGGGTGGCAGGGCGACGGCGGGTCAGAACCTCACTCTCCCCTCTGGTCCTCTCCTCCCCGCTTGTTTTGGCTGTCGGCGCCCTTTTGGGGGCTGGCAGAGCTGCTGGCGGGGGAGCTGGTGGTGTGAGCTGGGTCCGGGAGAAATCCCTGGTCGATCTGACCACAATGGCGGCGACGCCTTTTGGGGCGCCGTTTACCTTCATGGAGGCGCTGTTGAGGTCCCATCTCCCCACCCCCAAACCTCGGCCCGGGTGAAAGCCCAAAACTCTCGTTAGTTGGAATGCGGCGGCGCCGTGGGTGTCATTTCCTCCTTGGAGGCGCCGTCTGGGGCTCGGTGGTTTTGCAGGTGAGGGGTGCCATGGTGTTGGTGAGTGTTTGCAGGTGGTGTGGTTGAGGTGGCCGGCGGTCCTGGCCGTCTCTGCTCGAATTCTCTGCATCTTCGAGGGCAGCGGCTTCTCCCAAGCTTGCCCTTTTCGTCTTGGATGTCCTTGGCTTTGAAGCTGTTTGGTGCTGGTGCTCATCGCAATGTGGCGTTCTCTGTGGTCTGGTCTTCCGTGGTGGTTCCTCGGACCACACCTCTCCTTGTTCTCGGGTGAACTTCTCCTTTGTCCGACGGTGCGGCGCCCTTGAGCCTGGGCGAGGGGGTTGGGACCCTCTTCGGCGATGGAAGAGGATGGTGTGTTTTCCCTTGCCACTTGAAGCTGATCACAAGGTGCTGGCCTCTTGTCGACTTGCTGCCGTTGCCTTTGCTTCGGCTTCGGCGTTCGAGCGCGGAGGACTTCGTCTTCTCCAAGTGGTGCTTCGTTTTTCTTTCTTGTGTGCTTGGGTTGTACGTCGTGTTGTAAGCTGTTCTCAGCATCCTTGTATCGTTCGGCCGTTGTTGGCTTTGTTAATTCAAATCAGGGCTCTTCTCGAGCCTACTGTTTCATAATAAATATCGATCTTTTACACACAAGCTTTGTCAAAGCGTTCGATTATGTTCTGCCCGCTCAGCATTGACGTGATCGATCTATATATCAATTACTCGATTGGTACATACTCCTACATGATCATCGATTGTTATTTCCCGGAACTCATGCATGCCAGGCTGTCTATGTTGTTTGGATGTGCCAAAATGAGGAATAGTGAGATCGTGAAGGAATGTTAATTCGGCTGTTCAAGAAAAGAAAGAAAAAGTTGCCAAAATGTAGGCGTGGATGGCATATCTTTTCATAGGAGCAAAATACAAATGCATAAGTTTAGGCCCACAAGTTAGTCATCCCGCGTTATCGGCCAGTTCCACTCCTCTTTTCTCGAGACAACCGTTACTCCCTTCTTCGAGTCTATCTTGTATCGATGTGCCAAATGAGGAATAGTGAGATCGTGAAGGAAAGTAAATTTGGTTGTTCAAGAACAGAAAGAAAAAGCTCCCGAAAGGTTAGGTGCTAATGGTAGGAGTATATGTTTTCATCGGAGCAAAATACAAATGTATCCGTTGAAGTACACAAGTTAGTCTTTCCATGTTATCGACCCGCTTCACTTCTCTAACCTCGAGACCATACCGTTGCTCCCATCTTCCTCGCAGAAGATGAGCTCCTTACGTGCTCCCTCTCGACAAGCCAATCTCATTGTAGCCAACGTTACTGATCTCGGTCTGCCTCTTCTACTATTCATGATTGGCGGTCTCGTTGATGTTTATGTTTTCCACAAACCTGCCCAAAACGATCATTCTAAGTCATGCTCACAATGGCCTTATTTCAACTTCTCGCCATTCCAGACCTAGCATCCCACTTAGTAAAATACTTATATCCAGTCTTAGAACTCATTCGGCATTGTCGTAGACTTGGCCTCTCACTTAGGAAATTGTTATCTCCATTCAATGGGCTTACTCTCCTTTCACCCTCCTTATAGAATCTATAGTTTTGTTAGACCCCTCTATCGCTCTCCTTTTGCCCTCTTTCTCTCACCTTTCACGCTCCCTATACAATGTATGGTGTCGGTGTCTCCTTCGTGGTCCAAATAAATCCTTGCATGTCGTCAGTATGTCAATGTTTTGCTTCTGCGAAAACCGAAGGAGAGAAGGAACTTGCATGCGCAAGGATGAAAATATAAGTGATTGAACATGGTATTGGAAGCTAGCAAGGGTGTCCATGTTGGATGTGAGGAGGTCGGCGAATGAACTCCGAGACGGTGTCGAACAAGAAGAAGTACGCGCGGTCGCCATCCTACGTCTCCAGCGACTATAGGTATCCCGGAGGGCGTGCACGCGCACCACGGCTGGATCCACGTCACCGGAGTCGGGCAGGTTCAGACACATCTGGGTCACCGTATCACCGTAACCGGGGTGTCCCTGAAATTCCTGCATGTCACCTTGTCGTCTGGTCTTGATCATCTTCTCAATCGCCAACCGGATGGCATACCAGATGGCTTACATGTTGCGGGCAATACCTTTGTGTTCCCCATGAGTTAATATTAATTTACGCTATAATTTTGCACTTGTTCATAATTCATTATTTTTCACGATACAATCTTATCTTCTATATTGTTATATTACGTGTTTTGCAGAACTAGTACACATTGCTGTTGCAAAATATTAGTTTTGTTCATTGTTATACATAGACCACTGAAAATCATACACTCGTAGTGTGCTAGGTTCAAACTGCTGAATAGTTAAGTTGGTTCTTTTGCATTAGAGAAGTCATCCCTTTAAAAACAACTTATATGTGAGAAAATTAAGAATTTAAAATAAAAATACATGCATATGCGGATGATTTTGTGACAATCGCATGGCATATATTCTAATTATACTGAGGTATAATTTTTCAAAGCACATCTGCTCTGTGGCCACGTATAGCCTAATTAAAAATTCTAGAGTGTATGACGTGTCAATGAAAAGGTTATCATCAAATCGCAAGCATGTTGTTTTATTAGATTTTTTTCTCAGTAAATGTGCCTCCCTTTTTTTTGACACAAAAACAGTAGGGAAAGCCCCTACTGTGTCAAAAAAATTGATTTTTTTTTAAATGGAGAATGTACAAATGTGCCTCCCATTTTATCGACAAGTAAATGACTATCACACGAGTTCATGTGGGTACAGTAATCATCTGACGACATGTGTTTGCTCCGCAATTGCTGTCGGTGGAGATCAAAAATCACATATTATAATTGGACTAATTTTGCACATACATGATTATTCCAAGTCCATGTCATCCCTTTCAATTGAACGGTCTCCGTGGACCCTTGTTCTGCCCTTACTATATAAGAACATGCTTGCGGAGGAGACAGGAGGAGCTCAGGGGTTGCGGTATGTCTGGTAGCACGCGTCTCTCCTCTTCCCCTCTCTCTCCTTCTCTTCTTGAGAGTCAACCTCCTCCGCCGCCCAGATCCGGCCTCTCTCGCCGTCGGCGCTCGCGCCGGCTGGTGTAGAGATGGATTAGGGTGCCGGCCGCCTTGTATAGCAGTCGAATATCTAGTAGTCTAGGTTTTGTTGTTTTCTTCGTGGCGGATGGCCCGTCTATCCTTCCCCGAAGGTCAGTAGCTCCGATGCTAGGGTGCGGCGCCGAGCTCGCCGTCGATCTGCGTTTCGTCAAGCTTCCAAGGTGGAGGAAAGGCGGAGGTGAATCGTTGGCAACTTTCTTCAATAAGCGCCTCAGTCTCCTATCTCTGTGCGGCGCTCTTCTTCTCCTGACCGGCCTCGGTGGCGAAGGGGAAAAGAAGAGTGGCGTGCGGCTGATGGAGCGCAGCAGCTATCCCGGCGGTGGGGCGGATGCGCCGCTGGAGTGGGAGAACCTGCAGCTTCCTGGAGCTCCATGGAGGAGTTTCTCGACTTCAGGTATCAACCGCTGCTGTTCGAATAATCATCTGTTCCGTTTGGGAGCTCTTGGATCGAAGGCTGCTTGTCTTCTATGGCGCGGAGGTAGCGGGGAAGAAGACCCGAGTTTTGGATCTACGGCTTCTTGGGGAAAAGCTTCTGGCTGCAAATTTCGGAGCTCATCAATGGCGGTGACTATGCTCCGTCGTTACCTTCGGCCGATGGGGCCACTCCGAGCTGTGGTATCTTCAACCTCCAGGCCGGCGTGCCGATGCGGAGGCCCCTTTCCAGTTCCACGGCGGCGCTCATCGTTGTGCTGTCTCCAAGTGGTTCTGTCCCCGGCGACGGCGCCGACGGCCGTCGTGTCGAACTGCTCTTCTCGTGCGGTGGAGAAGGACCTGATTGCGTTCTTTTTTATTTAGTGAAGGTCCTTTTTGCAAAAGCCAAGGACTTGGTTGTAATTTCCTTTTACTTTGTGGTCCTTGATGTAAGTTGTAATCCCACCGACTAATGCAGTCGGGATCCTTCGGGATCCCCCCCTTTGTTCAAAAAAAACACTTGTGCAATTAAGTAGTATTTTCCTTCAAAAACTAGATTTTTGTTCCAACATGAAAACAAAATAAAAGATGAAAATTCTAAACAGACAAATATGAAGAAGCAAAAGGCCAAATCAAAAAATGTTTTGTGGCACGTCTTGCGACTGAAGGTCAATACTATATTCTTTTTTTAATCAAACAAAGAGTGTTCTATTCGCGGCTATTACTCCATATTTAACTTCCAACCTTCTTTTGTTTGACAAATATCGTTATTTTTCTTCATCACCGCAGTACACATACCATGTATATATCTTTCCCCAACCCCAAGGGCTGCAATATTTTCCATGCATGACGCTACAGTACGTAGCTATTGTTTTATGCTGCCGGAGTAACCTCTGTCGCTCCGTAACGCTGATCCTTCTTTCCCTCTTCTCTGAAGCGACCAAACGCTGACCATTTGAACTTCAGTAACTTGTCACGCTGGTCTGGTTTAAGGTTACACACTTCAAACTTCCCCAAGTATGTACGTACCTTTCCCTGTTCCCCCTGTAAACATCAGTCGAAAATGGCCGGAATGGTCCGCATCAACGAATAAACCTCCCCAATTTCAGGCCCTCGAGCCCCTTGTGTGCAGGAGTGCAGCTCAAGCTATCCTCCCAGGTCAGGTCAAAGTCGATGGGCGGACGGTGGAAAAGGCCAAGGAGAGCCTCCCGCGTCCATGTCTTGGGTATGATACGTGCCACCGAAGTGAAGCTGGATCGCGTGGTGGCAAACTGTAGCGCCACCCCGCCCCGTCGGCCGGCGGCCCAGGGTGCAAGGCCACAGGCACGGGCACTGTACCTGGTTCCGGTTGGTGCCTGTTGCCCGCCGTTATCCATAACCCGTCGATCACAAAAGCGGTTCGTGGTTTTGGGCTTTGCGTTTGCCCGTCGCACAGCACGTTTGCCCGTCGCACAGCACCATCTCGCTGCAAGCCCCGAATCATGCGGAATGGGCGCGTCTAGCTAGGGTTCGGACACACACCAACCAGCTAGCTAGCGCCGGAAGGAACACGTGTGTCGACGGTTGGGTCTCCCTGCCGGCCGGGCAAAGGAAGCGACGTGCCTCCGTTGCGCCGCTAGCAGCCTCGTGCTCGCTCTCAGCTCAGCATGCAGGGGACTTTGTGGATGTTGGGTGGCGCGTTCACGGTAAGCGGCCAAGACGATATTGTAGAGGTACTGGAGTAGGGCAAAATGCATGTTTTTCACACCGGCACCGGCGTCGATATGATTTATAGGGTGCGCTAGCTAGCAGTAACAGTAGGTAAGTTCCGATCTTCATGGCTGGTTGGACTACCACGGCGCCAAGTTGCCACCTTGCTGGCATTGCAAACCAGCTTAGCGAAAGGGAAGATGGTCTTTTGTGACACGAAATATTACTATAACATTTTTTATATTGTGGGATATCTCTCCTGATTAAATTTAATAACTCTTGTGAAAAAATTCATACCACATCAAACACAAGAAAACTGCTTATGTGGGCAACATGTAGCACAAAAAGGGTAAACCTCGGGCTGAACTGCAATCAAATCTCGATCGCTTGTTCCACCAAGTCAAAATCCCCAAACCTCTAGAGCACCCTCGGAGCCCCCACTTCTGTTGTCGTCCGGCTAGTCCACGTTGCCCTGCTCCTACGGGCGCAGCTTGGCTGACGTTGTGTGGCCAAGTCACAGCTACAGTACGCTGACTTGGCCACTCACAGCCGTTAGATGGTAAATCAAAAGAGAAGATTTAAACAATACTATTTGGAAACACTGTTCACATACCCGTGTTCAGAAAACACTATTCATAAACACTGTTTGCAGACCACTGTATCACCGATCTGGCCCGTTGATTCATGATCCAATGGCTAAAAACGTGGCTAAGTCAGCGGTACTGTTCACTCGCTGCCTTCGCCACACAAAGTCAACGAATCTGGAGCATGCTCCTACACGACCCTTGAGCGTGTCCAACCCATCCACGGTCCAATTCACCCTCGTCCCTAGCCTCTTTGTATTCCAGACATCCCTAATTGCGATTATTGATGTTTAGCTCAGTGCTGTCATCGTACTCGTTAGCGGTGTTGTATCATCGTCGGGCTCGTCAGAGAATCTCATGGTCAATTCATGTTGGCATGCTCGTTCCTCAAGATGAGCGGTCCTCCTCTTTAAGAGGGTGAAGCGAGAGGCAGTACATGTCACAGTTTTCCTTGGACCAGACGGGATGTGAACTTTTTTAAGAGTTTAAGGTTTGTTTTGGACCAAACAAAAAAATTAGGATGAAAACTAAACTTCCTTAAGAGTTCGGGGATGAAAATTGGACTTTCTTCTCACCAAGAATAAGCATCGAGTGACGCATCTCACATCCACACTAAGATTTCAATATAGGATATTCTTGTGTGGACGTGTTAGTGATTTAGTTAGCGATGATCTACATTTAGTTGTTCTTATGTATAAACCAAAAAATGTCTAGAATCTAATGATAGAAATAGAATATATCTATAATATAATATTGCAATGATTTCATAGTGTAATAATTTCACCATATGTCCTTACTGGGATGAAGTTGTGTTTTTTTTTTTGAAGTAAACCACACGCTTTATTAATCACCAAACACATAATTAGAATCAACCCTAACACTGGTACAGAACGACACATCGGATACCCCTCTATGGAAACGACACGAGTTAGGCGACGGAAAATCGCGATTTTACCGTTTCCGCTGAGGCCTGACCGAACTAGGCCGCGACTGGCCCATCAACATTGGTTACGGAGAAATTATTAACTTTGTCACCCATGTTTTTGGCAACGGTCAGCTGTGCGGCTCCGTTGCCAATAATGGTCACTATGGCAACGATTGGGGAATGATATTCGTTTGCGATGTGCTTGGGAAATTGCAGTTGCAAACTGGAAGTGTGCCTGTTCAATGCGGCTTAATTCACGAGGGATTGGAACCGCCTGCTCGCCGCTACTAAAATGGGATTGGAACCGCACGAACCCAGGCAGTTCTCGCATTCTCCCCTTCGTTCTCTCCCATGTTCACTACCAGACTAGCACAACCACTAGTACAGAAAAGGCTATCAGTGACGCACCCTTTTTTGATTCTGTGGCGCACCCCCAGATTTGCTGGGTGCGCCACAGAATTCTCGCCACTAAATTTTTTTCTGTGGCGCACCTGGCTTGGTGCGCCACAGAATTTTCACATTTCTGTGGCGCACCTAGCGTGGTGCGCCACAAAATTCTCAAAAAATTGAAAAAATTCAAAAAATGCAAAAAAAAATATAAAAAGTTTCAAAAAAAATCAGAAAAATCAAAATATGAAATAATATGAAAAATCCTAATTATTGAAATTATTTTCAGATTTTTTGAATTTTTTGAACTGATACCTTCCCGCTAGATCACCCATCCTCAAATTGCTCCAATCCTAGCACGCTTAACTTCTAAGTTCCACCCAGTTCACCTACCTTTGTGCTACTCAAGTTCTTATTGATATATATATCATATGAACCCTCTTAAGTCTTGTATGTGTATATGTGTGGTATGTGTTATAAATGTGTGTTTTTAAATTTCAGATTTTTCAAAAACTTCTAAAGTTTCAAAAGGAGATTCAAAAGTTTCAAAAGATCCAAAAAAAATCAAAAAACATGTAAAAAATTCAAAAAAGTCAAAACACTTCAAAAAATTCAACAATCTTCTTTGTTATATATTTATGTGTCTTCTTTTGGACTTTTTGAATTTTTTATTTTTTTAAATTTTTAATTTTTTTTTTTGATTTTGCTGCAAAAAATCGTCTGTTTGAAATAACTTTTTTTTCTTTTAGAATTAGAGGAATCTGTGAATTGCGGACCGGGTAAACCCGGTGGATTCGAACTTGGATTTTTCTCTAGTTTTTTTTGACATATTTTTTTCATTATTTCGACGTCGTATGCAAAAGTTATGGCCGTTACAAGTTTTTTTCCTGTTTGTTGCAGAGAAGGTCAAAATTCATATTTCAAAATTTCTATACCTACTAGACACTCAAACCTAACTACATGTCAAAGGATTCTATTTACTGAAATTTGTATCATTTTCTTTTACTTCCTGCAAGACTAAAAAGGCGATCCGGGCTTGGTGCGCCACAAAAAATAATTCTGTGACGCACCAATTAAGGGTGCGCCACAGAGTGCCAACCTTCCTATATAGGGTTTCCCTACTAGTGAACCGCCATGGAGGAACCCTGGTGGCAGAACGAGGAAGTCCCGAGCGACGACGCGAGCGGTGAAGACCGTGGTGACGTCCCATGGTGGGATCAAGACAGGCCGCCGGACTCGGACCCGCCATCTTCGAGCGAAGGAGAAGACGACTCCAACGAGGAGGAGGCGCCGTAGGAAGAGGAACCGGAGGACCCGCCGGAGCCGTATTCTAGCCAGGAAGAAGGCGACTTCGACGAGGAGGAGGAGGAGCACGCGCCGGAGAAGGAGGCGTCGGAGAAGGACGCGCCGGAGGAAGAGGAGCACGCGCCGGAGGAGAAGGCAACCGGCAAAAAGCGACGCCGCGCCGCGAACGACAATGGCGCGGCAGGGCGGAAGAAGAACAAATAAAATAGATAGTTAGTTAAATTCTACTGTAAATTGGTATCTGAACAGAAATTTATTTCTTGTTCTGCATCGAGCCTTCGTAAGTAGGCCCACTGTGTCAGTGAACAAATAAAAGGATACGGTTGTTTATCAACTTCGTTGCCGATGTTGTTGTACTTGTGCAATAAATGCCCCATTACGACAACCCTGACGCTCTCGCTCTCACTCACACTCTCGCTCTCACAGTGGCGGCGGCTCCAAGCAACGCCAGATCTAAACCCTATCTCCTAGATCTGAGCGGTGCGGCCGAGCGGGCGTCGAGCCGCCGCGCATCTTCTACTAGCGGCACGTCGGCGAGCCGAGCGGCGCGTCCGGGAGGGCCGCCTTGCATCTTCCCCGAGCGGCGCGTCCGGGCTGGCCGCCTCGCATCTTCCACCGAGCGGCGCGTCGGCGAGCCGCCGCGCATCTTCCCCGAGCGGCGCAGCCGGCATCACCGACGCGGATCTTCCACCGAAGCGCATCCTATGAGTATGTCCGTCCCACTTGCAACCGTTTTTAGTAACTTGCATGCCTTGTATAGTTGTACATCCACTGAAAGTAGCATAGAAATCTTGTCTAGTATTATGTTGTCTCTGTTTTAGCATATTTAGTTTCAACTCTTTGTAGTACTACTAGATCTTACACTCTTTGTAGCATAGAAATCTTGTCTAGTATTCTGTTGTCTCTGTTTTAGCATATTTACCCTTTTTAACAACTTTTTGTTAATGTGCTTATCCTCGTTATGGTTTTGTGTAGCTAACTTGCAAGTGTATGAAGTAATGTATATTTCGGTGACAATGCATAAAAATGGTGAGTCCATTGAAGAAATCATGGCCTTAAAGTTCTGCCTCCAAATCGTTTAGGGTTGCAAGCACGCGGATGTTGGCGCTTAAGGTGTAAACTGTTTTCATCTTAACCCTGTGGTTATGTCATGTAGCATCAGATTTGGCTCTTTTCTAATTATCCATCCATGTATTTTTATGCAGAAACACAATGCCGATCCAAACAAGTTTTAAATGAGCTAATTAAGAGTGTCTTGTACAGTGTGGCCGAAATGTCACTGCGGTGACGTTATTATATTTCGGCGACACCGTCCAAGAAGAAGATCGAATTCATGAACTTGCCAAAGTTGTGAGACAAATGTAACAGCAAGTCATGAAGATAAGTTTAGTTAGAAATGATAAGGATAAGTTTAAGTTAGTTAGGATGAGCTATCTGAGGAAGAACCTCGGTGGAGCTTGAGAAGAGTGGAATAGATAGGAAGGCAAGACAATGATAGGTTCAACGACGCAAGTGTAACAGCAATGTAATGGTGACATTCGGATACGTTATGAATTAATTTGATGTCATTTCTGTGCTTGTGTTGTGAGATTTTAAATGTCCGGTGGCATCTGAATACGTGATGTAGGCTTTTCAACAAGCCTCAATGCAAACGGGTAAATTCAAAACTGCGTTACTGATGAGCTCGACACCGAGGCAACGGAGGTACGTGCACAACCGTTGCCAAAAAGAGGCTTCATCTGTGACGGTTATATTCTTCGTTGCCGATAAGGGCCTTCACTTCAGTGACTGGGGCGGGACACTGACCGTTTCTCCATTTCTGATGGGGTTTTCGGACCGTTTTCGATGTGTTGTTCTGTACTAGTGTAAGGTTGTGAGCTATAAACGCTGGTGGCTCAGCATCCAAGAAAACTGCTCCTCCTATAAACTCACAAACTTTGCGCAGGAATGAGCAGTTTGGTTAGCCTCACGACGAGCATGAACAAGATTAAAGGAAACAAAAGAACGACACAACTCACTAAACTCCTCTAGGACATGTTTGATTAACGACCGATCTTGTGCTCTCCCTTGCCAATGACGAACAAGTTCAGCACAATCAACTTCAAAGAGGACTCTGCAGAAACCTTTCTCGATCGCAAACGACACTGCATCTCGCAAAGCCAACGCTTCGTGCTGAAGTTGTGTTATTCTCTCCGATTAGCAGCATACATCAAGCATTTGGTAAAGAATTCCTGTATCGGATTCAGTTTTATGAAACCGAGATGGCTTATCACGTGGCGGGCGTATCTTTGTTTTCCCCATGAGTTAAGATAAATGGAATTTACGCTATAATTTCGTACTTGTTCATAATTAATATTTTTTCACAATACAATCTTATCTACTATATTGTTTTGTTACATACTTTGCACAGGTAGTACACATTGTTGTCGCTAAATATTAGTTGTTCATTGTTACATAATTCTAACATCGACCATGCATGTTGTAGTGTGCTAGATTCAAATTGAATATTTTTTAAATTATTATGTTAGTTCTTAAGCGTTTAGAGAATTCATCCCTTAAAGAGAACTTTAAACAAATTGATCTTGTATGTGAGAAGACTAAATATTTAAAATTACAATGCATGCATCTGCGGATGATATTGTGACAATTGCATCGCATATATTCTTAATTATATTGAGCTATAAATTTTCAAATCACATTATGCTATGCGGTTATGTATAGCCTAGTTTAAAATTCTAGAGTCTATGAGGTGTCTATGAAGCGATCATAATCAACCCGCAAGCATGTTGTTTTACAGGACTTTTTCTTGGTAAATGTGTCTCCCAATTTTTTCGACAAGGAAATGAGTATCACATGTTCATGTGGGTTCAATAATTTCCCGACGACATGTGTTTTCTCCGTAATGAAGATCAAAAGGCACAATTTATAATTGTACTTATTTTGCATGTATATGATTATTCTAAGTCGTGGCATTTCCCCCTTTCAATTGAACGGTCACGGTGGACCCTTGTTCTGCCCTTGCGGAGGAGACAGGAGAAACCCGGGGGTTGCGGTATGTCTGGTAGCACGCTCATGCTACCAAGCACTTGTGTGCAAAGTATATTTACCTTTTTAACAACCATGATTTTTGTTCCAATATGAAAAATAAATAGCTGGTAAAATTTGAAACAAACAAATATGAAGAAGTAAAAGGCCAAAAAAAGTTTCTGGTAGCACGCTCATACTACCAAGCACTTGTGTGCAAAGTATATTTACCTTTTTAACAACCATGATTTTTGTTCCAATATGAAAAATAAATAGCTGGTAAAATTTGAAACAAACAAATATGAAGAAGTAAAAGGCCAAAAAAAGTTTCTGCCACGTGTCACGAATGAAGGTCGATACTATATTCCCTTTCTTCTAATCAGACAAAGAGTGTTCTCACGGCTATTAGGGCAACTCCAACACAACGACCCAAACGGACACATTTTATGTCCACTTTATGTCCGTTTAGGTCACCAAACGGACATCATCCGGCCCATATCCGCGTTTCATGGCAGTGCACCCAATGCGTCCGACCCATTTGGCCCGCCATTTTCATTTTCTTCCCCAACTGATGATTTCATTTAATTAAATTGAAAGATTACATAATTTGTAGTCAACATTCTATCTATAAGATAGATTTAAACTAATCCTATGTTAAACAGTAGGTCCTCCTCCGGATGTGGGTGACGGAGATCCCGGAAATTTTAACCAAATTGGCCGCGTATGGGTGGGGCTAGGCTTGCGCCATCTTGTCGGGACGGACTTGCTGACTCTCCAGGCGGCAGGACCGTCTGAGGGGGCGGACTTGCTGGCTCCTCCAGCCCTCCTCGTTTAGTGCTAGGGTTTAGGTAGTGGCGCCGACAAGTTTAACAAAATTGGCCGCACGTAGTAGGCGGCGCGCCGGCGGTAGTAGGCCTTCAGCGGGAGCTCCTGGCCCCGACTGGCTCCTTGGCCTCGCGCGCACGCTTGCGGCGGAAGGCATGACCCGCGGTTGTGATTTGCAGGTCACCTGCGCCATCTGGGCAGCTTCCTCCTCCTGGAGCTCGTGTACAAGCGCGGCTTGCCGGGCTTGGTCGGCGCGGAGGGTCTCGAACGAGTCCTCTTGCAAGTGCGGGTCACCGGCGGCCTCCACCTGCTTGTCCTCCTCCTTGTCTGTCCAGGAGAAATTGGGGTCTCCTCGTCGGCGGCAGGTGCAGGTGCGGCGGCGAGGGCGGTGGCGGTGGCGGTGGCGGTGGCGGTGGCAGATGCCCCCGCGTGTACGCCACCTCCTCAGGGTCGGGGACGTCAGAGAACGACTCCTCCATGGTCCTCCTTACCTGCTCCGGCATCGGACTCGTAGTACGTAGTTGCCCACTTGCCCTTACTCCATATTTTCAACCTTCTTCCGTTCGACAAATATCAGCATTTTTCTTAATCAATGCAGTACACATATGCATGTATCTTTCCCCAACCCCAAGGGCTGCAATATGTTTTACATGCACATGACGCTACAGTACGTAGCTACTGTTTTATGCTGCCGGAGAAACCTCTGTTACCCGTAACGCCGATCGTTCTTTCTCTCTTTTCTGAAACGCTGGCCAATTGGAAGTTGAGTAACTTGCCGGCCTGGTGTGTTTCAAGGTTACACACTTGAGACTTCCCCACGTCGGTCCGTACGTGCCTTTCGCTGTACCACCTGTAAACATCAGTCGAAAATGGCCGGTCTGGTCCGCACCAACGAATTAACCCCCCAACTTGAGGCTCTCGAGCCCTTGTGTGCAGTTCAAGCTATCCTCCCAGGTCAGGTCAAAGTCGATGGGCGGACGGAGGAAGAGGGCCTCCCGCCGTCCCTGTCTCGGGCATGCGTGCCACCGAAGCGAAGCTCGATCGTCGGCTGGCCGCCCATGGTTCCGGTTGGTGTCTGTTGCCTGCCGTTACCCATAAACCGTCGATCACAAAAGCAGTTCGTGGTTTTGCGTCGGAAGTAACAGCAATACCATCTCGATCGCTGCAAGTCCCGACTCATGAGGAATGGGCGCGTCTAGCTAGGGTTCGGACACACACCAACCAGCTAGCTAGCGCCGGAAGGAACACGTGTGTCGACGGTTGGGTCTCCCTGCCGGCCGGGCAAAGGAAGCGACGTGCCTCCGTTGCGCCGCTAGCTGCCTCGTGCTCGCTCTCGGCTGAGCAATGCATGCAGGGGCCTTTGGTGGATCGCTGCAAGTTCATACTGTAGATATCTCCAATTCATAATAGTTAGTACGATAATTAATATCTTCACACAAGCTTGTAATAATTAGTACGATAATACATATCTTCACACAAGCTTGTCAAAGCGTTCCAGTATGCTCTGCCCACTCAGCATTGACGTGATCGATCTATCAATTACTCGATTGGTACATACTCCTACATGATCATCGATTGCTATTTCCCGGATGGATGTACCAGCACCTCGTGCCAGGCTGTCTATGTTGTTTGGATGTGCCCAAACGAGGAAGAGTTGAGATCGTGAAGGAATGTTAATTCTGCAATTGGTGTCTATGAAGAGGTTATCGTCGATCTGCAAGCATGTTGTTTTACTGGATTTTTCTTGGTAAATGTGTCTCCCATTTTTTTGACATGTGTGTTTGCTCCGTAATTGGTGTTGATATAGCAATGAAGATTAAAAACACATATTATAATTGTACTAATTTAGCACATATATGATTATTCAAAGTCGTGTCATTTCCTCTTTCAATTGAACGGTCTTGGTGAACCCTTGTTATGCCCTCACTGTATAACAACATGCTTGTGGAGGAGACGGATGAGCTCGGGGTTGCCGTATGTCTTGTAGCACGCTCATACTACCAAGAACTTGTGTGATTAAGTAAAAGAGACCACGAGAATATTTCCCTTCAAAAACCTAGATTTTTGTTCCAACATGAAAAACAAAATAAAAGATGTAATTAAAAAAACATGTAGAAGAAAAAGACGCCCAAAAAATGTTTTCGCCTCGTGTTACACATGAAGGTTAATACTATATTCTCTTCAAAAACTAGATTTTGTTCCAACATGAAAAACAAAATAAAAAACGAAAAATTTAAATAGACAAACATGAAGAAGTAAAAAGCCAAAGAAATGTTTTCACCACGTTGTCACGAATGAAGGTCAATGCTATATTCTTTTTCTTTGAATCAAACAAAGAGTGTTGTATTCGCGGCTATTACTCCATATTTTCAACCGTCTTTTGTTTGACAAATATCGACCATTTTTCTTCATCACTGCACACTGCAGTACACGTAGTGTGTATGTATCTTTCCCCAACCCAGCGGCTGCAATATTTCACACGAATGATGCTACAGTACGTACGTAGCTATATATTGTTTTCTGCTGCCTGAAAAACCACTGTTGCCCGTAACGCTGATCCTTCTTTCTCTCTTGTCTGAAGCGACGAAATGCTGACCATTTGAAATTCAGTAACTTGTCACCCTGGTTGGTCTGGTTTAAGGTTACACACTTCAAACTTCCCCAAGCATGTACGTACCTTTCCCTGTCCCCCCTGTAAACATCAGTCGAAAATGGCCGGCCTGGTCCGCATCAAGGAATTAACCCCCCAACTTCAGGCTCTCGAGCCCCTTGTGTGCAGCTCAAGCTATCCTCCCAGGTCAGGTCAAAGTCGACGGGCGGACGGAGGAAGAGGCCGGGCCGTCCCTGTCTCGGGTATGCGTGCCGCCGAAGGGAAGCTCGATCAATGGCGTGGTGGCAAACTGTAGCGCCACCCCGCCCCGTCGGCTGGCGGCCGGCCCATGGTGCAGAGCACAGGCTGGTTCTGGTTGCCCGCCGTTATCCGTGGTTTTAGGCTTTGCGTTTGCCCGTCGCACATGACAACCATCTCGCTGCAAGTTCCGAGTCATGCGGAATGGGCCCGGACACACCAACAGCTAGCTAGCGCCGGAAGGAAGGAACACGTGTGTCGACGTGCTTCCGTTGCGCCGCTAGCAGCTGCCTCGTGCTCGCTCTCGATCGGCTGAGCATGCAGTGACTTGGTGGACGTTGGGTGACGTTCACGGTAAGCGCCCAAGAAAGTAGAGGTTAGAAAATACTTTTGGCAAAATGCATGTTTTTCACACCGGCTGGCGTCGACATGATCTACAGTACTCCGTAGGTGCTAGCAGCAGTAACTACAGGAATGGATCAGCTAGAACAGCCACGTTGAGTAGATAGGCTCGATCGATCGTACAGAGCGCCTGTCTGTGTGGGTGGAATGCACACAGTTCGCGGTTGTGGGGGTGGAAGTGGAACCTGCAGCCAGCTAGCCGTGCACTTGGCACATGACTGTCATAATCTAGTTAACTCCCGTGTGAGCACTCAGTCCCGTGCTGTACTCCCGTGTGAACCGTGGTTGAGTGCAAGCTTACTATAATTTGCACTGAAAACTCTCTGTACGATGAGACGTGAGACTCCGAGCATGTGTGTGTGTGCCTGGAGAGATTTCTGAAGATGAAAGCGCTATAGCAGTGGGCGAGAACTGATCATCGGTGAATCTCTGTCTAGCTAGTTGGTACGATCATTCTCCGTCACTTAATACGGTCATACTCCTACTAGATATCTCCACATGCGTGACGGTTCACACGAGCTTGCCAAAATTCCTAGCAACTCGATCCATCATCATTGACGTGATGGATCTATCTCGATCGGTACATCATCATCGACGATTCCGAGCAACTCACGTACGCCAGGCTGTCTATGTTGTTTGGCTGTGCCAAAATGAGGAATAGTGAGATCCTCAAGGAATGTTAATTCGGTAGTTGTTCAAGAAAAGAAAGGTACAAGTTGCCGAAAGGGGATGCGTGGATAGCATATGTTTTTATATGAGTAAAATACAAATGCATAAGTTTAGGCACGCAAGTTAGTCATTCCGCGTTATCGGCCCGCTCCACTCCTTTTTCTCGAGACGACCGTTACTTCCCTTTTTCCTCGGAGAAGATGAGCTCCCTGCTCGTCGAGCCAATCTCATTGTAGTCATGCATGCTATCATCCCACCTATGCCTCTTCTACTAATTGTGGTAGACGGTTATCGCCACCTCGTTGTTCATTCGTCCTTGGCCCCATTGCCGCCGTCGGCACGACCTCAAATCAGCATTTGAAGCCACGTTCACCGGCCCTCTTTCAGTTCCGTGCAATCGAAGACCTGACCTACGAATTATATATGTTTAGGCTCAAGATAGACTTCTCAGGCGAGCATTAGAACATACATGATTATAGATCGACTGATTAGCGAGGAATTCACCAAGACCGCCCTGCTTTTAGAGGAGCCAGGTTGAAGAACGAGTCTGTTCAATGGTCGCAAGTAGGAATTTAGGATATCACCAAGACCGACCCTGCAACAAACAGGTCGATATCGAAGTGAGGACGGCGAGGAGGAACTAAGGCGGAGGGTGGAGTTTGAAAGCTGTGGTAATGGTATGTTTGATAGCACCCTCACACCATCGCACTTATGCAAGTAAGTAGAAGAGATGACAAGTGTATTTCCCTTCGTAAATCGTAAAATTTGCTTCAACATCAAAAAGAAAATGGTTTGACGAAAAAAGTATAAAAGAAAAGAAATGGAAAAGTGAGAAGCGTGAACAAGTAAAAAGGCGAGAAGTGTTTCCGATACGCGTCTTACGCGTTGGGCCCATCACCCATTGTGCTCCCTCCTATGGCTATCCCATTCCCATCACCTTCCCGGAGACGCGTTGTTGCCGGGGACAAGCGCTTTCCCGTCATCTCCGCTGCTTCCTCCGTCACGTCCACATCGCTCACGCCGTCCGCCCCTTCCCCGTTTCACACCTCCACCTCCATTATATCCACCTTCCTCCCCTCTCATTCCCGCCTACTCGCCTCGCCCGTCCGCCCACCCAACCAACGCCGCCGCGAGCTCAGCCCACACGCGCACGCACCGCCTCCGCCAGCTAGCCAGATGTTTCTCACCGACAAGTACCACTCCCTCCTCCCCATCCACTCCCCCGCCAAGGACCCACGCAAGGCGGCGGCGGCCCCGGCGCCGCCCTCCAGGTTCGACGCCGCGCTCGCGGCGCGCCTCGGGAGCCTGCTGCCGCTCCCGGCCTCCCCGCTCGCGGCACTCGCGCGGCTGGCGGACCTCCTCGCAGCCACGCTCGTGGACGCCGTGCCCGCGCTCGCCGCCGCCGGGAAAGGGGACGCCGCCGTCGCCGCGCACCTTGACGCTGGCGTCGCGCTCCTCGACGCCTGCAACGCCATCGCCGCCCGCGTCGACCGCCTCCGCCGCCGGCGCCTCCTCACCCGCCTCGCGGTCCACCTCCTCTCGTCATCGGCCCCGTCGTCGGTCCAGCGCGCGCGCGCCGCGCTCGCCGACCGCGACGGCCGGGGCACGGGGGCGTCTTCGCCTCCGGTTCCGCTCCCTTCAGTCCCGTTCGTCGACACGCCCCGCGTCGCTGGACGCCAGCTCACCGGCGCCGCTCGGGTCCTCCTCGCCGTCAACGCCGTGTCCTCCCTGGCCGCGGCAGCCGCGGCCACCATCCTCGGTGGCAGCGGCGGCAAGCTCAGTTCCACGTCCTTCCCCCTGGTGGTCTCCGGCGACCTCCCGTGGGCAGAGGCCTTCAACGCGCTCTCCAGCCAGCTCGCCGTCCTCGCCACCGCCAAGACAAGCGAGGTGGACGCCGTGGACGAGGCCATCAGCAAGCTCGCGGCGGCTCTTGACAGCTGCGCCGAAGGCGAAGGCGGCAACGCTGAGGACGAGGTGGCGGTGCGCGCCGCTGCGCAGGAGGTGGAGAAGCGGACGGAGGAGCTGGCGGCGCGGCTCGACCGTCTGTCGGACGCCGTCAACGGCGTGTTCCGCGCGGCGCTGCGCCTCCGGAACGCCGAGGTGGGAAGCTTTGCCGTGGGACCCGCCGAGAAGACGCGTAGTAGTAAAAAGTAGCCGCTCACCGCCGTCGTCTATCAGTACTAGCCACCTATACATACAGTTACAGTCGAGTACAGTACAGGGCAACGTGGTGTTGTGGATGGGTTTGATAGGCAAAGTCGTCAGGTCCGGGTCGTCTTGGTGAGCCGCCGCGTGCGAGGATATACTCTGCATTTTGGACCCGTTTGGAAATGTGGAATCTGTCCAGTGAAAGAAAGAAAAATGTTGGAAAATTGCTCCAAAATGGTCCTCGCCTGTCCATGTATTTTTCTTTAGTTTTTTCTTGCTCTCTGGGAAGATTGAATTCTCCTAGGCTCCTAGCTATACAGCACTTCGCCAGCCTGTGGTCTTTCATGCGATCGATTGATCTAGACTCGCTACGGACCCACATCCCGTGCCGTGCCGCCAGCCCGGCACCAACGGCGATGCCAACCGGGACGCCGTGCAAGTTGCATTTTGCCGCAGCCGGCGCCGCCTACTCGTCAGCGCGCGTGGTCGAAATGCTCACCTGTCTTTGTAATTTTGCTGCATTTTCTTGCGGGGAACTTTCTGAATCGAGCGCAATCGATTTCTGTAGGACCTGCTCATTTTCCACTGTATGGCTTCCCAGGATCTTGTTTGGAGATGCGCTCAAACAGTACCAGATAATCACGAATCCAGACTTTTTTTTTTTTTTTTGAACAAGAGTTGCCCCGGAGGGGCTGGAGCTTCATTCATGCGGCGTTACAAATTACAAGGAGGTCCTCAAAGAAAAGGAAAATTACAGTCACAACCTCCAAAATTACAAACAGGACCTTAAGACTAAAACCAGAAACGCAATCAGATCCTTCGTCTTCGCCGCCAGCAATCACAGACCTCAAAGCCAGGGCACCACCGTCATCACCGGGGAACAAGCCACTTGGGATGACAGCGACGGAGACTCCCCTGCCGAGATCGAAGATCCTCCAGTAAAGGAGGAAGAAGTACCTCTGGTAAGTGCTCCAGAGCACGGAGTGGTGCCTTCCACCATGGATAGCCTCGGCCAAGACGAGCCGTGGCTTGGGATCTCCGTGAGTCGAAGAAGCTCCGCCGGCACGCATCAACGCACGCACCAGCTCCGAACGTGCATGAGCAGTAGAGTAGAGTGAGTTGAGTGTTCGAGCCACCAGCTCACTTTGCCGGTCTGGTCTTCAATGCTACGGGAGGGAGTGCGGCGGACCATACCGCCAGCGCTCTACAAGTTGCCGGCCGGCGCCGCCCTCCGACCCCGATCCCCACTGCGGCTTTCGTCGGCGCGGACGCAACCTCGCGTCCAAATGTCAGCGGCGCACGCACGCACGACGACGACGGACGGCGATGGTGATGTGTCGCCGGCCGAACCCGAGAAAGGCATTGGCATGGTGTGCCGGCGACTCCCACCCTTTAATAACTCTCTACAACAACCAGTCGAGTCAAGTACACAGATACCGATCCCACCATGTCCCCCTCCCGGCACTCGCCGGAGCCGTCACGCAACCGCTCGTGCTCGCGCGCGAGGACGAAGGCGCACGGTTTATCTGCCGTCGCGGCAAAGCGTATCCGGGCAGACTGCCCACCCGCCGGTCCTTCACTGTCAACGGGAGCACCAAGGCTAGCTAGCTAGCGGCGCTTGCCCGCACACTTGCGCTCGCTCGCTCTCTCTCGCGCGCGCGTACTGGTTGGTACGAGAGCTAGAAAAGGATGCATGTGCCGTACCTAGGAGCTGTACCTTGCCCGTGCCGTCTCTTGCCTGATACCATCCCTAGATGGCATGCCCATCGTGGGGCAACACGTATATCGTGGAGTTCATGGCTCTGACACAAGTATTTCCGGTCTCCTCGTCTTCCAAGAGTGTGACATTCTACATTGTAGATTTGCCATTGATTCGAGTAAACTGCAACTTACACCACCTCATACTCCATCTTTTGCACGAAACACTATTTAGACATTAACGTACAATAATTTAGAAATTAATTAAAGGTTAATTAGGAGAGCTAAGCCATGCATGTCGTCAATGCTTCAACAGATGTAAAAAATTGTAAGACCTTTGAAAAATCATGGAATGATTATTCATTCAAAAATTATGATTTTTTGTGGCAATCCAAACTAGGATGTAATGAAGAATTTTATATGAATCAACGGTCACTCAAAAATTATTCTATATAGTTAGCAAATCAAATAGTCGTGACAAAAATCAAATATGAACTTATTGTTATGTGAACTAGGTTTCAATTTGGGGAACTTCTAGCTGTATTGGTTCCGAGGCTAAACATTTTTTTCTTTTCAATGTAGGACAGTGTCCTAGCAAATTCAGTGTGGAGGTGCACTATGGTGGACTTTCCATGGTTTAGGATCCAACAAAAGCTATATTGATGAAAAATGTGATAATTTTGATGAACGTGATCAAGGTACACGGAGCCCGAACGCAATTTACTGCATTCTTCATGCATTGTGTTATCCACCATCTTTGTTAGAGCATGTACGTATTGTCTTGAGACAGAACATGGTCTGGCAGATTGGTTTATTCCAATGCTAGGAAAATGAATGAAAAAACCTCTGTTTACCGCAAGAATATGAGATTGTATGTTGACCATGTTGATTTTTTAAAATCATAAGAGCTTCCAGATGTTGTTATTGTATCTACCACTACTGAACTTTCTAGCATCATTGTTTCTCCAATGAAAAGCTCCGAGAATGGAGAACAAATGGATAAACCAAAACTGAAGCAAATGGAGATTAAAAAAATGAAGATAAGGATGAACCAAGACAATTTAGGAGTATTCCCAAAATGTTGTAAACCTATAGCATAAAAAAGAATCCTCTTATGTCGTGCACTACCCTTCTTTTGATGTTATCTTAGTTTCTGATCCACAAAGAACCATGAAAGTTTGCATCATTTACGTTGTATGCAAACAAAAAATCAAACCAAGGTAAAAACATAGTGGATCAATTTCCCTTCATATCTGTAGCAAGTGCTAAGAATTTACCAAGTACGAGGAAAGCATCTTTATTAACATTGTGGACCAACATAAAGAGAGTGTACGGGTTTTATGCATAATGATGCTATTTTAAAACCAGTTGCAAAGTAATCATGGGATGTCAGCTAATTGTTGAACCGGGGAATGTGAAAGACATACTTGGCCATGAGGCGACCAGTTCAAAGGAGAAACACAACATATATATTTCGTATATTCTATGATCTTCTATTTAGCACATTGGTTGTTATATCTTCTATTTACTTGCACACAAATAGACATCAACACATATGAACTTATTGTTATGTGAATGATTTAGATTTTATTATTTCCTATTATATGTTTAGTGCGCCATGAGAATCTGTTTTAAAATATAAACACAAAAACATTTTTAAGTAAAAAATAGATGTTGTACATGGTTAGAAGTCTAGAGCGTATCCATTTTTTTATAATTTTTAGGTGAATTGGTTAACTTTTTATAATTTTCTAATGTTTTTTTAGATTTTTTACATTAATTGGAACATTAACATGCAGGGGCCTGCTGTCAGCATGGCTAAATAGTTGATTAGATGACCAAGTGGTGAAATTTGCAACATATTAGATCACTACATGATGAAAAAATCCATCCAAGTGGTAGTTTGTGCAACACATGAAACAGGACGAGGTGGAAGGTGCAATTTCCTCCATTGATTCAAAAGATTTTTTTTTAATAAAACTTCAAAAACTTGTAAATTTTTCCTATGTTTCTTTGTTTGATTCGTATGATTAAATCTTATACTTTTTTTTTCAAAAGACTCGTTCACACTATATTTCATAGGAAGTTGTTTGCATACACTCAAGACTCTTTGGAATATTTCATAGTTTTTCTATGAAGCAATAAAGCATATAAACATAACATTAGGATCATACTCTTTTTTTCAATTCTCGTGTTACCAAAATCCTACGTATCAAATAGTCTATCATTGTTTCCTGCTCTCTTCATCTGACAGAAAAGGTCAATTGTGGTTGGATTCTCGAAGTATACCAACTTCTAGAGAAGACAAGAAAATTGTGAGAATATATATGCCACGTTAGGGATAAATTTCTAACCCTTTGTTTATATTATTTTTTTGCTCTATGTTTTTTTTTTGCAAAAATGCACTTTGGTATCTTCCAAGAGAAACAAGAATTTCACATATCTGAAAAACAGAGGAAAATGGCGAAAAAACAGAGGAGAGGAAAAACCACTGCAGACTGTAATTATGGGCAGGCCCGTTTGTTTGCTATCAGGCCACAAAGCTCTACCGCTCCAAACGAAGCCCAGCATGGCCTGCCTTCCCCCGCTGACTCGGTGAGCTAGCGATTCGTGCGCAAGCGCGGTCAAACCTGCGACAGATCGATCATGTTCTCCCTTTTATCGAGGAGTTTCTTCCAAGACGGACGCATGAAGCAGCTTGATTCTCAACCACGTCATAGCTGCTTGCAAGGAGTCATGACCGCATTGACCTTCCGATCTTTCTTTAAAATACGGTGTAAATAAGCTAGGGTCTGAAATTCAGAATATTGGATTGGTTATCTGTTAGTGGTTCCAGGTAGCTATTATTGGATTATCTGAAAGATTTAGATGCGAAGTTACTATCATGATTACAATTGTTTGTGCCCAATTATCTTTAGTCATAGTGTTGGAGGTAATTTACCATCTAATGGCACTTTTTTTGACTGCTCCTTATGCTTCACTGTCACTACCCGTATGTACTCTGCCAACACGGAACTGATTATATGCAATTTTTATGAAAGCATTAGATATATATTTTTATTTTTTGGCACGGTTTCTACAGACCATGTCTTCTGGTTCCCGTTCACAAACCAGTCTATTCATCAAGGTTTAGCAGACAGACATATAAGATGCTGGTCATGCTGCTCAATGATGAACCGTGGCGGAAGTAGTTGCTATAGCCACCTGAGTGCCTAATAAGAAGTCACCGTATTTGTAAGCCTATCAAGTCTTCAAAGGATATACACAACAATTAATTCTGATTTTGTAATTGCATCAGTTTACTTTTGTACCTGCTCTTTACTTGCTTCTACTTATTATCTGTGCATAACAAAATATTTTATATCTTGCATTTAAATGATTTGCATACGAATAAATTATGTGCTGCTTAATTGAATTTTCATACATATTGAAGGAATACCACATCTGGGTTGATTTCCGTTAAATATTTACTTACTCCTGGTGACAACCCCTTGGTGCCATAGTGATGCGATGCCATGACCAAATCAGGCAGATGGGGGAGTTCCAGGAGGAAGAAAGCTACTCTAGCGAGAGACCATGGTAATGCCTCACATTTGATTTATTGCGTAGAATTATAACGCAGTAATTTGGCATGGATTCTTTTACTTTCCTCTTAATGTATCTGCTCCATTTATTGTACATTCTGATTCTTTACTTTCAGGGTCTTTCTTTACACTGGGAATGAAGACCCTGACAAGTTTTTTCATGGTACTGAGATGTCATGTACAAGATATGAAAGTAATTGTTGAAATATGCTTAGAAAGTATGGAATGATCAGATGTAAAATCGTAGGATTCTGGCCAACAGTCACATAAGCTTAAATGTACGTGTTTCTTCTGAACAATTAAACTGTCTAGATGTTCATTAATTTCGACTACACTTTGTGAACTAGCTCGGTACAAGATGGTGCCCTGAATGACTGTGTTTCATTTTCGTAATTTGAAGCCAGGGCTTGTGACGATTAAACAGACTACCTGGCAGCAGAACACAAAACCACATCTAATTTTTATTGCTTTTAAAACATTTTTCTTCGATAGATCTCACTGGGCCTATTTGTTTTGGTCCAGAACATATTGTTTAATACAATAAATAGTATTCGTCAATCGGGATTTCTGCAAGTGTGTAATATACATCCAATTGCTTCTAGAAACTAAACCTGAAGCCAGAGAGAAAATTAAATGACCGTGCCAAGAGAAAAAACCTCAAAACTGAATGTGTGAAGTTTCGTGTGGAAGCCAAACACTGTTATTCTCGGGGTCATAAACCATTATTAGCTAGGGGCTACCTTGTTATAGTGTTGGGAAACTTGTATCTACATGTTGCATCAGCTTGCGCTAAGAGAGACGTGTGTTGCACGTTCCTACTTCTAAATTGTCCCTTTTAATAATTGTGAAAACGTGCAATGCCTTTTAATAATTGTGAAAACGTGCGTTGCACGTACATACCAACTAGTCTGAAAAACAGAGGAAAATGGCGAAAAAACAGAGGAGAGGAAAAACCACTGCAGACTTTAATTATGGGCAGGCCCGTTTGTTTGCTATCAGGCCACAAAGCTCTACCGCTCCAAACGAAGCCCAGCATGGCCTGCCAGCCCCCGCTGACTCGGTGAGCTAGCGATTCGTGCGCAAGCGTGGTCAAACCTGCGACAGATCGATCATGTTCTCCCGCGGCGACCCAACTCCGCCGCCGCGCACGCTCGTACACCACCTACTCGACGCCTCCACCATTCTCTCCCGTCGCTGTAACCACCACCTCCCCCTCGACTCGCCACTCCCTCCCTATTAATTCGCTCCCCTCTGCATGTCATCGCCGATCAGTCGAACCTACTGATCTTCAGTTTCGCGCGCGGAACTGACCATCAGCTCGGAAGAAATCAAGACACCGCGCCGGCCATGGCGAGTAACCTACTGATCTCCCTCGCGGTGCTCCTGGCGTTCGTCGGCGCATCGCGCGCCACCGACTTCGAGGTCGGCGCGGACGCCGGGTGGATCGTGCCGCCGCTCGGCCAGGCCAGCACGTACAACGACTGGGCGTCCAAGAACCGCTTCCTCCTCGGCGACATCGTCCGTAAGAACTCGACCGATATCGTTTGCTTCTTGTTTGTTTGGATTGATTTGCGGTGCAATCGTACGTGCGTGCGCATTGGTTCATTGATGTTTTTTTGACTTGGAAATGTACGTAGATTTCAAGTACAAGAAGGATTCAGTGATGGTGGTGACGGAGGATGAGTACGATAAGTGCGCGTCGACGCACCCCGTCTTCTTCTCCAACAACGGCGACACCTCGGTGCCCCTCGACCGCCCGGGCCTCTTCTACTTTATCAGCGGCGTCACGGGCCACTGCGAGCGGGGCCAGAAGATGGCCATCAAGGTCATCGGCCCGAACGCGCCCCCACCGGCGCCGCCCGCGCCTCCCAGCCCGCAGCAACCCAGCGGCGCCGCACCGGCCACCGTGGGATCCGCCGTTGCCATCGCGCTCGCGGCGATGCTTTTGCCGGTCATCCTTCGTGATGTCTAAATTACCGAAGCCAGCTGCAGGAGTGTGGTTTTTTGGAACTTGACGATATTAATTTTTAATTGTGTGCGTGCATAATTAGATGTTCTCTTTTTCTCGGGTTATTTTTATCTCAATCAGACAATCCTCTGCCAGTCTGCCTCTTTACCATGTCAATTTCTCTCAGTTCTCATTTACACATGAACCAAATGCAATGTACTATACGAACAATGATTCATGAGCAATGTCAGAAAGAAAAGTCCTCCGCACGGCAGTTCGGAATATAGCCATACGTAGCGAGACCTGCATGTCAATCCATTCCCTCTTCTAAATTATCTGGATATTCTTATGAGTATAAAAAAGTTAAAAGTTTTTTCCATAGTAAAAACAACATAAGGTTGACGTATAATTGCAGGAATCATTTTTATGAATAATATATTAATATTAAAAGATATCAAATACATCGGCCTCTGCAACAACTCAATACTATGTGCAACTCTAGATGTCAAGGATGCACGTACACAACAAAATTATTAAATCAAAAAATGAACAGAATAAAAGTCAAGATCTAATTCACACAGTAACCAAAACATCGACATCAGCTATTGCCCTCACAGCACACGGATCGTGAGAAGTTTCTTCAAAAAAGACTAGGCGAACTATATCGTTGCCAGGTACAACCAATATTCGGCACTCGAAAAGTATCACCAAAAAGAAAAGTACCTAACCCAGCTTGCAAGAGACATTTACCGACGGTACAATTTTAATTATAAAGTAAATATTATTTTGTCTCACTTTATATATCAGAAATTCACTGGCTCCCGGGTGCATATGCTCCTGTTAACTTTTTCAAAATTAAAAAAAAAAATATGAAAACACTTCTAGAAAATCTGAAAGAAAAATTTGGGCACAAACTTTTGGAAGGAAATGACACATTATGTGGTCTATGTAAAAAAGACAAATTCTGCAGCCGAAATGAGATCTAAAAATACAATTTTCAAAGCAGAGATTTTGTCTTTTTGCACAAACCATGGAAAGTGTTATTTCCTTCCGAAATTTTGCACTAATGGTGAAAACTTGTATATGTTTGTGCTCAATTTTTTCAGATTTTTTCGAAGAGTTCTCATATTCTTTAAATTTTCAAACATATAACAGGAGCATATACACCCGGGAGTCAAAACGCCTCTCCCTTATATATAAGATACCTATATTAAGATATTTGCTAGAAGTGTACGACTTTTAGAGATCTTTGTCATTATATTTAGGGATACCAAATAGAGACAAACACACATGCATACACACCAATAAATATATGCTACGTAATTTATGAAATTTTTAAAAATAATTCAAGGATAACCTTTTTTTACAATATACGGTTTTAATTTTGAACAACACAATTTTTTACAGTGATATGCAGTACAACCATATAATAAAAAATAAAAATAATATTTGGAACATAAAATATGGTCAATTGTGCCAACTAATTAATAGAAAATTAATACTCGTTAAGATTCTACTATTTTAAGTAAGCGATAAAAAGTATAAGAATTTAGTATAAAATATATATTCATTTAACTCGAATGGGTCCAAAATATGGTTGGATCGTCCATGAGGTTGGGTATGTGATGTACTATACTATATCATACTAACATTAGTTTACTTGTATGTGTTATTGTCATGACGTTTCTCTCCGACTGGTGGCCTCATTTGTTATATTTTGCATTTTAAGATTTTCAAACTAGTGAAGTATAGGAGAAAGAAGAGAAAGTTGATTAAGGGGATTGACAAGGATACTTCCAACTATCCGTCTACTTAAATTGGATTGTTTGAAAGCACAAACACGTGTCTATAAAACGTAAATATATGTCTTTCTTTACTCAAAGAACATCATTACTAAAAGAACTTGCATGTATGTACGTGTTGTGCGAGTCGCGATGTGCAAGTCTTACGCTTAATTTAATTCCCTTTTGGAGCATCAATTTAATTCTCAAGACTAAATAGTTTCATTTTTGAATGAAACTTTCAAGGGAACACCCATATTTATTTCTACCCTTTTGTGATTTTTTAGCATTTTACACCGCCAACTAATTTTATAATATTAGGTGGTGTTTACCAGCCAAAGTTGGGCAATTTGATATGTGCTTTGTTCTTGCCACCTTTTATTGTTCGTAGGCCCCACTTGTCATAGAGTTAATTTGTTGCCAATTTTTCCACACTTTATGGTGTCTAATTTCTCAGCGACACTTGACAAACTTAGGCTTGGCAAGGTGTGGTTAGAAACCAAACATGCCCGAGAACCATTGTGCGTCCGCATCCCTTTAAATCCGTCTAGATTATGACTTGCAATGAAGTTGCATTCAATAGTTCTTTTTCTTTTCAAGGGTTACTGAAGTGGAGGGGGACTTTTGAGAAGGTCACTGGTCGGATGTATAAGTTTTTACCTTGCTCGAAAAACATCAAGAAGTTATAACCAGGGATAGTGGGGAGAAAAAGGAGGGACGAAGGTGCCCATCACCAATGTACATGACGACCATCACAAAAAGAACAATTGCATGCAAGGCATGAAGGAGTGACACTAGGTAAATCGAAGGGTATCACAGTATCGGTACCTTGCGTTGCCACACCATCACCCATAGGCTCGCCAGTTATCTCCAGGCACGATACTGGCAAAAATGCAAGTAAACGAGTGTCTTTGGCCATTGACAGGCTAGGCTCAAGGTCCGTGCATGTGATGGTTTGCGTCTGTGAGGGTGTTGCTGGCCCGCCCGTAACCTATGACAGTAAGCCTTGGACATTGGTGACGGTTAGAGACCGCCCATCATCCAATTTCGAGGCTGGACGGGCATCACATAGAAGCATGACAGGAAAAGCCAAACCGTCACCGAGGGTTGCAATGCACCACAGAGGTGCAAATCAGTAGAGTCATCATGGATCAACATGCGAGTTTGTTGGAGTCATTAGTGAGCATGTAAGTAATACGGCGTCTACCTTCTCATTGTGCTCCCTGCCCGCACAGTCGCACCACCTCCGACGCCACACAATATGGCACACTAATCAGCCTTTCCATGCATAGCCCATCCCTAAGCCACCTATTCCTAAGTCGCGGGCTCAAGCATGTGAAGTCCATCGATGACCAACCGCAAGGTGGAGGGTGGTATGAAGAATTCATAGCGGTCCGGCTACCTGGTTGACATCGTTTGCTTCGAAATCTTCTTCAGCACCGACGAGACAATCAAGTGAGAGGAAGGGGAGACATATGAAAAGGGCCGCGAGTGATTGGTACAATGGAGGTAAAAATTTCCTAGTCTACACCTATTTGATCAAAACCACTTAGTCATTTGCCATGTCACCTCCAAAAAAAAAACAGCCTAAGAGGGTGATTTATATATGGTATTACACATTTGAGGGCGTTAATCCGACCGAATTTTACTTCAGGGGCTATTGCTCCACACACACACACATGTTTGGGAGTGAAAAGTACTACTCCCTCCGTTCAGTAATATAAGTTATTGGACCTACCATTTTAATTTTCTTTATTCAAATGCATATAGACTTATTTTGTATATAGATTAGCTTATTTTAATATGTATGTAGTCAAGAATGAAAGGTCCAATGCATTATATTATATTAGTGAACAGAGACACAGAGTGAGTACCTCAGTTTAAAACTTCGAATCGGAGGTAGTACATTTTTGTTTTTTGAGAAAATGAGGTACTCCCTCCAATCTATATTGATACATCCGTATTTAGATAAAGTTGAGGCCATTAATATGGATGGGAGGTTGTAGTACAACTGTTTAGCGGAGCCAAAAGCATAGTGCATGAGCCGTCGAAATTTAAGCACGGCCCGTCTGCGGCCGTGTGGGTTTCGGCAAAACGTTCTCTTCTACAGCAAACTAAGCCCACCGAGGCCGGCAGGAAGAAAGAGATATCCCACCACCGCGCGCGCCCAAACTTGCCGCCGCCCATTTCTTCCCCCTTCTCCTCCCTCAAGGCCTCAACTGCCTCACAACCAAATCGAGCCCTCGTCGGCCGCCGGCGCACCCCCACAAGTTCCCGGACCCCATGGCGCCGTCCTCTCCTACCGCCCCAAGACCGTCGCCGACCTCCTCATCCGCCCCGCCAAGCGCCTGCGCTCCAGCGCAACCGTCCCCGCCGCCTCCATCTCTCCTCGCTCTCGCCGGAGCAGCGCCGCCGGAACGACACCAACCTCGCGCTCGCCCGCGCGCGCAGGAACCTCCGCCTCGCCGAGTCCAAAGGTACCCCACCCCTGCTTGCCTCTCCCTAGGGTTCGATTCGCGCCCGGCTCGTCGCTCCTGTAACCATTTATTTGTTTTGGTGGTGGGGATTTTACATCCAGCGTCTGGAGGCGCCGCGAAGCTGGAGGAGCTGCTCGTGGAGGAGACGTGGTTGGAGGCGCTGTCCGGGGAGCTGCGCAAGCCCTACGCGCTCGACCTCTGCCGCTTCGTCGCACACGAGCGGATGCACGGCAAGGTGCCCGTCTACCCGCCGCCCCACCTCGTCTTCCACGCGCTCCACACCACCCCGTTCCACAATGTCAAAGCCGTCATCATCGGTCAGGTATCGGCTGCCAACCCCCTCACGGCACCCATCACTGAAACCCTGGTCCTGAGCTACTGAATCCTACTGTAGACTTTCTGCTTCATATTACCACAGATGATAGAAGAACCGTCCGATAATTAATCTCTTAGCTTCACCTGTGGAACTCATCGTGCATGTGGGGCTTTGTGATTGCATAGCTATTGACTTGTCGTGCATGAAATGCTGCATCTGCACACGTACATAGGTAGGGAAATGGTTAGTTGTGGTAATCATCTAAGGTGCCTCTGACAGTGCTCTGTTTATCCTAGAAGGGTATGCGGTACTTTTTTTGTGAGATTGCTCTTGCTAGAGTTATCACCTTGAGCGATTTTGTTTGGTTCATTGTTTTGTGTAATATCATAACTTGATTCTTATATAATTTAGAGATATATGCACCATTGATCACTGAAGTTGACAACGATGAGCATTTTAGTCACTGAACTTGCGGAATGTTGTCCGCAGATCACTAAACTTAGTAAAGATGAGTATACTGGTCAAAATGGTGACAGGTAGAATAAGTGGTGCTAGCGTGGCATGCTGGCAAGGCTGTTTTTTACGGAAACCCCACTGAAATTTTGTTTCTTCACCTCCACGAGCATAATATTTTTTCATGCGTCCTCCTCCACGACCACGGCGTCAACTGGTACGCGCACCCTGAACCCCTTGCACGCGTCTGCTGCTGTTCGGCTGTTCTTGTCTCAGCTTGCATCTGTTCACTCCCATAGAACTAGCTGAGCTGCTCGTCTCTTTGATGTTCTGCTGCCGACGAATTAACTGCCATAGCATTGCTGAATTACACCGATCAAGCTCAGCATGTCGCTACTCAGGTCCAAACTCCAGGAGCATCAAGCTCAGCATGTCGCTACTGTAGTCTGAAAGGGATATATGGGGATGGAAAGGGCTACGAGCCTACGACCACGGTGAGCACCGGAAGACGCCACGCTCTACCACGTCCCCGCATGGCAGCGTACGAGCAAGGTGCTTGGCTGGACTCGCCGTCGTGCCCCTCCATGCCGCCGCTGCGGTTCCGCATCACAGTGCCCTTCATCTGGAGGACGCGCCCGGGAGACCCAAGTTGCGCGAAGCCACGACGGCCAGCGCTGTGACGTTCTTCCCTTCGGCTGCCGCAGCGAGCCCACTTGTTGCTATTGGCGGCGCCACTGCCATAGCAGGAGGTGGTCGCGAGGGTGGCCCCGCGCCGCTGAAGCCGCGGCTGCAATTGGCGGTCAGGACGGTATACTCCTTCTCCTCGCCCAAGACTGCTCCAGGGTCCCTACGTCCGAGGTGGACTCTCAGGTACACGCCGTGAAGACCGTGCTCCAGCTACTGCGTCTTCCCCAACTTCGGCCCCGGCGCCGCCGCTCGACCTCCTCCTTTTCCAGTGGACCTCGTCTTGTCGTCGGGGAGGCCCTCCACATGCCGCGGCGAAATCGCGACGAGGTTGACCTGCTTGCGCGGCGACTGTGCGCTCTGAACGCCGCTCGCATTCTCCGGCGCCGCTCCGACCTTTTTGATAAAATGCTTAGCCTGTAGGTGAGAAGGAACAAAATTTCAGGGGGGTTCGCAAAAAAGCCTTGTCAGCATGCCACGTCAGCAAAACTTATCCTACATGTCACCATTTTGACCGGTATACTCATCCTTGCCAAGTTCAGTGACTTGCGGACAACATTTCGCGAGTTCAGTGACTAAAGTGCTCATCGTGTCCAACTTTAGTGACCAATGGTGCATATATCTCTATAATTTAGTGTGAAGTTCGTTATGTGGTGATAGTAATGCTTATGATTATGCACTGGGGAATATGTACTGTTTCACTAATATATCAGACTAACAGTGTAACTTCATTCTGAGAATCTGATAGCTTATTTGCATAATTTTATAGCTATTTGGTCTGGCTTTTTTAGAGTTTATCTTCGTTGATGGTCTTTGTCTAAAGTAATTTGGCAGTTCCATATGCAGAAATTCAATCTGCTGCTTCTGTTCTGTATATACCATATTATGTTGACTTTGAAGCTATTTTGTATGCTTGATCAGTGTGTTGCGCTTGGTCATATTTGCCACAACAGGTTTTTGGATAAAATATTCTGGTTGCTAAACTTACTGTATGGTTTTCGTGTTTCTTTGAACGTACTTTGCATCTTTATTTCATGATATCTATTAATCATGGACCAAGTTTTGGAATTTGTTGTTTAAAAATTTGTTGCTTTATTTATTGTGGGTTACTTAGCCTCACGTAATAGTTAATGATAGCAGTGTGCAACATACCACAATTTATTTTCTTGCAAAATTGGATGTGTTTGTTTTCAGTGTTTCATGTTGCAGATTGTCTACTTTTCAGGATCCATACCATGGTCCTGGTCAGGCCATGGGATTGTCGTTTTCAGTACCAGAGGGGATCAAAATTCCTTCCAGCTTACAGAATATATTTAAAGAGCTGCATAAAGATCTAGGATGTACTGTACCATCCCATGGGAATTTGGAAAGATGGGCTGTGCAGGTAAGATGGTTTGAGGGAACACTAGAATATATAATATATACAAATAAAATTATATGTTTGCTCTGCCGTCTCATTTTATCTCAATATTGACTATTAAGAGTCTCTAATATTAATTCCTGTTGCTTAAAGAGGATTGGTATGTACTAATATACCATGAAATGATGTGCATCTATTCACACGTTACAAGTGCAACGGACTCAATCACTCCTGCAGTTTTGTTGCAGAGACGGTATCTATCAAGTCCCCCAAATCATGCGCCTTCAGTCTAAAGTCCCTATAAACAGTTTTTGTGTAAATTTAATCAATGGAACCCCTCTTCTTTTGCTACTACTTTTGGCCAAACCCATGCAATATGTCACTACAATTATCAAATGAACAAGTAATTTTGCCTTTTCTGGTCCATTTATCCCATAATGGATGCTGCAAAAGCAATTTGTTTGCTACACTATATTTAGTTCTAACAATTTGATTATTCGTGAATGGGCAAGAAGGTGATGATGAAACTGAAACTGTGTAGATCTATCTTTATCAAGAATACAGAAAATAACATATACTGCATCATATGGCAACTTGTATGACTGCCATTTCCTTAGTTCCTGGCAGGAGACCATAAGTTTTTGTTTGACGTTCTTTGGGAGATGTTTACTAACTAGAAAAAAACATGTATGTTGCAGGGTGTTCTTATGCTCAATACTGTGCTAACAGGTATGCCATTCCTTAGCTCTTATGCATGTACAGCCAGTTTAAACTACTCTGTGCACTTGAATCTTGATTACATAAACTATGTTTATTTCTTGTTCTTTTTAGTTGTACTTCACTGTATTCTGGTTTTCCATTTTATGTTATTAGCTTACTCTAGGTCGGTCGAAAATTGTGGATCCTTTTCTGTTTAGCATTGTAGGTCTAGCAGTTTTCTTTGAAGAAAGGGTATCTTGTCAAATTTGCAACATCTGTTTGTGTTATGAGTGGGCATGGTAAACTATTTAAAAAAATTATCGGTTTTTTCCCATGCCCTTAATGATGAATGCGGACTTAAGTTGTCTAGTGCCCTGTTCAGTCCCTCTCTAGTCATTGATCTGTTAAACATCTAGTCTTACCATTCGAATTCACACTTTTAGTGATGTACTAGTAAGTTGCGGTAAAATCAACCTGTTTGGGAGTTACATCTTGCTATATAGTGTTTGTTTATATTGTTTTTTCTCTGACCAGTGAGGGAACACCAAGCCAACTCGCATGCCAAGAAAGGATGGGAGCACTTCACTGATGCTGTCATCAAAACAATATCACAAAAGAGATCAGGATTAGTATTTCTTCTCTGGGGAAACTCAGCCCAAGCAAAGATAAGGTATTCATCTGGAACTTTGCATACTGTAATGACATGGTATGCCCAGAGGACAGTTTCATAAGCTGGTCATTATTATATCTGCAACTTATTATTTCTGATCGTTCTTTGGACTTCAGAAACACATAGACATTCAGAGAACCTTCTTGTTCCTTCTTGCAGATTGATTGATGAAACAAAACATCACATTTTGAAATCTGCCCATCCATCAGGCCTATCTGCACACAGAGGTTTCTTTGGATGCAGGTTTTTTTTCTATCCAATTTTAGTAAAGTTTCTTCAATGCTTTTTTCCTTCGTTTAAATAAAAACTTAACTCCACTCTCGAAATTTCAAATGAAAACAATGGAAAGATAAGATGGAAATGGTTAACATTTTCCCGCTGTATGTCAGTATGTCACTAGTGGGTTTTTTTTTTTGGCTGCAACAGAAATAAAAAGACGATGACCATTTGCAATATTGAATTGCTCTATTGGCATTTTGTGATGCGGCACCGCAATGTTTGTTTAAGGATCGACAGTACGAAGACCTACTAATGTTACTGTATACGTGTTTCAGTAGTGGGTTATAATGATTCATCTTATGAACAAACCTTCAACTGTACCTGCACCATTATCTAAACACTATTGCCCATTGATGCTTGAACAGTCGGTTGCTTTTGCCTGTCATGTCCTGCCTTAACGTTCCCAACTTGATATTACTTTTCCCTTTTCACTTACTGGCGTTAATGGCTCTGCCTAATAAGGAACGTCGAATTAGATGGTGGCACCTCATGCCCCCTTTAGGCGGCCAATTCAGTCAAATCAAATGGTTCTTTCCCCTCTGGTTATTATCTCTCAATCTTTGGAGATTTTTTCCCAACTACTGATATCCGTATTATGATTTTCTCGTGTCGTGTCAATCTTCAACAGGCACTTTTCACAGACGAATCAGATCCTGGAGAGGCTAGGTCTATCCACCATCGACTGGCAGCTCTAGATGGCCATTGGAGGACACCATGTGACCTGTCTACTTGCCTGATAGATAACCGACGGAAGGTACCTGTCGCGAGGTTCATCGCCTCCGACCATCATTCTGCAGCACAACTCGAACCACTTGGCTGCTGGAAATGCTACCGCTCTACTAGCTGCTGCATGTATAGTTTTGCCAACCCAACTTTTTGAATGGTGATCCGGTTATGTCACGCACTCCTGTCAAACTCTGATGTTTTGGCTGCTTCAGTTGTCGTGTACGTGCAACTGCTTGGTAATGGTACGGCGATATGTTGCCGGCCGCCCCTGACGTTTTGGTCATGCTGCCCAGTTTTAGGTGTTTAACTAACGTAAAGTTTAGGAGGATCGATTGTTTTGTCCAGCAACTAGCGCTGATCCGACCTGACCCATCTTAGATTTTGCTCCTAGACTCGGCACCAACTCGTAGATCCTTTACGAAACCAAACTCCACTAATACAGATGCCCTGGACCTTGACAACACGACAAGTGCCGCACCGTTCAATACGTTTCCTGCCTAATCTGCAGCTGCATGTCTTACCAGCGAGCAATAGCGTACACGTTTCAGCCCCTACCTAATGTACGTATTTGTGCTGCAACTGGTCTCGACATATGCCCTACCGGCAACGTGCCTAGCTGGACCCATATACACTGTATGCACAAGACCACTAGCGATCGATCACGGTCGGGTCAAGCATTCCAGACTTGAAATCGGCAACTGCCACAAGCACCGAGTCTCCGTTCGTTCTAGACACGTAAGAAAAGCGAGTCTCCGTTCTAGAAGGGGAAAAAAAAGATCAGGTGCAGTTCAAACTTCAAGGTCCATGTAAATTCGTACTAGCAGCCATGATCGATCATCAACTAATCCCACTGTGCGTGCGTTAGTGCGTACTATGCCGCGAAAACGACGGATGTTCGTACATGCCGACGACGAGTCCTCCTCTGGTTGGTCTCCACCCCAATCTTCCAGGATTCGGCCTGGCAACCAGATCGGCGTCATGAAAACACGTACTCCGCCATGGGGCCATCGAAGATTTCTCTCGATCAGCCGGTAAGATGTACGTACATCGTAAGGCCGGCCGGTACGTGTGAGGTCGTCACAGGCACGTCATGTACAAGCGTTTTCAGTTAGCACCGTCTTTGCATCACTGCTACTGCGGCAGGGTAGACAAGACGTGTAAAGGAGTACAGTACAAGAGTTTTCAAGCGGCCAGCCAGCTGCTCATTTCAGGTCGCTGTCTTGTTCTTCCAATACCATGGGCAGGCGTCGGCGTCGCGCTGCCGCTATCGGCCGATCAGCAGCCTGGCCCAAGCCCGGCGAACCTGGCTGTCAACCCCGACCAGACCAAGCAAGTGGCAACCGAAACGAACCCCACCCCAGGCTCTCCGGCGCCGGCGGCTTTGGCGCCGCCACGTTTCCCTCGTGAACCCCAACTTCCAGCGCGAGGCTGGCGTCGCCCGGCGGGCCATTTTTGGATGATCCGGCCCCGCCAAGGTGTCACACACACCTGATGCCCACGATCGCTCTCATGTCTCATCATCATCACTTTGATTCTGCACGGGATCTGGATGTCGTCTCCACACATGGTGGATCGCCGGAACAGCGATATCGTTGGCATTTATACGTGCTATGGACATGTACGCTCGTTATTGCACCAAGCTACGTGGCGCCTTCCATCTTGAACTAACGACAGAGAACTGTTATAACCTTTTCAAGTTCATCTGTTCAAGTAAACCGTCCATTTTTCATCCATAAATCCGGCACAGTATGTCACAATGAAGACACGTGAATAACAACGTTTCATGGTAAAAACGTAGCACTGTTTATTTAAAGAACATAATACTAAAATGTATCCTGTGATAAAAAAAAAATCAGAATCATCATCGGTAGTACCGCCTCTTGCATCGCTTACATAGTGAAGCGACTACGACCCCAAATATGTACACTACAAGAGGCGAGGACCTAAGATCGTAGGTTGCATTGTTGCTGATCAAATACCTCTTTAATTGTTCAAAAAAAAACATACCACTCCAGTAGAGCGGAACATCCGCCTTTGCAGCTATCATGTTGAGGCAAAGAAGAAAGAGAGCAGAGCAGAAAGGACCAAGCGTGAGAGTCGTTGGCCAAAATGGCACAATCATCATCATCACCATCACCTCCTTAAGAGATTGATCAGCATACGACAATCCACTGTAACGGATGCTAACGATCTGCCTCACTAAAACACCATAGGCTCTTTCATGCCGATAAACTCGATCGCGGTAGCCTCATCAAGATCTAGATAAATTAAGAATAAGTTTTCGGTGCGACAACACAACCCCCCACCATCAAGACAATGCTTCCAAGGACACACACAAAAACACTGATAGATCAAGCATGTTTATATGCTCTCTATTGTTATACGTGGTTCCTCTCACCTCCCGATTTCAAAAAGGCCGCTAGAGGTGAGCGGAGCTGGTAGAACACTACTGAAAGGGCAATAGATTCTCTAACTCAAGTCAGATGAGTTTGAATCCATGCAATGTGTGTCTGTTGGGTAGAGGGCTCACTTGTAAGTGACTCAAAGTCACTTTCGCTTATAATACAGAATCTGAATGCTTAGTGAAAATCGGATTTAAATTGTTTATGAGATGTAATCACACATAAAACGCGCAAAAAAAAGGCAGTAGCACTATTGTGCAGCATTTGCTTAACTGAGAGACGTTTCCTCTTAGTGCAACGTATGTATGTTTTCTTTCTTTTGAAGCAAATATGTACTAAGGACATGTATAATGCTCTTATGTCAGCCTTCTCTTAACAGTGCCACGTAGGATTTTGTCTGACGTGGATAGGAAAGCGAATGAAGAAATGCATGAGTCATCCCTTGCATAAGGGATCATCCCTTGTTAAGGAAGAGAAGGCATACTTTTGCATTGTAAGATTTCCTCTCGCCATGTAGTACTTATCGTTTACCCCTATTTTTTGCACTTATTTAATGCGTAAGAGTTAGCACTAAGCAACAAGCCATTGTATTGTATTTTTTATTGCTTCTCTTGCTGACATGGAAGGCATAAGGGAAGGTTGTCTTCTCTAGCACTGTACATGCCCTAAGCATCCAACCAACTTGCCAGCCCGGCTTGTTCTAGCATGCTCAAAATTGGCCCAGCATGCCAACAAGCCCAGCAGAAACTAAACAGCCTGCCAACATGCCAACATTGTTACTCCTATAATGGACTAAATCGGTGTAAAAAATGTTTCCAACTGAAAAATGGACATTTACAGCTTCTTCGAGCGATTTTGGGGATCCTAAACACGGAGTTAAAAGTTGAGGATTTTGAAAAGTTGGGCCACTACTGAACACGCCCTAAATCTACTGAATGGCAACTTTGATACTTTCAGTGGTGGTATAGATACCGTATTTCCATTAAAGCTTAGCCAGCCAGAATATATGTCTCAACATGAAACATTCAAAACCAACGATGAATAGTTCATTCAGAGGTAAATGGTGCCACCTAATGAAAACTGTAGCTTTCCCCCAATATTGCTGAATCCGGAAAATGCTACTTCGGCTTTCTTAATAGCCACCGTTAATAAATAAGATACTCCAGTATTCTCTTGACCAACTGTTCCAAATTCCAGTACGTAGTTGACATTGCCGTGGGCTCTGACTAAACAAGCAAAGATATCCCTCGCGAGATAAGCTACGCAGCTGACAAAAGGAGTTTAAAACGATATACCTATCTGACTGATCGGCCGCCCGCGTTTTAAAAGAGTTCATCCAGGTTTGTTCCACAATTCAGTGACAAGCTGAACAGAGACAGACTCTTTACCACCACCACAAACAATTTCACAAAAATGCAGAGCTATTGATCTCATTGCTCGGTGTGTTTGGCTTGGAACTTGGCCTGGAGCTCGACGCAGTGCTTCAAGCTGTGCCGGACGTTACCATTATCCCGGAAGCCGCCATAGCTGCTGTGCCTTGGCAGCCTTGCGTGCGCTTTTGTCAAGCTCGATCAAGCTCCGGGCTGCCAATATTGGCTGTGGCACGAGGTCATGACATGCACGGGCATAGACAACCCGTACAGCTTCTGCCGCCGCATCCCGCACCTCGATTGGGTTCAGTGGCGCGAGCAAGCAGTGCCCAAGAACCCTCATCACTGGCTGCAGCAACTCCCACGGGAGCTGCACCCTTGCCTCCCTTACCTCCTCCTGTTTACCACAATTCCGCCCACTGCTGTCTCCGTTGATACGCATCCTCGCCAATTCCTCCTCCAGGACCTTCCCATTCCCATTCTCAGCCTCTGGCGACATGGACCCCGCTGAATCCACCTCCTCTACCTCCAGCAGCTCCTCGTCAAGCTCAAAACGGCACCTGCAATACTGCCCAGCCCACGCCGCGACGGCATTACAGGCATCCACCTTGGATGCAGGGGGCATCTGCGAGATCTTGGAGTAGTAGGCCTCAAATGCGACCCCAATAATTCCAGCGCGCTTGGTGGACTTGACTGCCGCCTGCGGCTCTAGCGGCGGCGAGAGCACGCCGACCACCACATTGGCCTGAGGAGGGGGGATCGGCGGCGGCTGGGGCCGGCGAGGCGATTTGGAGCTGGAATGCGGAGTGTGGTAGAGGGAGGGGACGGAGAGGTCGGGGACCCGGACAAGGACGGGCTTTCCCTGGCGGTTCTTGGCCTCGGATGAGCAGACGGCGAGGAGGACGGCCTCGAAGCCAGAGAGCGAGGACGGGAGGGCGGGAGGCAGGCGGAGGAGGTAGAGCGAGGAGAGGAGCGGGAGGAAGGCAAGCGCGGCGAGGCGGAGGTCGGCGTCCAGGGAGAGGAGCGTGTCGTAGAGCCAGTGGCAGGCCGGGTCGTCGGCGCCGCCGCCCGCGCGGAGCGCCCCGGAGAGCGCGTCGTAGGCGGCGGCGGAGCGGAGGAGCGCGCGGGCGGGGCGGTCGGAGTCGGCGAGCGCCGCGACGTCGGGGGAGGCCTGCGGCGGGAGGATGGAGGCGAGCGCGAGGATGCGGGAGCGCGCCTGGGAGACGGACTCCCACCAGGACGGGGTGGTCGGGTCGGCGGACGACGCTGGGGAGGAGTCGGAGGGGGAAGCGGCATCGCCGGCGGAGGGGGCCGGGGAGGGAGGCATGGCTGGGTGGGTGGCTGGCCGGCGGCGGGGAAGACGAGATGAGATGGGTGACCTACGGGAATTTCTTACGAGATGGAAGGCTACGGGCTGACGTGGATGCCACGATCGTGGGTGTAAAATTGAAGGAAGTGGCCCAGCATTTAGGAAAAAATTCAGAGAAGATTACGGTGATCTATTTTCTCGCTTGTTCTGTTTCCCTCGTTCCAGATAGAAGAGAACTCATCTCAAAAAAAGATCGAGGAGAACTTGGACTTTGTCTATGAAGATTAATCGGCCGGGACGCCGCCTCTTCCTATTATTGTTCATAAATTTCTGAACGATCTTCTTGTGCTTTGGTGTTCTGTGCTGCAGTGTCAAGTAATCAAGTTCTACGGAGATACAGTTTGATGGAGCTGGAATGCTGAACAATAGGGATGAATCGGAGTTAGACAATGCAGTCTTTTTTTTGCACCAGAGTACTTGATCGGAGATGAGACAATTTATCGATTCGTTTAGTCTGCTTCATCAATAATTGCAACAGATTCCAATCCTAAAAAACAAGATTTCCATGTCCGGCCAGCACAAGGGGAGCTCGCCGCGACACAATGGGGTCTCGCGGCCTTGGAGGACCTCGCCGCCGATCTGTAGGAACAACCGGCTCTCGACTGTACAGCTAGATCGGGAGACAAGGCAGGGGATTACAAGGATTGGCGGTTCCTTTTGCGATCAAGACCCAAATACTTTTTTCGGCATGTATTTCTCTCGAGCGGGCCACTTTCTTCATGTTCTACGCCCACGATCGTGGCTTCCACGTCAGCCCGTAGCGTTCCATCCCGTAAGAAATCCCTTTAGGTGTAGCATTACTGTATAAGAAAGCACTCGGCATGTATGGTAATTAATACACTGATTCGGCAAACGACACACATCTATGAAGACAAACACTAAAATAACACAATGTATATGAAAATGAACAACAAACAACTCATTCATCCACGCGGAGGCGATAGACAAACACTAAAATAACACAATGTATATGAAAATGAACAACAAACAACTCATTCATCCACGCGGAGTTCGCCTCCGCGTGGATGAATATATAAAATTAAATGGCCGCACATATGGGAAATAAGCGACTACCTTGCTGGTTAGTATTTTGAGGTTTTTCTTCAGAATAATCCTATATACCATAGATCACCTACATGTCAAAAATAAAAATAGATGTTTACGTGGGTATGCGGATATGGGTACTACGTTATCATAACCGCACCCGCAATACCCACTGGTACACACTTTTAACCATTTTCTTATCCATGAGTAAAGTTTTTTACCAAACCCATTACCCTAATGAGCAAATACCCACTGGGTATGCGGGTAATGGGTACCCATTGCTATCGGTAGATGAGATTTGGAGTCGTCTATCCCTTTCCTCTGTGTCTCAGCTCAGGAATGGAGTTTCTTGTAGTTGCGTAGTTTTCAGAGGGGCTATTTCGTAAAGTTGGAACGAGTTGTTGGCAGTTGTGACTTGTGGTGCCAAGGGACAGCTCACGGAGCCGGTGTTCTCCAGCACCTGCGCAGTCCATGACGGTTGACCAACTTCCCAATTATAACTCTCTCAGTTCCGAAATTACAAGATGTTCGAATTTTTCCAAATTCAAATATATTTAGACTAGCTAAATGCCATGCGTTGGGAGCAACCTAACTTTTTTTTGAATGTGTTACCCATGATGTGAAACATCTCATCAAGAATTTGTAATATTTGTAATCCTTCGCTGACTAAAACCTAATATTCTTCTTGCAATAACAAATGCGAATATTTTCAAATTTCAGCCCATCTTGTCCGGCTCAACTTATCTGGACAAATACGCAAACATAATTAGCATATTTCCAGGATTGTACGCTCAACTCACAAGATGTACCATAGAAAATAGCTTTGGAAGATATATGACAGAAATATCATCACGGTGACAAATTGTTTAGCTAAATTTGACCTGCAGACTCCAGCTCAGCCTTGTGTTTTCTTACGAGCCATTTACTAAACCCCAAGACAACAAAAACAGATGCAGAAACAGAACTGGACGTGACTCCATCATCATGCTTAATAGAGTCATCCTCATGTTTCACGCTAACATTCAGCTCTGATCAGCAGTAGAATATTCAGTGATTCCTCACGCAGGACATCACGTACACTACAAGTGATGGCGTGTAAGGTTGAGGATAGTCGAGCAATGAATCGGGGTACAGTGGGAAAAGCTTCTTTGGTTTTTGTTCAGCGTATCCGTAGGAATTCGTTCGGTGCTAAAGATCGAGATGCAGCTGGTTCTTCGGGAGCAGGAAAGTTGAGCTCAGTGGCAACAGAAGCCAGTCGTGAAGTGGTGGGGGGGGGGGGGGGGGGGGGGGAATTCTTCTACTGGACATGTGGATACTGTTGGGCCAAAAACTCCTTTGTAGCCCAATATGGAGGGGGATCCCGCACGCGGTGATGGGCTTGTTTGGGATGGTAAGGCCAAGACAATCGAAGCGTGGGCTTCGCTGTCTAATGAAAGGGGTGCGTGGATCTAGATTCCACGTGCGACGCCAATCTCCAAGAAGACTCTAGGGTTTCTTGCGTCTCGAGAGGAAGTGAGGCTATTTGGAGACGGGGCCCACAGAATTACTCGCTCATCAGAGCGGTTGATTGATAGCAGATCTTTTGCGGAAGTGGTGGCAGGGATGTACAGGAGAGAGCAGGGGCTGGGAGATGGGCGCTACCCGCTGTGCAACAATAATGGTTGCGCCCGCGCAGGGGGCGGTTTTGGCGGACAAGGGGCGGGTGGCGGCGGGCAAGGTTTCGGTGGGGGTCGCGGTGGTCAGGGTTCTGGAGGTGGTGCAGCCTGTGGGCAGGGGGCTGGCGGTGGTGCCGCTCCGAATTTCAAGCGCAAGTATGATGATCAGATCCGAGGGGGTCCAAGTGGTGATGTCCAAGATCGAAGGTTTGGGGGTTTTGGTTGGGGTGTTGGTCCTCGCCGAAACGATTTCAATGGCCCTCGATACCTATGCAGAAAGAGATACAGGATGAGAAGAAATTCAGAGATAAACTTCTGAAGGAGAAGATGCCTCACGAGGGGAAGACTGATGACGTGGGGTAGCCACGGCAAATCCCAAGGTCGAGATACCTAGGGTTTCGTAGAGAGGGAGAATTTGGGCACGCTGGTAGTTCCGTCGGCTGACAAGCAAGGATTTACCCAGGTTCGGCCCTCATTGTGAGGTAAAGACCTACATCCTGCTTGTCTGATCTGTATTAATGTATGATTACATGGTGGCCGCAATGGCGATGGGATGAGACGTGGTCTCGCTAGCGTTGCTATGTGTTGTCTATTTGCCCTCTCCTCTAGGGTGCCCTGCCTGGCTTTATATATGCAGCCAGGTAGGATTTACATGAGTCCTAGTAGACTACGTCTTGGAGTCCTTTCCTTATTCTGCAAGTTGGGCTTCATGGGCCACCGGGTGCGTCTTGGCTGGGCCGCACTAGGTATGTCAATGGTGGGGCACCCGAAGGGTATGCCACGTCAACTGATAAGCCTGAAAGCAAGGAGATTGAGAAGACAGCGCAACAGGTAGGAAAGAAGAAGAGCACGCTCTAGTGTCATAAGTGTACGCAGACAGGTCATGTGCAGAAAGACTGCACGGCGCCTCCTACTTGCTACACCTGCAAGAAATCTGGGCATGTCGCAGTGGATTGCTTGAAGAAAGTTCCTAAACTCCGTATCTGTGGAAGTGGAGCGGGTGACAAGATGTTCTCCAGCATTAGGATGGTTGTGCCCAAGTCAGTTTCAACGCCAGTTACGGTTACAGGGATCCTGAAAGTTCTTACTGGAAACTGCAATGTGGAGACTGTCTTGAGGGAATTGTCTTTGCTGTTCGAGAGGGATTGGGTGTGGAGACTGAAACCTTTGGGGGAAAAGGAGTTTTTAGTAGAGTTTCCTGATCAGGCTAGTAGGCGTGAAGTAACAAAATTCACCAATGGCTTTCACTTTGTCTCTGATGATAACATCCGTGTTAGGTGAGTAGTCGCCTGCTCCCAAGAATAATAATATGAATCGAAAAAGTGGAGGTAGCTCCGCTAGGAAGAAGAGTGGAAAACAGAAGCGTAAGGGGAAAAAAAGCTAAAGATGAGTATTCTCTTTTACAATGCGAGAGGTTTGGGGGCGGCAGGTATGAAACAGCAGATTAATGATTTTGTTGTCGAGAGAAAAGGTAAGATAATTTGTCGGCAAGAGACTATTTGTGAAAGGGTGTCGAGAAGGGCTATGAGGATTTTGGGTGGTGTATCTGTGTTCGATTGGAACATAAAACCGGCAGATGGACATTCTGGGGGTCTTCTTATTGCTGTCAAAAGTGATAGCTATGAAGTAATTCAACAACATCAAGGAGATTTTTTATTAGTTCTTTATTTTGGACAGGGTTAGTGCCCTTCGCTGGGAGGTTGTTAACGTCTACGATCCGGCGAGGAATGAATTGAAAGATGCCTTTTTGGCTGAAATTACAGACAAGATTCTGAGAGTTCAGATTCCAGTAATTATGGGAGGAGATTTTAACATGATTCGCTATGATTTTGAGAAGTCTAAAGGGTTTCTTCACATGGGTGTGATGCATAAGTTTAACACGATGATTAATTTGCTTGCTCTAAGAGAACTAAGGAGGTCCGGGAGTCTTTATACTTGGTCGAATAATCGGGTGGATCCCACCATGGAGGTGTTGGACAGGGTCCTTATGTCTGCTTCGTGGGAAGCGGCTTTCTCTCTAGCCCATGCTTTTTTGGTAACGAGAGCGGGGTCGGACCATGCTCCCATCTTTGTGGATTTGGGAGAAGTGGCAACTTCGAGACCGAGAATGTTTCGGATGGAACCAGCTTGGTTTGAGAATCTGGAGTTTAAAAGGTTGACAATCCAGAAGTGGCCTGCACGTAGGTGCTCGTACGTTCTGGATCATTGGAACAGACAACAAGGTGAGCTTAGAAAATGAATGAAAGGGTGGGGCGCAAATCAGAGGGGTGTGAGTAGGAGAGCGAAGAACTAGATTTTGAAAGAAATCCAATAGTTGGATGAGTTGGGTGACCTGGGCTCCTTGTGTGAAACTGACCGGGCAAGAAGATATAGTTTGGAGGAGCTGTATAAAGTCCTGGTGGAAGAGGAAGCTTATTAGCAGCGTAGAGGAGGAGAGCAATGGCTCTTGAAAGGGGACAACAACACATCTTTTTTTCATGCAGTGGCTAACGGTTGGCGTAAAAAAACAAAAATTCTCTCTTTAGAAGAAGAAGGTATAATGATTGAGGAACCCGAAAGGCTTAAACAACATATCACAGATTTTTATAAAGATCTCTTTGGGAAGATGCCGGTTTCTCAAGTGAGGCTGAATCAGGACATTTGGGGGGGGGGGGGGGGGGTGGGGTCAGGTAGGGTTTCAAATAATGACTGTGCGAGCTGGTCAAGATTTTCTCGCTGGAGGAAAGTGAAAAAGCAGTTTCTGAAATGAAAATGAACACGGTGCCAGGACCGGAAGGTTTTCCGGTTCAATACTATAAAGAGTTTTGGCTTGGAGTGAAGACGGTGATCAAGGAAATGATGGATGAGTTGCATGCAGGCAGGCTTGATCTGGGGCGACTAAATTATGGAATCATTACGCTGATCCCGAAAGTTAAAGAGGCGAATGTGATAAAGCAATATAGACCGATTTGTCTGCTTAATGTAGTTTTCAAAATAATCACTAGAATTCTTATGGTGAGGCTGGCTCGGGTTGTAGATAAAGTTGTACACGAGACATAGACGACTTTTATTCCGGGCCGCCATATTCTGGAGGGGGTGGTGGTGTTAAGCGAAGTTATTCATGAGTTGAAAAGAACTAATGCGCAAGGCATTATTCTAAAACTTGATTTCGAGAAGTCCTACGATAAGGTGCAGTGGCCATTTCTGTTTGATTTGTTAAGGAAAAAGGGTTCTGCGAGCAATGGATTAACTGGATAATGCTAGCGGTTGAAACAGGCAAAGTATGCATCAATATAAATGGGGAGAACAGTGAATATTTTAGGACGTATCGTGGGCTGAGGCAGGGTGATCCACTGTCCCCGATTTTGTTTGACATTGTGGGAGACGCCTTGGGGGCGATGATTCTGGCTGTGTGTGAGAAAGGTCACCTTAATGGTTTAGTACTGCATCTCATTGAGGGAGGTCTCACTCACTTACAGTACGCAGATGACACAGTTTTGTTTATCGGTAATAATGCGAAGTCGATTGCAACTATGAAGTTGTTGTTGTACTGCTATGAAGAGATGTCGGGGCTAAAGGTGAATTACCAAAAGAGTGAAATTTTTGTGTTTGGAGTGGACCAGGAGGAAAGGCAAAGAGTGGCTAATCTTTTCAATTGTGATGTGGGGAAATTTCCAATGAAGTACTTGGGGGTTGTAGTGTCAGACAGAAAATTGCTTATCTCGGATCTGGAGTTTCTTGTGACAAAAATCAAGAAGAGATTGGGGAATTGGCAGCCAGTCTCATCAGGGGGGAGGAAAATCTTGATTGACTCATGTCTTAGTAATATTGTGACTTACATCATGGGCTTCTACTGGTTGCCAGAGGGGATTCATTATGCAGCCGACATGGTGAGAGCTAGTTTCCTCTGGGAGGAAAATCTTGATTGACTCATGTCTTAGTAATATTGTGACTTACATCATGGGCTTCTACTGGTTGCCAGAGGGGATTCATTATGCAGCCGACATGGTGAGAGCTAGTTTATTCTGGGAGGATAAAGATAACAAGCACAAGTACCACATGGTTCGATGGGACCAATTATGTAAGCCCAAGGAGTATGGTGGGCTGGGTTTCGCGGATAGCAGAGCTAGGAACATTTATTTGTTGGCAAAGTGGATTGTGAAGCTGGAGAGGGGTGATCAAGATTTGAGTTGTCAGATCTTGAGGAAAAAGTATCTGGGCGCTGGAAGTTTTTTCCAGTCGGATGCGGTAGGGGTTCACAATTTTGGAAGGGCCTGCATGCGATAAAAAAGTGGGTTGCGAGGGGTATTGCTTATCGCATTGGGGATGGAAAGAAACCGAGGTTCTGGGGGGACGTCTGGCTCACAGACGTTCCTTTTTGCATCAGTTTTCCCAGGTTGTTTGAGATCTGCGATGACACAGAGGTGATAGCTAGTAGTGTGATTCGGCCGGATGGGCTTCATCTAGGTTTCGGAAGATCTTTTGGTGATAGAGAGACGGGTGAGTGGGAGGAGTTGAGGCGTGATTTGGGTGGGGTTTGATTGACAACAGAGACGGATGTGGGATATTGGGCACTAACTGGAAAGGGAGTTTATACAACGAAATCTATGTATAGCATGATTCTAGATACGGGAGTGAAAGACACTCGTATTTTGGAAATGTGGAAAACTTACATGCCTTTAAAAATTAAAATCTTTGTCTGGATGTGCATTAGAGGCAGGATCCAGGTCACGGTGGATCTCAAGGCCAAAGGGTGGCCAGGGAGTGTTGGTTGTAGCCTTTGTGGTGAACCTGAGACTGTTAACCACTTGATCTTTAATTGCCCTATCTCACATTTTAGCTGGTGGTGCCTCGAAGAGGCTTTTGGCTGGGATCGCCCTGCTTGTAATTTATCGGATTTTTTGGAGGTTGCTCTAAAAAAGCAGGGGGTTAAAACCAACAAGGTATTTTCGTTGTGTTTTGGTGCTCTAGCGTGGGCTATTTGGAACACGAGGAACGATCTAGTTTTTAATCGGAAAGTGTGCTCTTTTCCTTTGACTAACCTTCACCGCGCTATTTCTTATTTCTCTAGGTGGAGGGTGCTTTTGCCAGAAATGCATAGGGAGGAGCGTGACGCTGCCCTAGACAAGATGAAGCTGGTGGCAAAGAATTTCTAGTTGATGGTGACGACGGGGAGAGGCGTTGGTTGACCCCAGCCGTTAGCTGCTTCTCTTAGTTTGCTCCTGCGTGAGCTTAGTTTGGGGCCTATGGTGCTTTATGCCTTTTATTCTTTAAAGGGGACCCCGGTTTGGATGCTTTAATCTCGTTTTGTTGTTCATTTTGTTGTTGTTGTAACAGTAGGGGTGTTGTCCCCTTAACTGGTTTGCCGTTTGTGTTGCTTTATATAAGCAGGGCTCTTTGAGCCTTTCCTCTCAAAAGAGTTCATCTAGGTGCATGCATCACGGTATATGTTTCCCTCATGGCCGTCCCGTTGACGTTGTGCCTGCCAGTATATGTCGTGTTGTCATCGTCTAGTTTATCCGGATACGGATCCCACTAAACAACGGGGCGTGGCGATTCTTCACGATCCTAATCGATGACGATCTGCGCGAGAGAATCACCGCGACATGCTATTTTGCCCATGCCCTATCTGAGGTGGACGGACTCCTGCAGCTACGGAAACTGTCGTCTCGTCCATATCATTAAGCTGTTCCAGCCTTGAACAAAATATTCGTTTATGTTGGGTGCTGGTGAGCCATGTAGGGCCGTGTATGATCGACGCGCTGTACGGCGGCACGCGCGACGTTCCTTAGCAAGTTCATGCCGACAAGGCGATTGGTGATCGGAAAAAAGGACCTCCTCGATCGTGCTTCCAGTGGGAGATCAATCCTGGAGATCGCTCATATCTTGCTTACGGTGAGAGATCAATCCGTGTGATCTCTCGGGCTCGGGCCGTTCGGCGCTCCAGGCGACATTGTGTCCGCGTCGTGGGCCGATATGAGTGATCTCCTTCTACTGCATGCCTGAGTCACCCTCCTTCCGGTGAGAGGGTGCTGGTTTGAGCTTTTGGGTTGGCTTTCCAGTCTTATAAGCAGAAGCTAAACTAAACAGCAAAAAAGAGTCATGCGTTTGCAAAGCCGAACGCGCTTATTTGCACGTACGAGTGAAAGCACGTCCAGAGGTGCTTTCAACTGCTTTCTCGGTTTTTGATCAATCCCACGCCCCGCATGCCCCTGGTACTTCGCTGAAATTACAGTCCAAATGCCATTCCATATAATGCCCGTGGCCCCTGAGGAACACCATCTGTTTCCCCACCCGACCTCGTTTTCCCCCTTCGCCTCGCTGGACAGAAGAACAGATTGAGCGCCGCCTGCCTGGAAACCCCACCGCCGGCTATGGTCCTTCTCGCCCGGCGCCGGTGAAAGGGAACCGTCCGGCTTCGTCAACGTCCTCCCCGCGACCTCCCATCGCGCATGTGGGATCGAGCGGCGCGTTTCATCCTACAGCCATTCTCGTGGTACGGTGCATCCGCTTTAGATTCTTTCTCGCTTTCCATGGTAACAATATGTGCATGTGGAAAACTGATACGTCTAAAACGTATCTATAATTTTTGATGTTCCATGCTTGTTTTATATCAAATGCCACATGTTTATTCTAAATTTTATATCATTTTATGACATTTATTGGACTAACCTATTAACCTAGTGCCCAGTGCCAGCTTCTGTCTGTTTTGACTGTTTATTGCAGAAAAGGCCCAAAAATGAAAGTGCTCGGAATTCGACGAAAATTTACCTGAATTATTTCCAGCACAAATAAGCCACGGAGCCAGAAGACCACTGGAGGCGGGTCCCACAGCCAGCACGCGGCCTAGGGGCGCGGCCAGGTACTACCCCGCGTCGTGGGCCCGCCTGCCCCACCAGAGCACCGCCTCGCGTCGAGTCTTCGCCTATAAATTCACGCGTGACCTAAAAACCCCAGAACACCGAAGACCTTTTCCAGAAACGCGTCCGAGCTCCGCCGCCATCACAAACCCTAGTTTCGGGGGTCAGCAGTTCCTGTTTCGGCACCCTGCCGGGACGGGGATTGACCCCCGGAGCCGTCTCCATCAACCACGCCGCCTCTACTTCGCCTCCATGATGGTTTGTGAGTAGTTCCCCCATGGACTACGGGTTCTAGCAGTAGCTAGTTGGTACTCTCTCTCCCATGTATTTCAATACAATGATCTCATGAGCTGTCTTAGTGTTGTGTTTGTTGGGATCCGATGAATTGTGGAATTATGATCAGTTTGTTCATCATGTTATCGTACTTATGTTTTATTTAAGATCTTGCATGCTCTCCGGTACTTGTAGTTACCTTGATCAAGTAGTTGCTTGTATCTCCAAGAGAGGGTATTTATGCTAGATAGTGGGTTCATGCCTCTAGAAGCCTGGGCTTGATTGACAGAAAACTAAGGCTGTAGATGTGCTGTTGCTACTAGGGATAAAATAACCGATGCTTAGCTTAAGGGTACTGCTGTTAAGTCTAATGCGTTTGTTTACATTACACACTTTGCTTAATGCTATAATCTGTTGCTTGCAACTTAATACTCATGGGAGACCCGGAAGCTATCCTGTGAGTGGATTATGAGTCATAGATGCAGCTAGTAAGCGGTCTATGTATATTGTTGTAATGCCCAATTAAATACTACAGTGAACTTTATCTTATCATAATGTGCATTTTCATGCCCTCACAATTTTATCAATTGCCCAACTGTAATTTGTTCACCCAACACATGTTCTTTGTTTGGAGAGTTACCTCTAGTGTAGATAGCTGAGAACCCCGGTCCATCTGAAATCATTATTGCTTTCCCGTCAACTCCACGCCAGCAACTATTTTCTGGTGCCATCGCTTCTGTGTTACTGCTACTATTGCTCTCATATTACTGCTGCTTTCACATCACCCCTGTTACTAGTGCTTTTCCAGGTGTGGCTGAACTGACAACTCAGCTGCTAAGGCTTATAAGTATTCTTTGCTCCCCTTGTGTCGAATCAATAAATTTGGGTTTTACTTCCTCGAAGACTGTTGCGATCCCCTATACTTGTGGGTCATCAAGACTATTTTCTGGCGCCGTTGCCGGGGAGCATAGCTCTACTTATAAGTTCACTTGGGGAGTACACTCTACCTCTCTCTCTGTTTTGTTTTTATTTTGTTTTGTTTAGTTTACTTTTGTCTAGTTTTATTGTGCTTTGTTTACTTCTGTTTAGTTGTGTTTTGTTTAGTTTACTTTTGTTTAGTTTATTTTTGTTTAGTTTTATTTTTCTTATATATTCGAAAATCCATAAAAATTTAAAAAACTGAAAAATCTAAAAAAAAACTGTTGCTATGGTTAACTTCTATGAAACTGTATCTTATTGGCAAGGTGGGTTCACGGAGGATGAACAAAAATATTATAAGGAATACCGCTTGTCTCAAAAAGGGAAATATTTATGGGGACAAATAAATACATTGAATGGTTTTGCTAGAAACTTGTGCTCTACATATGATGAATCTTGGTGCTTTAATGAATATTTTTGTTGTAGAAGGCATAAACACCTCCCATTCCAATGTGATTATAATGATAATGAAACCTTGGCTGCTTATGTTAAAGGAAATTATGACTTGGATAATCTTGAACAAATTGAAGAATTTGTTGCCTTTATGGGAGCTTATGAAATTGCTGCTTTGCTTAAAAATAGAGACGATGCTCCTTATAAAACTGAGAATTTTTCTATACTTGGATATTGCCTTGAATATTATAATGATAATCATTATATTACTGAATTTCTTGAGAAAATTTATTCTCAAGAAGAACTTGTTGCCTTTCAGGAACCTGTGGAAGAAGAAATTACTGAAGCTGAAAGCTCATTGGATGAAAAAGAGGAAGAGAGTGATGAACAAAAGGAGGAACCCTACCTTCTAATGAGAGTAACTCTTTATCTCTTACACTATTTGATTGCCCTCCATGCTTACCAAAGGAGGATGAATGTTATGTTCCTATGGATTCTATTGAAATATCCCCTATGAATGAAACTTGTGCAAATGATTATGCTACTGTTGTTTATGATAATCCATGCTATTTTGATAAGTCTTATGATAATCCTCTATTTATGCCTAAATTCGAAATGCATGGTAATGAGAAAGTTTGCCTAGAAAATGTTTATGATAAAGCTCTAGATGATGGTCCTATGTTGCTTGATAATGTTAATTGTACTACTACTGAAAATGGGATTGGAGAGGACTTGACTTTATCTAGATGGAGTCCCATACCTCTTGAGAATGATCAATCATCTTGTTATAATATTATTAAAAGTGGGTTTGAAATTTTTGATTCCACTATTTTGGAGCTTGATAAAAATTATATGTTTGTAGATCATGAAAAGCATGCTTTATGCGATAGTTATATTGTTGAGTTTATTCATGATGCTACTGGAAATTATTATGAGAGAGGAAAATATGATTGTAGAAATTTTCATGTTACTAAAACACCTCTCTTTATGTTGAAAGTTCTGAAGTTGTTCTTGTTTTACCTTTCTATGCTTGTCACTATGTTCTTCATGAATTTATTTGTTTACAAGATTCCTATGCATAGGAAGTGGGTTAGACTTAAATGTGTTTCGTATTTGCTTCTTGATGCTCCCTTTTGCTTCATTTTATATTCTTATGTGAGCATCATTAAAACTATCAATAAGCCTAGCTAAAAGGCATTAAAGAAAAGCGCTTTTGGGAGAATTTTTTTTTGTTTTTTTTGTTTTCTTGAGTCAAGGATGTTGCTTACTTCTGTAACAACTCCTTTGTATCCTTTATTTTTGTTTTGTTGTGCCAAGAAGAACCTCTAATGGCAAGAAAGTGTTAAAGTTGGGTTTGCTCTCCGGAAACAGATTTCTGTGCCTCACGGTAACAATTCGTGAAAAATCACGGAATATTATTTTAATCTGCAAATTTTTGAGCAGAAGCCTGAGCTTTATATCTATCTTTCGTTAGTTTCGAGTTTTCTGATTTGAGTTACGTAAGTGTCTCGAAAAAATTCGTTTTACTGGCTGTTCTGTTTTTGACAGATTTGTCTCTTTTTTTGCATTGTCTCTTCGCGGACTTTATGCGAGGTTCTCCATACATGGAGGCTGTAGCTAATGTTTCATTGAGTTCTTGCAATGTGTCTCTACAGAACCAAAGTGGATTAATGTTTTTGAGTACTAACCCTCTAATGAAGTTTATGAGAAATTATGTGTGAAGGAAGTTTTCAAGTATTAAGAGAGGAGGATGATACAAGAAGATCAAGAAGAGATAAAAGCTTAAGCTTGGGGAAGCTCCCATGGACCTTCCCTGCATATATCAAGAAGACTCAAGCGTCTAAGCTTGGGGATGCCCAAGGCATCCCCTTCTTCATCAACAAATTATCAGGTCATCTCTAGTGAGACTATATTTTTATTTCTTCACATGTTGTGTGTTGTTCTTGGAGCGTCTGTGTGTTTTTATTTTTGTTTTGTTTTTGTTTAGTTCTCTGATCATATCAATGTTGGATCCTAACTATCTTGTTTGGGAGAGAGACACGCTCCGCTTATTCATATAATACTCATGTGCTTCACTTATATCTGTTGAGTATTCTGTTTTTGCTCTGTTTAGCTTCTAGCTCTTGGTTTTCATGTATCTCTTATTCAGAGCTATTAGTTCTTTTATAGAAAGTACTCTCTTGCTTCACTTATATTTGTTTGGAGAGTTGCTTGGTTAATATGTTGGTTCAGGAAATGTTATGCATGTGGTAGTGGTATAATGAAAAACCTGCATAGTCTTGTAGATCATTGAACTTTGATAACTTGATTCCTTGCAAATGTTTTGAGATATTAAGAAGCTAGATGTTAAACGCTTGCTGGTTACTTAAGTTAAAATTTGATTAGTGGATGTGTTATTAAAGCTTGTTCCGTACTACAAACTCTAAAATTGCTGAAGGTGTAGTTGGACTTGATAGCTTCTCATGTTTGAAGGTAGTTGGAAACAACATAGTTGCGTGCTAAGGTCGGGGATCTAACGGGGTACTTGTGCCACCGTGAACGGCCCCTCTTGGAGTAAATTTAATCATGCTCTTAATGTTGAACCTGCTAGTTGTTTGCAATAAACTTGTGAGTTCTTTTTGACTAATGTTGAGCTACGGTTTTTGGCACTTCCACCATCCATATTTTGCTAGCCTCTTCGGTGTGTGCATTGCCTTCTGCTCACATTGAGAGTTGTGCATACTTCGCCAGTACATCCAACCCCGTGGGAGAACTTCCTCTTGTTCTCCTACACATAAGCCAAACATCTTCCTCAAAACAGCCACCATAACTACCTATCACAGCATTTCCATAGCTGTTCCGAGATATATTGCCATGCAACTTCCATCTTACATTACATGACTTGTTGTCATTCATCATTGTTATATATTGCTTTGCATGATTCTGTACAGCTGATGTGTGGTTTTACCCATGTTACGCTAGATCATTGCACATCCTGCTACACTGGCAGAGGCACTCAGTTTCATACATCATGTTTTGTTCATTATGAGTTATTTGTACCAAAAAGTGTGTCATCATATTAGAATGTTGCCCCTACAGTGAGGGAGAGAAAAGTGAAAAGAGCCATGGAGGCCATCGAAAAGTGAAATAGAAAAAAAAAAGAAAAAGAGAAAAGAGAAAAGAAAAAAAAAAAAAAGAAAGAAAAGAAATAAAGAGAGAGGGGCAACATTACTATCCTTTATCCACACTTGTGCTCATGTTTAGCACCTGTTTCATAGTCATCATTTGTGCTCAGCTTAGCACCTATACTCCATATGAGAGAGTTTTCATGTTTTACTAGTATAACTATGTGGGGAATTAACGTTATAGAACTTGGGTTGTATATTCCAATGATGAGCCTCCTCAAAAGTGCTCTAGGTCTTCGTGAGCAACCAAGTTGGATGCACCCCCACTAGTTCCATTGGAGAGCTTTCATACACTTATAGCTCTATGTGCATCGTTGCATGGCAATCACTACTCCTTGCATAGCTTCGATTATAAGACTTCCTCTTGTCTAATGATCACTTATAGCTTTGTGAGCTTTCTTCCATTGGCCTTCCAAACCCCCATTATTATTCTCTTTGCCATAACATCCTGGTGCCAATACCAAATGCTTACGCTCACCGGTTGAGTAAAACTTCTAAACAGTTGATTCATTACGTTTGTGATACTTTTACTTGACTGGATCCTTTCTATGCTTGTGAAAGATTGCTTGATGCTTGAGTAGAAGGATGGAACTTCTACACTGAATGCTTAAATCATCTATAATGAACTTTGTACGGTTTCATGTCTTTATAGCATCATCCATGAAAAGTTTTGACTTGTTTAATTGTCTTGCTTTATCATCTGTTTGTTTAATATCAATTATAGACATTTGTTTTGAATGATTTGATCTCAGTTCACATGCCTTACATTACTATTGGATCAAGATTATGTTGGTAGCATGTCACTTCAAAAATTATCTTTTTTTATCGTTTACCTACTCGAGGACGAGCAGGAACTAAGCTTGGGGATGCTTGATACGTCTAAAACGTATCTATAATTTTTGATGTTCCATGCTTGTTTTATATCAAATGCCACATGTTTATTCTAAAGTTTATATCATTTTATGACATTTATTGGACTAACCTATTAACCTAGTGCCCAGTGCCAGCTTCTGTCTGTTTTGGCTGTTTATTGCAGAAAAGGCCCAAAAATGAAAGTGCTCGGAATTGGACGAAAATTTACCTGAATTATTTCCAGCACAAATAAGCCACGGAGCCAGAAGACCACCTGGAGGCGGCCCCACAGCCAGCACGCGGCCTAGGGGCGCGGCCAGGTACTACCCCGCGCCGTGGGCCCGCCTGCCCCACCAGAGCACCGCCTCGCGTCGAGTCTTCGCCTATAAATTCACGTGTGACCTAAAAACCCAGAACACGAAGACCTTTTCCAGAAACGCGTCCGAGCTCCGCCGCCATCACAAACCCTAGTTTCGGGGGTCAGCAGTTCCTGTTTCGGCACCCTGCCGGGACGGGGATTGACCCCCGGAGCCATTTCCATCAACACGCCGCCTCTACTTCGCCTCCATGATGGTTTGTGAGTAGTTCCCCCATGGACTACGGGTTCTAGCAGTAGCTAGTTGGTACTCTCTCTCCCATGTATTTCAATACAATGATCTCATGAGCTGTCTTACATGATTGAGATCCATCAGATGTAATTGGTGTTGTGTTTGTTGGGATCCGATGAATTGTGGAATTATGATCAGTTTGTTCATCATGTTATCGTACTTATGTTTTATTTAAAATCTTGCATGCTCTCCGGTACTTGTAGTTATCTTGATCAAGTAGTTGTTTGTATCTCCAAGAGAGGGTATTTATGCTAGATAGTGGGTTCATGCCTCTAGAAGCCTGGGCTTGATTGATAGAAACGACTAAGATTGTAGATGTGCTGTTGCTACTAGGGATAAAATAACCGATGCTTAGCTTAAGGGTACTGCTGTTAAGTCTAATGCATTTGTTTACATTACACACTTTGCTTAATGATATAATCTGTTGCCTGCAACTTAATACTCATGGGAGACCCGGAAGCTATCCTGTGAGTCGATTATGAGTCATAGATGCAGCTAGTAAGCGGTCTATGTATATTGTTGTAATGCCCAATTAAATACTACAGTGAACTTTATCTTATCATAATGTGCATTTTCATGCCCTCACAATTTTATCAATTGTCTAACTGTAATTTGTTCACCCAACACATGTTTTTTGTTTGGAGAGTTACCTTTAGGGTAGATAGCTGAGAACCCCGGCCCATCTGAAATCATTATTGCTTTCCCGTCAACTCCACGCCGGCAACTATTTTCTGGTGCCATCGCTTATGTGTTACCGCTACTATTGCTCTCATATTACTGCTGCTTTCACATCACCCCTGTTACTAGTGCTTTTCCAGGTGTGGCTGAACTGACAACTCAGCTGCTAAGGCTTATAAGTATTCTTTGTCTCCCCTTGTGTCGAATCAATAAATTTGGGTTTTACTTCCCTCGAAGACTGTTGCGATCCCCTATACTTGTGGGTCATCAAACACCACCCCGACCCCGCGTCGTCCCTCTGTGGCGACCCAGGGGGACCCTAATCGCGCCGCCACCGCCGCCCCTCCTCGAGCGCTCCTCCCCAGCGCCACCGCTGGATGACTCCGCCGGGCTAAGCCCGCGCGCAGGACGGCGGCGGGGATCTCGCGCGCGAGCGCGTCTTCCTCGGTGGTGTGGGGCTCGGCCCCCACGTCTGCGAGCAGCCACCGCCTGCCTTCTCCGCCGCATCTTCGACTCCCTCCGGCTGCCTCCCCGGTGCTGCACTGACCGGGCTGTGGCCATGGCTGGCTTCTCGGGTGGTGGCTTTCTTGCCGGCGTCTTGGGCGGCGGCGACTGGTGCCTCGCCGGCGTCTGCTCGTCGTGGTGGTGCGGGGTGGCAGCCCCTCCATCCCTGCCATGTGGAGTCCGATGCGGATGGTTGTTGGCTGCTTGGCTGCATCGCAGCAAGGATTGGGCGCCAGATATGGTCGGTGTCGACCCGATGTGGCCCGTTGGCTGCTGTCGACGGTGAGGTGGTGGCTCCTACAAGGTGGTGACGCCTTCGTCGCGCAGGATGTGTTCGTCCAGCGGGTTTGCAGATCGGCGGCTCGGCGGGTCTTCCATGGGGGAAGCGAGGTCGGGGTTCTCCGGGTGAAAGCTTGACAACGGCGATGTCCGTGGACGCCGCCTTCCTCCTTGGGGGGTTGTTGTGGAGCTCCCCGTCCTTCGCAACCCTCGGGTCACGTCTTCGGGCGAAGACCTCGATCCTGCGAGGCAGGGTCGGACGATGGCGTCGCTCCCCGTCGCTTCCCCTCTTGAGGGCATCGTCTTGAAGATTGTGATTCCCGCGTGTTTTCCCTGGGCTGGACCAACACGGCATCGCGGTTGGCTCGTCGGCAGCCGGCGATGTTGAGGTCCGCGTGGTGGCTTGCGCGGCAACGACGGTGGTGGCGAGTGATGGTTTGGTCGCTGCAAGACCTTGTTAGTCGGCTACATGTTCCGGCGTGTCCGACTCTAATTCTACATGCCTCGCATGGCAAGCACTAAACGGAGCTGACATTTTCAGAGTTTTTAAACATCACGGTCGCAGTACTGTCTGACCAAAATCAACCGCCCAAATTTGAAACAATTCTTTCAGGTGTGCTGTTTGTGGAACCGGAACGTCATACCAATCATCTTGCAAGCGGAGCTGCTGGTGAAACAAAAAATACCGCGCCATGCGCACGACTGCACGAGCTGCATGCGCATGACGGCATCAGCCGACAAGCCGTTCGAAAACGAGGAGATCGATTGGTGGTGCGATCTCCTTGGTTTGGTGATCCGGTCGGGCCACCGCTCCTGCAGGCCGACATGGCGTCGGCATCACTCACGCCGTGCATGTGCACCCCGTACGACGTCGCTAAGCCTGACTCTCTTTGCTCATATCGTATCTTGTAACTACCTGCCGCGTGCGCGCATCCTCCAAACCAACCGATCGATACGCCCAGTACGACGGCGTACTATCACCTACGGCACCCCAAGCTCCTCCCGTGAAGCCAGCCATCTACACCATCGCACGCCGATACGATACGCGCGATCTGATCGGGCAGTGTCAAATTAGTACTCCCTCCGATCCGAAATAACATTCGCAAGCTGTACACAAAAAGTGTACTACGGCAGTACGTTCTGTCCGAACGTTTTTTCGGATCGGAGGTTAGTAGCTGGGATGAAATCGCCTCTTTGGAGAAAGAATCTTTCTCGCTTTTCATGGCGACCCCTGCAAAAAAAAGCTCAGCAACATGTACTCGATCGGCCCTCGTGCCACAGGATCTTCTCGCCAAGCAAGGCCAGCAGTAGCAGCGAGGATACGATACGATTCCACTTGACTGGCCAAAGCGCTTTCTTTCGAATTCCTTTTGTTGATTCGAGAAAGAAAAGCCGCGCGTGTCATGCATGCTGGCGTGATACTACACTACTGTACTTACTTCCTGTCCGTGATCCGCTCACGTTTACGTGCTCTTTTTTACACACCGCCGCGGCGCAACTTGCAGGGATCCTCTTCGATCCACGGTCGTATCGTATCCACTTGCCTGCATAAGCAGAAAAAGAATGTGCACGGTTCTCGAGCACTCCCACATGCAGAATTGACGTGCACTGTAGTGACCATGTGGGCAGTTTGACACGCAAGGCGTAAGGCTATCCATGAGGGGATCTTCCAAAGCCCTCTGTCGACGAACTGCTTCATTGAGAGGTTCATCTCCGAGCTACAGCAGTTGTCCCCAGTGAAGCCGGAGAAGCGAGCTACGAATGTCCGAGGCCTGGCCTGGATTCCACCACCGGCAGACATGGTTAAAATTAATGTTGATGCAGCTACGTCAAAGAACTCGAATATGGTGACAATCGCAGCTGTAGTCCGTGGAGCAGACGGGGAGTTCATGGGAGCGTCCTCAGTAGTGATGCGGGGCATCACCGACGTGGAAACCCTAGAAGCGATGGCCTGTAGAGAAGGGCTTGCAATTGCTGCTGATCTTCTCGTACAGCGAATCAGGGTCGCATCTGACTGCATCAATGCAGTTCGCCGTCTCAAGGAGGATGGGAAGGGCACGTATGGCCACATTGCCCAAGAGATTAAGGCAAGTTCAAGGTACTTTAACTCAATTGAGTTTGTCCATGAGAGGAGAACTTCGAACGTTGATGCACACACCTTGGCAAGGAGCTCCGTTTATCTGCCTGTAGGCAGGCATGTGTGGTATCAAAATCCACCGGAGGGTATACGTGCTAGTTACAGTCTGAGCAATTAGTTCAGTGGTGGGACTGGACATCTAAAAAAAATACCCTATTTCCATTAATTCTTAGCCAGCCAGCATATATGCTTCAACATTTTTTTAACAAAAAAATATGCTTCAACATGAAATGAAACATTCAAAACCATCGCGTTTCAAAAAACATTCAAAACCCATGAATTGTTCACCCACAGGTAAATGCCCTTTCCTTTCTAATGAAAACTGTAGCTTTTTGCGGAATCCGAACAATGCAAACTTCCGCGCTCTATAAATCGCCACCATGGATTCCTAATAATAAACAATGAGATCCATCGCGAGACAAGCACTTTTTTTTTATTTTTTCCATATATATTAAACCAATAAAGAGTACACGATTATATCGATTACAAAAGCAATACTAAAAGAGACGAACAAATTTATGAGATCTTCAAGCCCTTTCTTCTTTCATGACACAATCTTTTACTTTTCTGATGGCAGCCGTAGAACAACGCTGAATACACCAAACCACAGACCTAGACAAACTTAATTGTGCCTGCCAATATAAAACGGTATACTACCTGTCTGACTGATCGGCCGGCCGCCCGAAATTTACAAAGAGATCATTCAGGTGTATATGTTTCCCTCATGGCCGTGTACCGTTGACGTTGTGCCTGCCAGTATAAAAATCGTATTGCTATCGTTTAGTAGTAGTTAATCCGGATACGGATCCCACTAAACGACGCGGCGTAGCTGTAGGTGCAGTGGCGATTCTTGGCGATCCTGATCGAGGACGACGATCTGCACGAGAGAATAACCCGACATGCTAATGAAAACTTCTTCCAGTGCGTACCTAGTTGACATTGCCGCTGGCTTCGATTAAACAGGGAACGATCTCCCTCGCATGGCAAGCACTACATGCGCACGGCCGGAGGGACAGATACGGATAGTATCTGTGATTGAGGATTCTCGATCGGGGATCACGCTCAGTCGTGCTAAACATGGGACTGACTGTTGCTTGATCCTGAATTCCTGATACGGATCACGCTCAGTCGTGCTAAACAATGCACCGTAGCTGTGATTGAGGATTCTCGATCGGGGATCAAGATGATCTGGGCGAGAGAATAACGTGACATGCCTGCCTGTGACTGAATCATGGATTGGATCAGTGTCGCGCCGATGGCATTTTGAGCTGTTCGTGGAACATCATACTTTCCTGCCTGTGGTGTGAGTGATCCATATACGATTTTGAGCTACGAAAGACGCCGTGAGCATGTGAAGCTGGTAGCTGTGCTGCCGACAAGTCCTTGGTTGGCCCTGGCCGTACGAGCCTACAACGTCACCAAGCCTGACGCTCTTTGCTCGTAGCGTATCTTGTAACTACCTGCCGCATGCGCACATCCTCCAAACCAACCAATACGCCCGGTACGACGGCGTACTATCACAGATTCACAGTGTATCACCTACGACACCCCAAGCTCCTCCCGTGAAGCCAGCCATCTACACCATCGCACGCCGATACGATACGCGCGATCTTTTTCTAATCTTGATCGGGCAGTGTCAAATTAGTAGCTGCCCTACCCAGGCCTTCTCCGATAGAGGTCGAACAGCTGCTGCCTATTTGGAGAAAGAATCTTTCTCGCTTTCCATGGCAAAGGTCACCAGCATGCATGTACGATTCTTCTCGCCACAGGATCTTCTCGCCAAACGAGGCCAGCAATAGCAGCGAGGATACGATACGATTCCACTTGACTGACCAAAGCGCTTTCTTTTGTATTCCTCCTCATATCAGTCCCATGTTTCACAGTAGCATTCTGGTCGCGGTCCGCCTACCGATTCAAACGCAATCTTTTTCCGTGGCGTGTGCCGATCATCAAGTGGATCAAGCAAAGAGATTTGGGAAGCTGCGTGCGCCTCCACCGCTCCAAATCCCCCCTCGCGTGCGCGCCCACGGTATCTTCATCTTCATCCAGCGGCACCGGCACGAGCTCGACCGATCTTGTCAGTGAGTCCCATGTGAGCGAGCAAGATGCGCACAACGGGGGACTTCACTGATTAGTCACGCCCAATCAAGCTGCCTGAAATTATTCTAAGCTTAACTGGTTCCCAACTATTGTTTAACCTTTGACTATACGCAACGCAGCATAGACACCTGACTGCTGTGAAGAAACAAAAGAGATCGGGTCAATGCAGGTTTGCATCTAGACATACAAGGTTGTTGGGCTCAAGGTTTTCAACGGGACAGGTGACAAGTTTCTGCGCCAGAATCCGCTCGGATCGATATGTACGTACGTGGTTGACGTGAGCGCGGCAGCGACACTGCAAATGGGGAAGACGATGAACATTTCTACGGAAAAGATATTCTAGATCGGCGACCATAAGAAGGAGAAAGAAAAAGATATTCTCTATCGACCTCCGTCGCCGCCATGCCGCGTCATCGTCGCTCCATTGGTATGTCACCAGTGTTCGTGTACACTCCCATAGCTAGCTGGCAGTCACCGTTTTTCCCACTAATTCTTCTTTCATCCTTCCTTTGCTTCACGAGTGTAGCCGCCCATGTATGTCACGTACAGTTGGTGAGACTAACCATCACTCAAACACAAGCATGTTAATTGGTTTAGCTGCATACGGCAGGCCTGGCCTAGCGACATACAACGTATGAAATGACGTGCACAACATGGCAGGGAAGGTGGTTTCGCGAGACCAGTCCCTTGGTGCAGAATATCAAACGCACCCAAAAATACCGACAAGTAACACGAGCTATGTGAAGCTGGTCGTTGTGCTGACGACAAGCCGTTCCACGAAAACAAGCAGAGCGGTAACCTACGTCGTGCGTTGATCCGACCGATCGGGCCACCGCTCGTCGTGGCCGACATCGGGTCGGCGTCACTCACGCCCATTGGCGGACGCAGCGGGTGGGCCGGGTGGGCCGTGGCCCACCTAGAATTTTGGAAAAAAATCGGACCCCCCCCCAGATATTTGGACGCGGACGAGCGAGTGGCCAGTACGAAGCGACACTGCCGCGAGGACGACCTAGCTGCTGGCCATGGCGACCGCGAGGACGACCTAGCTGCTGGCCTTCCGCGCCGCCGCCGGCCGCCGGCCGCCACCCTCGATCTGGCCTCCCCCGCCGCCGGCCGCCGCCACCCCATCGACGTCGACTCGATCCCCCGCCCGCCGCCCAGCGCCCAGCAGTACTGCCCGCCGCCGGACGATCCCCGCTGCCGGCTGCCGCACCCCGCCCCCGCCCGCCGCCGGACGACGTTCAGGGCTCCCCCGCCGTCGGCCCTCGTTCTGTTGCCCTGCCTGCCCACTGCTGCGCCTGCACTGCGGTGCTACTGCCTACTGCTGCCCACTGCGGCACCGGCACTGCCCACTTCTGGGTATATTTGTTTGCTTGTTTTGCTAGTAGATTAACAACCTATTTACTGTATATATGTTGTTTGCCTTGCTATTTATTGTATATGTTGTTTGCATTGCTACTAGATATATATTGTGTAAATTGACAATTTGTTGTATATTGTGTAAATTGATAACCACAATTTGCTATATATTGTGTAAATTGACAATTTGTTGTCTCCAACTAGGCACTAGCAACCTATTGATTGTATGTGTTGTTTATTCAATTTTCTTCTAATTGTAGAATTCATCATGAAGAAGAGGAATAGCCATATTGGGTCTCTTTTTCGGAAACATGAAGCAAAGAAGATGGTGGTGGATGATTTACACATTGAAGATAGTGGGCTTGCGTTGGCGTGTATTGATTCCGCACCTCCGATCCAATCCGATTCCAAGATTGAGAGTGAAACGGAAATGGAAGACACAACATCAAATCCACCATCACCCCAACAACCGTCTACAAGGACATATGATTCTCACTTCCTTCCACATGATCCGGGGGAAAGAATTCCTATATCAAGATATGATGTGAATGATCAAGATGATGTTCGAAGAGAATATATCATAAAAGGTCCATGCCAACCATATGAGCATGCTTTTCCATCAAGAGATATAAGTGGTAGAAACCGATCCTTCACATGTGCTTTGTTTATGAAGTACAATTGGCTAGAATATAGTATCGGAAATGATGCGGCTTTTTGCTTTGTGTGTTATTTGTTCAAAGGGAGATCTAATGGGGGTCCCGGGGGAGATGTCTTTGTTACCAATGGTTATAGAGATTGGAAAAGACCCGAATCATTTAACAAACATGTGGGTGATGTCTCTAGCATTCACAACCAAGCTCAAGAGAAGCACAACTTATTTGTCACACCGAACACCAAGATTGATAATGTTATTGTGAAGGTGTGCAAGAAGGATCTACTTCTTTACAAGAAAAGGCTCACTTTTTCCCTTCGATGCTTGAGGTATCTTTTAAATCAAGGATTGGCATTCCGTGGACATGATGAGAGTGAAGAATCAACCAACAAGGGTAACTTTCTTGAACTTCTACAATGGCTTGCTAGAAATAATGAAGAGGTTGATAAGGTTGTTTTGAAGAATGCTCCCGGAAATTGCATCTTGAATAGTCCTAGGATACAACGTGACATTATTAAATGTTGTGCGGAAGAAACTACTAAACTAATTATAGAAGATATTGGCATGGACCACTATGCAATTCTAGCCGATGAGTCAAGTGATATGTCTCACAAAGAACAACTTGCTCTTTGTGTTCGTTATGTTGATAAATTTGGAAGAGTGCGTGAGAGGTTTCTTGGAGTAGTTCATGTGTTCCGATACTACTTCAATGTCACTTAAGGTTGCAATTATAGCCTTGCTAAAAGATAATCATTTGACTCCCATTCAAATTCGTGGGCAAGGATATGATGGGGCTAGCAACATGAAAGGGGAGATTAAGGGATTGAAAACATTGATCATGAAAGAGTCACCATGTGCTTATTATATCCATTGCTTTGCACATCAACTTCAATTGGTTCTTATTGCCGTGGCAAAGGAGAATGAAGCATGTGTATGGTTTTTTGATCATGTTTCTTACTTGTTCAATATTATTGAAGTTTCTTGCAAGCGTCATGATATGCTTCGAGATGTGAGAGCTCAAAAACTTTTGGAAGCACTTGAAATGGTTGAAATTGAAAGTGGAAGTGGATTGAATCAAGAAATGGGTTTATCTAGACCCGATGATACTCGGCGGGGCTCTCATTTTAGAACTATTTGCAACATTGTTGATATGTACCCCACAATTGTTGAAGTACTTGTGAGGATTGGAAAAGATCCTTCACAAAAGGGTGAGTGGACAAGAATACGTGGAGTGGCCGGAGCCTTTGAATCATTTGACTTTGTTTTCAATCTTAACTTGATGCTTGTTATTCTTGGGTACACAAATGATTTGTCTCAATCTTTGCAAAAGAGGGATCAAGATATTGTTAATGCAATGGCTCTTGTTGCGTTGGCAAAGGATAAACTTCGTCGTATGAGGTCTCATGGATGGGAAGGATTTCTTGCAAAGGTGACATTGTTTTGCAACAAACATGGCATTGAAGTTCCATCACCGGATGATCAATATGTGGCTCATGGTAGATCACATCGGTATTATGAAATACAAACAAATGATGATCGTTATAGAAGAGAAGTATTTCTTGGTGTTCTTGATCAAATTATTCAAGAGCTTGACAATCGGTTTGATGAGGTTAATATGGAGTTGCTTATTTGCATGTTGGCTATGAATCCATCAAATTCATTTGCTTCTTATGATGCACAAAAGGTAATGCGGCTTGCTCAATTCTATCCCAATGACATATCAAGTGTGGAGTTGATAAGACTTGAGTTCCAACTTAAAATCTTTATTGATGATATGAGAACAGATGATAGGTTCAAATGTGTGAATCATCTTGGTGAGCTCTCTACTATGCTTATTGAAACAAAAAAGCATCTTGTTTATGATTTGGTCTACTTACTTCTCAAATTGATATTGATCTTACCGGTGGCAACGACGAGAGTTGAAAGAATATTTTCTTCCATGAGTTTTGTGAAGAATAAGTTGAGAAATAGCATGTGTGATAAGCTCTTGAATCATTGCTTAGTGACATTTACTGAGCGAGAAATGTTCTCGAAAGTAAGTGAAGATGAGATTGTTGAAACTTTCATGGCAATGCGAGAGCGTAGAATTACAAAAAAATCATAGTGATGTAATCTTCTATTTATGCTATATTTTATCATGTAATACTTTATGTATGTGTTCGAACTATTTTGCATTGGAATCACACAACTTTGAGAAATATGTATTAATCTACATTGTCATGAATCAATTTGAGGTTTATATTGTCATTTGCCAACTTTTTGTGGAGTGTGCCCATCCTCCAATTTTTTCCTGCGTCCGCCACTGCTCACGCCTGACCATGGCAGTGCCCTACGTGTAATTCCAGCCTACGACGTAACCAAAGCCAGAGTGCCTGACGCTCTTTGCCGGTGGAGTATCTTGCAAATGTACCTGCCGCGTGCGCGGATCCTCCAAACTAACCGATACGCCCAGTACGACGGCCGTAACCAAGCTCCCGTGAAGCCACCTCCATGATCGCAGGGCCATACGATTCGCACGATCTTCTTCTAATCATGTTCGAGCAGTGTCAAATTAGTATGCCCTACCCAACCGCAGTGGAGCCCTTCTCCCGATAGAGATCAAAGCAGCTGGGATAACGCCCCTGCAAAGCAAAGCTCATCATGGGATCTTCTCGCCAAACGAGGCCAGCAACAGCAGCGCTTCCTTTTGCCGATTCGGGCAAGGAAAGATGAGGTGTCATGCATGTTGCCGCGATACAATACTTGCTGTCCGTGATCCGCTCACGTTCAGGTTCAGGTGCTCTTTTTTACACACGGCCGCGGCGCAACTTGCAGGGATCCTCATCGATCCACGGTCGTATCGTATCCCATCCCACTTCCTGCATAGGGAGAAAAAGAATGTGGTTCCGACTTCCGACGTCAAGGCAGTGGCTTTTCCCGCTGTCTGTCAGTGGCCTTTGGGAGAAACTCGAATTGTTCGTCTTGCTCTTCGAGGCAAAGGTGCTTGGGTGCAAACTGATGCTTGGGTGCTCACACTGACACACGACACGCCGACCAATATGTTCACACAACGAATCACATCAATCTATCTATTTCTTGATAGTAAGAAATTGGTAAGATTTGACGACTTTCTCTTTGAAATGCAGGCTGTTTCCTTGCGCTGAACATTTAGTCGATCGTCTGAGCTCGAACCGCAACTGCAATTTTTTCCTCTTGCTGTGCTCTTGGCAGCAAGTACCTATTGCAATTTTTTCCACTGGCGCGTACTGATCATCAAGCAAAGAGATTTGGGTGTCTCGGAAGCAGCGCGCTGCGTGCGCTCCAAATCCCTCGTCGCGTGCGCCCACAGTATCTTCATCCAGCGGCACATGTGAGCGAGCAAGATGAGTGGACTTCACTGATTAATCACCCCCAATCAAGCTGCTTACAGTTATTCTAAAGCTTAATTGCTTCAGGATTATTGTTTAACCTTTGACTAAACTAGCACTTAACTGGTGTGAAGAAACAAAAGGGGTCCAGGTCAATGCAGGTTTACATCCAGAGTCTAGACACACACCAACGCGCGGTGGTTGGGCTCCAGCTTTTCAACGGGACAGGTGAGATGTTTCTGCGCCAGAATCCGCTCGGATCGATATGTACGTACGTGGTTGACGCGAGCACGGCAGCGACAGTGCAACTGGGGAAGACGATGAACATTTCTACAGAAAAGATATTCTAGAGCGGCAACCAAGAGAAGAAAGAAAAATATACCGATGGCACCGCGGTATGGGATTTTATCCAAATATTTAAAGGGATCTCCTAGCTGGTCAATCGCGCGGAGCGGATATCGCGTCCTTTTTCTTTGACCTTTTTGGTCGAAACATTATTATTTCCTTTTCTTTTTTGCAGGGGTGAAGCATCTCATTTAAATATTTATTTGATGGCTCATATTTCAAACCAAACTTAAGAGGTAAAGCGAAATATTAAGGTGTGGAGTCTTCTCCTCCCGCCATGACCCCTTTACAAACTATGAATTAACATAATTATTTTATTTTCGCTAGTTCAGAAAGAAGCACATTAAATGCAAAGATCATGTACCTTTGATAACTCCGTGCCGCACTTCGCCTCGATGTGCGACACCCCGCTTGTCCTTCTCTTACTTCCGCTGACTATGCCGACTCAAAGTTGTTCACATGCTTCGTGGAGTGAAGACGGTGACCAAGAGAAGAAGCAAGAAAAAGATACTCATCGGCTGATGGCACCGCGGTATGGGATTTTATGCAGATATTTAACGGGATCTCCTAGCTGGTCAATCGCATGGGGAGGATATCACGTCCTTTTTCTTTGACCTTTTTTTTGTTGAAAGCATTTTAATCCTTTTTATTTTCGAAGGGTGAAGCATCTGCATTAAATATTTATTTGATGGCTCAGATTTAAAACCTAACTTTAGAGTGAAAACGACAATATGTACTTATTTTCTGTTTAAAACACTTACATATTTGGGATTCCCGGAACACAAAAGTGTTCTGACATGAGGGCATGTACAATGGTTATCTTAGCAACGTCACGTATAATAATTGCTACTATCAACCAATGTAGCATGCAAACAATAGTCACTAGACATAAGGGAGAGACAGAAAGAGAAAAAAGATGTTTGCCTTCTCTCTTATTTAATTTAACAACCTCTTAATTCTAGTTGCATGCAAACAATAGTTGCTGAACACAACGATGATCCATTGTATGCAATGGTTTTTGTCTTATCTAGATGACAAGCAATAAATGAGAAAACATCGTCTTATCAATCATTGTAAAGGCTCTAAAGATCGTTGCCCGGATCGCACTATCTGAACTCACTGGTTTAGGAAACCGGAACATAAGATCATTTACTTTGTGTTCAATGTACTCCCTCAGTTTTTATTTACTTTCTGCTCATTTTTTTTTCAAAATCAATATTTCAAAATTTTGACAAAGTATATTAAAAAATCGACATCTATAATGTCAAGTGCATATAATATGAAAATATATTTTAAGATGTTTCGAATAATACTGAATTGATAGTTTTGATGTTGGATTTTTCTATATATTTGGTTAAATTTTATAAAGTTGACCTTAACTAATCCCAGAAAACATACATGGGTAGGACGGAGGGAGTAAATTGCTGGTGATATTGAATTAATAAATACAGGTGAGGGTCGGACTCTTTCCCGCAAAACTTTTAAAGAAGCATCAACTAATAAATTATTGCATTTTTAATAGGAAGTAGTTGAGAAAAAGGTACGCTAAATGCAAAGTTCTACACCTCTGATAACTTCGTGTCCCACTTCCCTCAACGGGGGAAACCCCGCTTTTCCTTTCTCCTCTAATAGTTGAGAAAAAAACACATTACAAAATGATTATTCATGCATGTGCAAACCTTGGGTGGTGGTGGGGGTTGGGGGGGGGGGGGGGGGGGGGGGGTGGCCCCTGACATGCACCAACCTCCGCCACGGAAGGAACCACACTTATCATAAAGGTCACGCCTATGTCGAGGTCAACCTCGATTTGGTTCACATCAAGGTCGCTCCGATAGCCTGGCCCCTGACATGCATTAACCTCTGGCGGTGCAGACTGCAGACAACCACACTTATCGTAAAGGACGCGCCTATGTCGAGGTCAACCTCGATTTGTCTTACACCGAGGTTGCTCGATAGCCTGCCCCCTGACATGCACTAACCTTCGCTAGTGCAGACAACCACACTTATCATAAAGGAAACGCCTATGCCGAGATCAACCTCGATTTGGCTTACAGCAAGGTCGCTTCGATAGTCTCATCCTTTTGTTTTCCAGAATATCATCAGATTCGTCGACTTTCCCTAAAAACCGAAGGGAGAACAAAGAAAAAAAACCGCTGATCGGCTGATGACACCGCAGTATGGTATTTTCTGCAGAGTTTTAAAGGGATCTCATAGTTGGTCAACCGCGTGGAGCAATATCACTTTTTTTTGTTAATTTGACCTTTTTAGTTGAAGCTTTATAATTAATTTCTTTTTTGCAGGGTGAAGTGGATTGAATTTATTTGAGCGATCATATTTCAAACCTAACTTTAGAGTGAAAACGAAAAAATTACCTATTTGGCACTCCCGGGAGACGAAAGCGTTCGGACATGAGGGCATATACAATGGTTAACATTAGCAATGCCACGTACAATAATTTCTGAAAGAAATAGAAAGAGGAAAAAGATGTTTGCCTTCTTTTTATTTAATTTGACAACCTCTTAATCCTAGTAGCATACAAGTATTTTTACTACTCCCTCTGTCCCAAAATAAGTGTCTTAAATTTGTACAAAAGTGAATGTATCTATACATGTTTCAAGTCTAGATACATCCACTTTTTGACAAATCTAAGACAGTTATTTGTGGACGGAGGGAGTATATACAAACTGAAGAGATGAGACATTGTATGCTATGATTTTTGTCTTATCTAGGTGACGTGGAATAAATAAGGATATACATTCTTACCAATCACTGTCCATGCTCGAAAGAACACCTTGTTGTTGGGACCTCACTATTTGGACTCTTTATGTTTTCATTTGCCCAAAGTTCCGGGGTTTTTCAAAGTTAAACTTTTATTAGTTTAATAAAAATCAACATCTATAACGTCAAATGCGTATAATCGACACGGTAAGTTTAATCAAAGTGTAATATTTGTGAAATAGGAATATGCAAGGTTTCTGAAATGCACACGATCGATAATGCCCGCAATCGTGTAATAATTAAACTTTCTTTCCTGAAAAAAGTGTGAACAAACTTTAGACCTACAACCACACTTATCATAAATATTTTGTTCATCGGTAAAAAAAATAGAGGAACTGCAAGTGGCTCCCGAACTACTGGGAGCACGTTTAAAAATAAATAGAAATCGTTACTTTTGAGTTCCCAAAAATCGAGAAAAAAATCACAAATATAGATAATGTCGAGATCTACAAGTTTGCAAAATTTGAACGCAAAAATCATTGTATCTTTGGCTGCACAAAAAAGACAAATCAGGAAATTTTCAAGTTTTTGAAACTGTGCACTTTTCACCACCCAGATCGACCCATTTCTCAGTTTTGCCTAGCCCACAATACAATGTATTTCGATTTAAAAACATTCATACTTGTAGATCATATCATTATTTACATATGTGATTTTTTTCTTGATTTTTTGAAGCTGGAAATATAATTTTCGATTTTTTTTTCAAAAAACGAGCTCCATGTAGCTCGGGAGCCATTTGTGTGCTATCTATAAAATAGGCCTTATTCTCTGGCAAAGGGCTGATTCCATCTCGGAGGCTTTCGTTTTAGCCAGAAATTCTTTCTCTGGTCCTTGTTTTATGGAAGTGGTGTTGACGGTGGCCTGGAACATTTGGAAGGAGTGTAATGGGTTTATTTTTGAGAAGCAGAGGCCAAGTTTCGCGAGGTGGAGGGCAAGTTTCAAGAAAGACATTCTTCTCACGTCTCACAGGGCTAAACCCTCCAAATGAGATAGCTTCATTTCCTGGATCTCTGTGATCTGATCGCTCTTACAGTTTTTCTTAGACTAGTTTATTTTCTTGAAGCTCTAGGATTGATCCTCTCAACCTTTTTTTCTTGAGTTTTTTTCTTCCTATAATTCCCTGACATCCTCCCCTGGATGGTAGTGTGCTGTTTGTGTGTTTTGGGAAAATAGAAAATTAACCGTGGGGGTTTCCCTACGGTTTTGCTGGTAAAATAAAATAAAATAGGCCTTATTCAATATAACAGGGGCAGCCGTTTAAAAAGTGGCTTTAGTATTTATCAAAATTTGATAATTCAATGAAATCAGGGACATGAGTTATCGCGAATTCAATTAAGTTTCTATTGGAACCTATTTTGTAGTAGAGCTACTCAAGCGGACAATAATCTTCTTACGATATTTATAATCAACCAGAGTGAAGCATGCATAGGAAGTATCAAACCTGACAATCACACACCCGCCCTACCCACCATTAGACTGATTTATTCTCGTTTTTAGTAGATGTAGTTGGGACAGGAACGTGCGCCCAGAATGAAAAGAGAAGCTACGATCTCGCTCGATTTCTTACTCGTACCTTTATCCGTCTGCTATGAGTGTTAGATCAAGTCAATACGACCCTTTTCTATAAAGTTAAGAATAGTTGCTTGTAGAAGTTATCGGAATCCAAAGTTAGAACCTACCTTCTCTGCCCCTATTAGCTTCTCTATAAATCGAAGAATGCAAGACACGCACAAAAGTGGACTCAAGGTATCACCAAAGGCTAAATTTCTGTTGTATCACAGGGCTGTGATTACGGGGATTGTGTAGCGAGCAAGGTTTCCTTGGCCAATTGCAAAAAAAAAAGGTTTCCTTGGCCGCCACGTACGTACGTGTACATCCGCAGCATTCATTCTCGCAACACGTACGAGCGCACGCACGGCCTGACGCAACCGATTCTCTGACGGAACTTTTTCCGGTACAGCAGCAACCAAATCGAGCAGTACTGTACTGTACCACACAGTGGTTCGTACGATCCACCACTATCTCCGGAGCGGAATATCCCCTCGAATTTACGCCACCGACTGCTCGAACGAAATCATCATCATCACCGAACCGCACCGGAAATCTGGAGCCGGCGACGTATCGGAATGAAGGATTTTCAGCGACGATCGGTGGTTCGACGCGTGGACGTACGGTTGGTCCCTGGTGCGATGCGATGCGAATATGCGATACGGCACCGGTCGCTGGCAACAGCAAACGGCCACATAAATGGGCCGTCGGAGCGTACGGCCTGGCGGTGATTCAAAGATTCACGTACGGTGTGCGGCCTCCACCGATGTACCGATCAAATCCCAAGATTTGGAAAATATCGAGCCCGGCTGGCTGTGAATGGGATCCGGAGATCCTGCCATGCAAGGCAGTGACCCGTCTGATTTGATCGGAGCAAGAAAGGGATCGCGCGCGAGATCGGTACAGCTGTGCACACCAGGGTGCCGATTGGCCTTTCGTGCGTGCGAGGAAACCATCGATCTCAGGAATCACCCGTGAATCTCCAAAATCAATACGAATCACACTCCCGATCAACAATAGGATCGAGGTTTTCAAACCAAAAAGATTTGAACCCACCCGGTACGGATCACCCCATGCATGCCACTTGCACCCAAAACTCAATAAACCCTCACCGCTAACCAAAAGAGAAGATCTCCCCGGTGCGGTGTGTGAGCCAAGTGTGACTGACGACGGTGGAAAGCGATAGGGCGCGGCAGCAAAATCCCGGCGGAGATCTCCCCCTGCCTGACCGGTGGGCCCCAAGCGGATCCGCTCCGGATCGGTGGGCCCCGCAAGATAGGGGTTTTACTCGATCAGCGAGCCTCGGATCCCTTTCGAGATCTCGCAGGATTTGGGTCGCATTAATTCTCCTTTCCTTGCTTTCCCCCTCCTGTATATATACCACCGCGCGTCGCGGCCAACACCCAAACGCACCGAGCAACAACAAGTCTAGAAGAGTTCATCGTTCCTTCTACTGCCAACCAAATACAACTGCTTCGAGGAGAGATTACTTCTGCTCTGTTTGATTCGATGGCCGCGGCTGCTCCCACCCCGGCTCCGGCGGTTGCCATGACCCTCCCTCTGGCGCAGAAGGTGGCCTCCCCCAAGGCCGGCGCCGACAGGAAGGTGGTGCCGGTCATGGTGGTGCCCGACGAGGCCGTCCAGGTGCAGGAGATGATGCACGTCTTGGCTGTGGATGACAGCGTCGTCGACCGGGCCGTCATCGCAAAGATCCTCCGCAGCTCTAAATACAGAGGTAAATTCATCAATCGATTTGCCCCGATTCAATCGATCCTTGTCCTGTTCTTGATGAAATTGGTGGTGGATGTGAGTTGCTAACGTGCCTTTGTTCATCTGTGCAGTGACCACCGTGGAATCGGCCACCAGGGCGCTGGAGCTGCTCGGCCTCGGTCTCATCACCAACGTCAACATGATCATCACCGACTACTGGATGCCCGGCATGACCGGCTACGAGCTCCTCAAGCGCGTCAAGGAATCGTCCGAGCTCAAGGAGATCCCCGTGGTGATCATGTCCTCGGAGAACGTGCCCAACCGGATCAGCCGCTGCATGGAGGAGGGCGCCGAGGACTTCCTGCTCAAGCCCGTCCGCCCCTCCGACGTCTCGCGCCTCTGCAGCCGGATGATCCGATGATTGGGTCACTTCCACAAGGAGGAGGATTAATTCTTAGGATCTTTAATTTTTTTGTGTTCTTTCCATGGACATAGATCTGCCGCTGCCGTTGCCTCAGAAACTTTTGGGGTCCTAGGAGATGATTAGATTTTAATTAGGATGTTAGGATCGAGGGATCAAGCATTTGTTTGTTCGTTCCCTGAAAAAGATTTTAAGAAAATGGAAGAAAAAAAAGAGAGACAATTCAGCAACAAAACAGAGAAATGCTTCTGAATCCCTTTTCTCCTAGTTACTGCATGTTGAAATGGCAGCAGAGCAACCTGTTGACATTCTCATGATCAGAGTTTTTTACACCAATTCCAGGCTCACAATTAAATCATAATCTGTTCCCCCCACATGGTTCATCACACACAGTTCAAATCCATCCATCTGCTCCAAATCATGGTTTGTGTGCCAAGCGACGCTATCCGCATGTTCCATGATTGATTCTTCCGGTCATGCCGACGACCTCCTCCATGATTTCTTTGTCTGTGCTGTTATACTATCATGACCATGGATTATACTAGTAGGATCTCGATCTTGTTCGTACGTGCGTATCTCATGAGGCGTACATATACAATGGGCGCTCCCCTGTCTTAGGTGAGCTGTTGTTATACGATGTGCATAAACAAACGAAAAGTCCAAGGCAAGGAGCGTATATGATAATGGATGGGTACTGTGGAAGGATCTCCGGGGAGATCTGCTTACCTGGTGCCGGATTCTGCTGCAGACGGTGACCCTGCCACTGCATTGTATGTGGCCACGATGTGGTTGTAACGTAATGCGATGTTTCCAGCTGAATTCATTGGAAAAACATGGAGATCAGGGGAGAGATACTCTGGATTGATTGACAGATGGGGCCTGTCAGTTCAGGTCCTGATCTTGTAGCTCGGGGTCCTGATTTTATTCCATTTTCTTTCAGCCATGTGGAATGTCAAAGTCAGGGTATATGTTATCCTTGATTGGTTTGTGGAGAAGTACTCCCTCCGTCCAATAATAACTGTCTCAAGTTTGCTCAAAAGTGGATTTATCCATACATGTTTCATGTCTACATACAGGGTTTGAGGGAGTAGTAGTTTGTTGGAATAGTTCCCATTGGTTGCTAAGAAAAGTCCACCAGTTCTGCCTCTCGTCTCATGGGTGATTTTGTCTGACTTTGACTCTACATTGTTAATTTACTGCATGGCTAAAAATTTAAAAATGACCTATCCCCGTTTGTTTATGATGGGTAAACATACTTGTTAATAGTGAAAAGGCGCAAGGCCCTGTTTTGAATCAAAGCACCACCGGTTTTACAAGTAGAAAGAAGAAACAAGATCACATTGGCACATGCCAGTATATGCTTCTACCTTTGGAAAAGATATTTTGATATGTCAAAAAGTTCCGAAAAAAAATCGCGTGTCTATCTCACATTCTACGGGCGCACACAAAGTTTCGCAACAACTCACATTTTGTGCGGCCTTAAAATGACAAAAAAAATGTCAAAAAGATAGCACAAAATTGTCTTTCTTACAAACGACAAAAAAAAAAGTTAATTTTCCGCGAAACAAAATTTTGAGCTCATAAATGTCCAGATGTACGCTTAGTGTTGTTTGTCCAAAATTTTGACATTCTGGAAAAAATCAATCGAATTTTAAAAACCAAGAGCAAACCACCACTACCGAGTCCCCGCCTGCGAAAAAAAAAAACCCGCCACTCCGAACAAGCACATAACTATACAATTGTTAAAAAAAAGGGTAAAATTGTTTTTCTTTCACGTCACAGATATTTCTTCTAGAAGATCCTACGGATTGCACAGGCAGCAGTCCAGTTTCGCTCTGACTCGCGGTGGACATTAACCAGCGGCGCGATCGAGACGCGAAGCAGAGCAATAAAGCGCTGATTGAAGACCACAACTTCACAAGTACTACTGCTGGTGTGATCTTCCAAAGGAAAAGTTGGAGAAGATTGCAACTTCACGAGTTAATAACTAGTGTCACGTACAGCACTACGTATATCACTGTATTCGCCGCCCACGGCGGGTGTCGCGTCTCGCGTTACGTACTGCTTTCCTCCCAGTGAGTACGGTACCGGCGTATCACTGACGCAACGTATGGTACGGTATAGTGTTTTTTTTACGTGAGTACGGGGTAGTGTTGATTCATGGCTACTTGATTCTTGGGTGATCACGTAAAGATAGTCCATCGAAAGGTGCCCGATTTATATCATGGAGCCAGAGGAGATACTACGGGGAGTAAGTTGCTAATGTGTACTGCGTACGGGGCGATTAAGTGGAGATTTCCAGTACATGGTACATTTTTTGCTTCAAAAGGAAGAAAACGTACAAGGTACATACGTTGCACTGGGAGGCGCGTCCTTCTCCTCCGCCACTTCGTCTTCCTCCGGCGCGCCATCGGCTCCAGGTACACGCGCCGCGCCCCCCTCTGTGACCCCCCCCCCCCCCACTCTCAACTCCGGCCGCCGCGTCCCCATGCGCAGCGGCACCCTGCGCATCAACGAGCCTCGCGGCGGCTCCAGCGCCGCGCGGCTTCTCCTCCTCGCTCCTTCTTACAGCGCCTCGTCAAGGCCAAGAAGGAGCCCAAGCAGGAGCCGGAGCAGGAGGTGGAGTGGCCCGGCCTGAAGGAGGCGGAGGAGGCCTCCTTCAACACAATCCAGCCGGCGATGGAGGAATTCGCCGCCGACTGGAGCATCCGCCAGTTCACGGAGGCCGAGGTGGAACGCCAGCGCCAAGCACTCGCCGAGCTGGAGCGCAGGCGCGCCAGCACGCCAATGCGGGCCGCCGCCGCCGCATTCCTCCTCCTCCGGTGGCGCCGGAGATCCCCTACTTCGTGCTCGACCCGAGCGACAGCGACGAGGAGGACGCCGGCTTCAGGCAGGCCCTGCTGTTGAGCAAATTCCCGCGCGGCGATGGCGAAGGCCCGAGCAAGCCTCCCGGAGACGGCTCCGACGACGACGACGACGACGGCGACTACAGCAAGGCGATCCAGGCCAGCCTGGGCGTCAACTAGCTCTGTAGATCGCCGAATAAAATGTTTTTACGTTTTTAGTTTCAAATTCTGCTATGTAATCGGCGATTTTTCCGCCAAATATGAATGAAAATCGCCTAGTCTATTTGTTCCGGCGTTTTTGAATTTTTGGGCCGAAACTTGGGTTGGGTTCGCGGCTGGAAAACGCGCCCCCCCAGGATCCAGATTAGCGCCGTTTCGCGCCGCGGCGGCCCAAAATAGCGCCGTTTTGGGCCCTGGGGCGGCACAACGACTGGAGATGCCCTAAGACTCGCAGTTAAGCAAATGCTGCACTCCCCGCCGCCTTCGTAAGGGCAGTAAGGCGGAGCACAGAAAATCAAATTGGACACCCATGTTTTACCGGTCCCGGATCTCAGGGCCGTTTTGCCAACCGCTGACAAGAACTAAATCCGATTTCATTGCGGGAAATTAGGATTTCATGAGGGAGGAAAAGGTGAGGCGGAATGTTGCAAATCATGCACATAGTGCTACTGCCCTTTCTTGTGTGTTTTACGTGTGATGAATACATTTCGTACACACTTGTTGATCCTAAATTCAGACTCTCTGACTTAAGCCAAAATGAGTTTCAGTCATTGACAAGTGTCTCTCCGACCAACGGACCCACATTATAGTGACTCAAACTCACCTAACTTAAGTCGGAGAATCTATTCCCCTTCACTCGTGTTCCACTAGCTCCGCTTGTCTGAGACGGTCTTTCCGGCACTGGAGATGAGAGGAACAACGAATAAAAAATAGAGACTCACATTAACTTGCTTCGATCAGTGGGTTTTTTGTCCTTGAAAGTCTTGATGGCGGTGGCGGGGCGGTGTTGTCGCACGGAAAGAAATATTGTGGCTCTATCTAGATTTTCATTTGGCTATCACGGTCGATTTCACCGGGACCAAAGAGCCTTATGGTGTTTTGGTCACGTGAATCCGATAGCATCCATTTCGGTGGATGGTCAGGGGCGGACCTAGAAAGTATCATGAGAGGGGGCAAATCAATTGGCTGGGGTACTCTTTGTACAAAATTGTAGGATTTGAAGATTTTTTCTTTCAAATATGAACAAATACTGGATGGATTTGAAATTTTGAGTTGGAGTTTAGGCTCCCATTGCAGTGTACTTGGCTCCGCCCCTATGGATGGTCGTCTGTTTTTTTTCGAAATGGAGAGTATACCCCGGCCTCTGGATTCGGAGGATGCGCACAGCCATTTTTATTAGATTATTCAACAAAGCTTTACAAGAGGAATACAAAGATCAACCCAAAACGAAGTCCACCAAACTAGCGACAGCTCGCTACACCTACAACACTGATGAAGGGGATGGTCGTCTATTGATTCAATCTCCTATGGAGGTGATGGTGATGATGACGATTGTTTCACTCTGGTCAACGGTTCCCAGTATTGTTCTAGCTTTTGTGCTATCGTTTTGGTATTACGTTTTTGTTTTGAATTTTTAGTCTATTATGTTTTTGCCATGAAAAGGTTGTTATTGCGGAAATCCATAACGGGTAGTAGGTGCAGATGCACCCACTACCCAAAAAACAAATTTTAAAATGTCAAAAAAAAAATTCGGATATAGTTCAAGACATTTTATGTTAGCACAAAAAAAGTTACGTGAAGAAAAAACATTTTTTATAACCTGTGCAAAAAAGACAAATCCGAACACTACAAAATGAGTTTATACGAGACATTTTTTTGTCTTTTTGGAAACAGGTCACAAAAATGTTTTTTCTCCACGACAATTTTTGTGCTAACAAAAAATATTATAATGTACTCCCTCCATTCATAAAAGGATGTCTCAACCAATTTCAAATTTGGATGTATCTAGACATAATTTAGTGTGTAGATACATCCAAATTTAAAGTTAGTTGAGACATCTTTTTGTGAACGGAGGGAGTATATCCGAATTTTTTCTGTAATTTTTTGACATTTTGAAAAATAAATAAAAATATTTTACATAGTAGGTGCCTCCAGTCTGACATACTCTGCCGGATTTATGGATGAAAAATGGATGGTTAACAAGAAAAGAAAAACAATTCACTGTCGGTAGTCCAAGATGGAAGGCGCCACGTAGCTTCGTGCAATAACGAGCGTAGCTACGTATAAATGCCAACGCTATCGCTGTTCCAATCCACCATGTGTGGAGACGACATCCAGATCTCGTGCAGAATCGAAGTGATGATGAGAGCGTGGGCATCAGCCATCAGGTGTGTGTCACAGCGCAGAGGGGACAGAGACAGAGACAGGGAAGGCTGGGGATCATCCAAAAACGGCCCGCCGGGCGACGCCAGCGTCGCGGTGGCTGTTGGGGTTCATGAGGGAAACGTGGCGGCGCCAAAGCCGCCGGGGTGCGTGGGGTTCCGTTCGTTGGCTAGTTGCTGGGTCTGGTCGGGGTTGACAGCCAGGTTCGCCGGGTTTGGACCGCCAGATCCCGGCGGCAGATCGACCGATAGCGGCAGCGCGACGCCGACGGCTGCCCATGGTATTGGAAGAACGAGACCCCACGCCGTGGCAGCGACCTGAAATGAAATGAGCTGGCAGAACGCTAACTTTGTCTAGATACACATGTATCTAGTCTAAATAATTAACTAGATACATATGAATTTAGACATTAATATGGATCGGAGGGAGTACTTGGCTTGTCTGCAGTGGCGTAGTAGCAGTGATGCAAAGATGGTGCTAACTGATACAGTGCACGGGCGTGCCAGTGCCGACCTCACACGTACTTACCGGCTGATCTTGCGAAATCTTCGATGGCCCCGGCAGTACGTACGTGTTTTCATGACGCCGATCTGGTTGCCCGGCCGAATCCTGGAAGATTGGGGTGGAGACCAACCAGAGGAGGACTCGTCATCGGCATGCACATCCGTCGTTCTCACGACATAGTACGTACAGCGAGGGAGACCGGCTAGCTGATGATCGATGATGGCTGCTAGTACGAATCTACGATGGACCCTGAAGTTTGAACTGCAGCTCATATTTTCTTTCCTTCTGGAACGGAGACTCGCTTTTTTTACGTGTCGTGTCTAAGACGAACGGAGACTCGATCGGTGCTTCTGGCCGTTGCCAATTTCATCAAGTCTGAAAGACTGAAACGCGTGACCGACCGTGATCAATCGCTAATGATCGGGCGCATTCAGTGTATATGGGCCCATGCACGTTATATGTCGAGACCAGTTGCAGCATGTGGCGATCGACAACGTTTAGTCTTTGCTTGACGCGAGGAAAGTCTGCGGGGAAGATCCGGCACGATTCACTTTTCCGGCCGGTGGAACGGATGGATCCGCCGGGCAGGCGAATGTAGTTTTCACTCGGAGATCTCGAGATCAAGACGAAGGCGCGGCATGTCTTTTCACTTGCTCGGAGTTAACGGAACGGATGGGATGTCGTCGATAGTTGATTGAAGAAGATTCAGCAAAGCAAAGCTATTTCCAGGACTGGGTGACACGCAGCTAGCGTTACATGTCGCTGTGTCAGTGTCAGTGTCACACGGTTGCAGTGCGTGCACAACTCACGTCTTCTGGCTGCGCTCTCTAGGACTCGTTGCTCTGAGATGCAACCACCCGTTGTTGCTGTACAAAGTACAAATACGTACATTAGGTAAGGGGCGAGACGTGTATGCTATTGAACAGGCAGGAGACGTACTGGTGAATGGTGCGGCACTGAATTCTTCTGCTTGGATCGTTTTCCTCAACTCGTCCCTAACCTAGCCGCTGGAGCTGTTGCTCAAGGTGATTAGGAGGTGACGCTCTTGTTCCACCAAACTCCACTGGCGGAAGAGCTGGGTCTCTCTCCTTCCGCTTGCCGCTCCGGCGGCAGGAGGGAGGGGGACCCCCGTTTTTTTTTTGTAGTTAGGGTTAGGAAGGTTCTGGCATGGTGCGTCGTTGGGTGGTGGGAGCGGCGTCCGGGCAAATAAATCTGTCTCAACTCTACTCCCACACCGGCGTTGTCCTTCATGGCGGCGCCTCGGAGTTGGTGGCACTGTGTGCTTGCCGAAAGATCGGCGGCTGTAAGGTTCATGGATGGTGTCGGCGAGGCGGCGGCGACGACTCCATCAGATGGATTTTTTCTCCTGTTCTGTCCCCGTTGCTGCGGCGTTGTCTCCGGCGCCATGGTGGAGCAGAGAGGATTCGTCCAGGAGTACGTGCAGACAGTGGTCTGCACTGGTGACAACTGGAAGATGGTGCACCTAGTGCTGGGTTCGTGGTTGGAGGCTGACGGTCCTGGTTCCCTACTCCGATGTCGTCGTGCGGTGGTGCCAGTCCTGAAGTTCGATGGCGTGTCCGGGGTCGTGCTGCCCCGGTCTGATTCTTTCAACGGCAATGGTTTGTCCTATGGCAAACTACTTTGGAGGTTCGAAAAGCTGATGATCAGCAATGGAGCCGTGTCGAGCCTGGGTGAAGAGGAGATTTGTCTATTTTTTCTTGAGTAAAATCCATGGTTAGTCACCGAACTTAACGGGCTAACTCACTTCGGTCTGTTAGAGAGATATTTGTATATTGTAGTTTCCCGATTAGATAGGGGGCTCCCTGCATATTTACACCTGTACATGTACTATATATTGTGGCCTTTGGCCCCCGTGGAATACAAGTTGCTTATTCCTAACATGGTATCAGACCTAGTTTTCTTTTTCGCACGCCGCAACTCGTGCCGTTCCGATCTTGCGTGCGGTGGATTTCCTGGCCTCCCGTTGATCCTCCTCTGATTTCGTCGCCGGCGTGCTGCACGTGTTGGCCGTCTCCGTCCGCAGCAGCCCCGGCCACCTCCGTCTCGTCTCCGGCCGTCTCCGTCCCGGGCCCCGCCGTCGCCGTCTCCGGCCGCCGACGTCGCCGCCTCAGCCGCCCTCGTCCCGGCCGCTTCCGTCCGCAGCAGCCACGGCCGCTCCCGTCCGCAGCAATACCAGCCTCGTACAGTCCGATCGGGAGCAGCTTACATCGCGCGGTAGCAGAATTCCGTCGCCGCCTCAGCTGCTTGATTCGATCGATTCCATCGAGCTGATCGATCTCTGTTGGGCCGCCCCGTTCCCGGCAGTTCCCGCCCCGGCCGCCCAGTCTACCGTCTTCAGATCGATCCAGCCGGCCGGCCTCCGTGTCTTCAGATCGATCACTGTTTCCTGTCTTCAGATCGATCCATCCGATCCCATCTGGTTGACCTGCTGCCTCCGTGTTGCCTTGTCTTGCTGCTGCCTCCGTGCTGCCTCCGATCGATCCAGATCGAGACCGATCCGTTGACCAGCGTTTCTGTGTAAAAAAAAAAAAAATCGAAAAAAAAATTCTGATCTGTTCCACGATGTCGCTGTCTGCTGCTGATCCAGTTCTAGGCTGTCCCGAGCTTCCGTCTTTGCTCGGTGCTGCTCCGGGGTCCTTGTTGCCTATTTCGTCGTCTCCCTCGATAACGTCTGCATGCCGCTCTACGTCGATTCTCGCGGCTTCTGCCCGCAGTTATGGCCGCTCTACGTCGACTCCGTCTATGTTGACTCGCCGCTCTACGTCGACTCTCGTGGCTTCTGTCCGCGGTTATGGCCGCTCTACGTCGACTTCGTCTATGTCGACTCGCCGCTCTACGCCGACTATCGGGGCTTCTGCCCGCTGTTGTGGCCGCTCTACGTCGACTCCATCTATGTCGACTCGCCGCTCTACGTCGACTCTCGCGGCTTCTGCACATGGTTCTGGCTGCTTTTCTTCGACTCCTCGCGTGGCGTGTGCACGCACTTGTGACCGCTCTCCTTCGACTCCCCATGTGGCGACCACGTATTGTGATGATTGGTCCTCCTTGGCTGACGCATCTACCTCGACCTCTTCAGTGGCGTCTTTCACTGCGCGTGAGATCGCGCAACTCCGATGCCTGCTTGCTACTTGGGACTCTTCACCGACAGGTTCTGCTGGTTCTGCGACTGACTTTTCTGGCACCGAGAGACCACCTTCTTCTCATTCAGGTACATCCCCTTGGATTCTTGATACTGGAGCATCTTTTCATATGACTTACGATTCTTCCGCCTTGAGCTCTATTCGACCTGTCGAGTCTCCTGTCTCTGTTCGTACTGCCGATGGTACTCCCATCCCCGTTGCTAGTCGAGGCACTCTTAGCAGTCCCGCGTTTCATGTTCCTTCTGTCGCTCATATTCCTCGACTCACCATGCAGCTTTTCTCTGGTAGTCAGATTGTCGATTCTCGTTGTAGGGTCACTCTAGACTTTGATTCCTGTTCTGTTCAGGATCGTTGTACGGGCGCTTTGCTTGGTGCTGGTCCCCGACGCCATGATGGTCTATGGGAGCTTGACTGGCTTCGTCTTCCTTCCGCTGCCACCACCGCCAGTCTCTCGACCCAGGTTGCCGCAGCCACCAGTTCTTTTCAGCAGTGGCATCATCGTCTTGGCCATTTATGTGGTTCTCGTCTCTCGTCTCTAGTTCATCGTGGTGTTCTAGGGTCTGTCTCCGGAAACGCTTCTTTGGATTGTCTGGGTTGTAGGCTTGGTAAGCAGATTCAGCTACCATATCCTCATAGTGACTCTGTGTCCGAGCGTCCTTTTGATCTCGTTCATTCAGATGTTTGGGGTCCGGCTCCCTTCGCTTCGAAAGGGGGTCATCGCTACTATATTATCTTTATAGATGATTACTCACGATACACTTGGATTTACTTTATGTCCTCTCGTAGTGAGGTTCTCTCTATCTATAAGCGTTTTGCTGCCATGGTTCACACTCAGTTCTCTACACCTATTCGTGTGTTCCGTGCTGATTCTGCTGGTGAGTATATCTCCAAGCATTTGCGTGGTGTTCTTGCTGAGCAGGGCACTCTCGCTCAGTTCTCTTGTCCCGGTGCACATGCTCAGAATGGCGTTGCTGAGCGTAAGCATCGTCATCTTCTAGAGACTGCTCGTGCGATGATGATCGCTTCTTCTCTCCCGCCACATTTCTGGGCTGAGGCTGTCTCTACCTCGGTCTATCTCATTAACATTCAGCCTTCTGCCGCCCTTCAGGGTGGTATTCCTCTCGAGCGACTATGTGATCGCTCTCCTGACTATTCCATGTTGCGTCTGTTTGGTTGTGTTTGCTATGTTCTCCTCGCTCCTCGTGAACGCACCAAACTAACCGCTCAGTCTGTTGAGTGTGTTTTTCTCGGATATAGTGATGAGCATAAGGGCTATCGATGTTGGGATCCCGTGGCTCGTCGGATGCGTATTTCCCGGGACGTGACGTTTGACGAGTCTCGTCCTTTCTTTCCACGCTCGATCTCCTCGACCTCTACTGTGGAGGATCTCTCTTTTCTTACTTTTCCTGATTCTCCTCCCGATGTCCCTCATATTTCTCCTCCTCCCCCTGATCCGGTGCCGTCTACTCCGATGCATTCTTCTCCTCCTTCATCGATGCCTTCTTCTCCTCCTTCGTCGATGCCTTCTTCTCCTCCTTCGTCGCCGCCTTCTTCACCCTCCCCGTCCCCGTCTCCGCCTCCGTCTTCTTCTGTTGCTCCTTCTCATCCTACTTTTCCTTTCTATTATACTCGCCGTCCACGTGTTGTGACCGAGTCATCTGATGCACCCTCTACGTCCGGTGCACCGTCTCAGCCGACTTATTCTCTTCGTTCTCGGCCTTGTCCTTCACCTGATTTCTATAATCCCGCTACCTATAGTGTTTCGGTTGTCTCGGAGCCGACTACGTATCGTGAGGCTGTTGTTCATCCTGAATGGCAGCTTGCCATGGCTGAGGAGATTGCTGCGCTTGAGCGCACTGGTACGTGGGAGATCGTCCCTCTTCCTCCTCGTGTTCGTCCTATCACCTGTAAGTGGGTCTATAAGGTTAAGACACGCTCTGATGGGACTCTTGAGCGTTACAAAGCTCGTCTGGTCGCTCGTGGCTTTCAGCAGGAGCATGGCCGTGATTATGATGAGACTTTTGCTCCAGTGGCTCACATGACCACTGTTCGGACTCTTCTTGCCGTGGCATCTGTTCGCCATTGGTCTGTGTCTCAGCTTGATGTTAAGAATGCCTTTCTTAATGGTGAGTTGCGTGAGGAGGTTTATATGCAACCACCACCGGGGTATTCTGTTACAGATGGCATGGTCTGCCGTCTTCGTCGCTCTCTCTATGGCCTTAAGCAAGCCCCTCGTGCATGGTTTGAGCGCTTTGCTTCTGTGGTCACAGCTGCTGGTTTCTCTTCCAGTGCTCATGACCCTGCGTTGTTTGTTCACTCTTCTCCTCGTGGTCGCACTCTTCTTCTTCTGTATGTTGATGACATGATCATCACTGGTGACGACCCGGAGTATATTGCCTTTGTCAAGGCACGTCTGAGTGAGCAGTTTCTTATGTCGGATCTTGGTCCGCTTCGTTACTTTCTTGGGATTGAGGTTTCGTCCACCTCTGATGGTTTCTTTATATCCCAAGAACGGTATATTCATGATCTTCTTTCTCGTGCTGCTCTTACTGATGACCGTACTGCTGAGACTCCCATGGAGCTCAATATTTCTCTTCGTGCTTCTGATGGCGATCCTCTCTCTGATCCGACTCGTTATCGACATCTTGTCGGGAGTCTCGTCTATCTGGCTGTTACTCGCCCTGATATTTCTTATCCTGTCCATATTCTGAGTCAGTTTGTTTCTGCTCCCACTTCGGTTCACTATAGTCACCTTCTTCGTGTTCTACGCTATCTTCGTGGAACGATCTCTCTTTGTCTTTTCTTTCCTCGTTCCAACTCGTTACAGCTTCAGTCCTACTCCGATGCCACTTGGGCTAGTGATCCTTTGGATCGCCGTTCACTTTCTGCTTACTGTGTCTTTCTTGGTGGTTCTCTCATTGCCTGGAAGACGAAGAAACAGACCGCAGTTTCCCGTTCGAGTGCAGAAGCTGAGTTGCGAGCTATGGCTCTTTTGACTGCGGAGGTGACTTGGTTACGGTGGTTACTTGCAGATTTTGGTGTCTCTGTTACGACACCCACGACTCTATTGTCAGACAGTACAGGTGCTATTAGCATTGCACGTGACCCGGTGAAGCATGAGCTTACTAAGCATATTGGCGTTGATGCTTCTTTTGTCCGTGCTAGTGTGCAGGATCAGATTATTGCGCTCCAGTATGTGCCTTCAGAGTTACAGTTGGCGGATTTTTTCACGAAGGCCCAGACTAGAGCACAGCATAGCTTTTTCCTCTCCAAACTCAGTGTTGTGGATCCACCATGAGTTTGAGGGGGGGTGTTAGAGAGATATTTGTATATTGTAGTTTCCCTATTAGATAGGGGGCTCCCTGCATATTTACACCTGTACATGTACTATATATTGTGGCCTTTGGCCCCCGTGGAATACAAGTTGCTTATTCCTAACACGGTCATCGTACAAATGGAAGACACATATATGGTCACTATAGACATGTTTAGGGCCCATATACGGTCATCGCTCCCGATTGGCCGCGGTATTTGCTTGCGTGGCGATTTGAGGAGCCCGCTGGTCAGATGAGATCTGTGTAGGGACGATAATGGAGGGGTGTATCTGCAAAATTGGCTTCTTCACGAAACGTCCAACACGATCCCCGTTCTGCCGTTCCCCTCTCTGAATCTCGCGGAAGTGCCGGCGCCGGCGGGCATCCGAGCCCTCGCCATCGCTTTTTGCTCGCGAGCGCCCCAGCGCGCCTCTCCCTGCATCTCGTGGAAGCGGCAGACACGTATAGCGCATGATTATTCACCGCCGCCTTCTGCTGACGAGTGGCGAGTCGCCCCACCGCTCTGCTCGCGAGCCCGCCGTGGCTCCGCTGCTTGTCACCAGAAGCGAAGGCGCCGACGTGCGCCCGATTCTGCTGATCGTAGAAACGAAGCCCCAGCCATGCGATTCCTCGCCATTCTTTCCTAATTTTTACTAGTAAAACATTTTACTGAAATTTGCTGTTGTGTTATGCAGGCAGTGCTGTTCTTGTTCAGAAATTTCAGACTTACTAACATTCAGCTAGAATGCTAGATTGCCAGAAAGTTCCTTCACAAATGTGCTCACCTGACTTTTGATTCCGCATTGGCAGCTTGTATTTCCTGGAGATCAACCTACCGAAGGAATTCTTTGGGCTACGTGCAATGTTCTTTGGGCTTCCAACCAGAGAAGTATTTTCTGAAGGATTGATAAAATTTGTTGAAGCTGGAATAAAGAAGCAAGAAATTGCTGCCGAGAGAGCTGCCAACAGAGATGCGGAGAAGAAGCTAGCACTTGAGCTGAGAGCTGCCAAGTTAACTGCCCAGCCTGCTCAGTCAAGTGCTCAGCCTAGTGGTCATGCTAAAGTTAACATGTTTGATGAATTTAGGTGAAATTTGAGTCCTTATGTGCCTCCAGTTAAACCTGTGTCATTTTGGTCAGTGCAACTTCTGTACATTTGGTGTGTTCATGGTTTTTGAATCGCTGATTAGTCGACGACTAATCGCCAAGTCGTTTTCTCAAAATCAGGGCGACTTGATGTTCCAGTCCTTCTATTGTACTGTGAAACTTGATGAATTATGATGAATTTGATGCATTTGAACTCTTGTTTGAGTCATGATCGACCTGTTGTGAAAGTACTGTAGTTTTACTGCATTTTAAATGCCAGGTTATGATCCAAGCAACCAATGTCCAGGCACATAACAACTGCCAAATTATGATGCAACTTCACAAACTGCATTGTATTATTTTGACAAACACCAAAATAACATTTCATTTCGACCAACACATCTAGCTCAGTTCAACACACACACAGATACACATATAGCTCAGTTTCAAACACACACAGATACACATCTAGCTCAGATCCACACACACACAGGAACACACCTAACACATGATCACACAAAGCAGGCCTAATTCTGGCTCATCTCAGCACATCATTTCTTCAGCGCGAGCATAACAAACATCACAAACAGAAGGCCTACAACGATCTTCAACAGCAGCCTAGCTTCAGCTAGTGAGTTCATATACTTCAGCAGCTCTTCATTCCTCCCCTCCTTATTTGGTTTCAGCTTTGACATTGCTCCTCTCATCTTTCTTCCTACACTTCAATGCCTCCCTTCGATCCTCCCCAGTCAACTGCTTCAACAGCAGCTTTTTCTCCACCTGAAGTGTCAACAAATAGCTCCATCTTCAGGAAAAGTAGAACATTTGTACAGAAGAATCACAATTATATGAAACATTGGGTAAATTTAACTCTGCCATCAAACACTTCTTTGTTGAAATTCGCATTCTAGTTCTAATGCTGAAATTCCCAAACCGTGCCGAGCCTTTGAAGGCGGAGGAGCCGTCGGCGCTGCCGCTGCGGGTGCTCCTCAAGAGGACATCCGGGACGGCACGCTAGGCTCGTCGCCATCGTCGACGCCGCCCCAGACGATGACGCTGCCCCCGGTGGTCCGGTCCACGAGCCGATACACGCCGGGAGTGTCCATGGCTACCCGCTCGTAGCTCCGGCCGCCGTCTTCTCCCTCCGTCGTGGCGGATGCCGCCCAGCTCCGGCGGGCGCCGCCACAGGAGAATTAGATAGAGGAAGCGGAATCATAGGCTCCCCGGTGGCGCAACCGGGGCACTGGACGAGCGGAATCATACGCTCCCGGCGGCGCAACGAAGACCGGCCGACATGCGCTCGCTACCAGAATTCATGGTCGCTGAATCAAGAGAGAGGAGGAGAACGGGAGGGTTAGGGATTTGAGAGATAACAAAGCGGGGAACGAGGATTGCGCTGGACGTTTTGCAAATACACCCCTCCATTCGCGACCCTACATACATCTCAGCTGACCAGCGGGCCCCACAAATTGCCACATAAGCAAATACTGCACCCAATCTAGACCGGTGACTGTATGTGCGCCCTTAATATGTCTATAGTGACCGTATGTGTCTTTCGATTGTACGATGACCGAAGTGAGCTAAGGCGTTAAGTTTGATAACTAACGATGGATTTTACTCTTTTTTCTTTGGTGGCTGCTATGATGGTGTCGAAGAAGATGGATAGGCGTTGGTTTATCACATATGTTTATCCTATCTTTCCAGATCCGTAAGATCGGTGTATACGTACTTTGTATCTCGTCTTTTATTTATTAATGAGAATCATATTAACATGCAAAAAAAAAAAGAATGGTGCGGCACTTGTCGTGTTGTCAAGGGCCTAGGTATCTGTCAATTAGTGGAGTCTGGTTTCGTAAGGACCTACGAGTTGGTGCCGAGTCCAGGAGCAAAATCTAGGAGGGATCTGATCGGTGACAAAGCGATCGACCCCAAATGAGGACGGACGATCTCACTTTATTTTAGTTAAACACCTAAAAATGTCAGAGGCGGCCAACAAAATTGCCGTACAGAGCAGCTGCTCGTACGAGACAACCGAAGCAGCCAAAACATTAGCGTTTGACAGGAGTGCGTACCATAACGAGGGCATCATTCATAAGGTGTGACCGAAGCACGGGCGAAAAATCTAAGTTGGGTTGGCAACTATACATGCAACAGCGCCAAGTGGTTCAAGTTGTGCTGCAGAATGATGGTCGGAGACGATGAACCTTCCGCCGAATGGACCGCGCTGGTTATCTAGCAGGAGAGTAGACAGGTCACATGGTGTCCTCCAATGGCCATCTAGAGCTGCCAATCGATGGTGGATAGTCCTAGCCTCTCCAGGATCTGATTCGTCTGCGAAAAGTGCCTGTTGAAGATTGACATGACAGGAGAAAATCATAATACCGATATCAGTAGTTGGGAAAAAAGTCCCCAGAGGTTGAAAGATAATAACCACAGGGAAAGGAACCATCTGATTGGATTGAGTTGGCCCCCCATTAACGGGGCATTAGATTACACGATCTGATTCGATCGTTCCGTATTAGGCAGAGCCATTAACGCCAGTAAGTGAAAAGGGCAAAGTAATATCAACTTGGGAACGTTAATGCAGGACATGACAGGCAAAAGCAACCGAGTGTTCAAGCATCGACGGACAGTAGCATTAGATAATGGTGCAGGTACAGTTAAAGGTTTGTTCATAGGATGAATCATTATAACCCACTACTGAAACATGAATACAGTAACAAAGATATGGGTCACTAGTAGGCCTTCGTACTGTCGATCGTTAAACAAACATTGTGGTGCCGCACCACAGAAATGCCACGAGTGGCGACGAATACAGCAATTCAATATTGCAAATGGTCATCGTCCTTCTCTTTGGTTCTTGTGGCACAACCAAAATCCCCCCACTAGTGACATACTGACATGCAACTGGAAAATGTTTACCATTTCTATCATATATTTCCATCATTTTCATTTTTTAAGTTTTGAGGGGTGGAGTTGAGTTTTTATTTAAACCAAGGGAAAAAGCATTGAAGAAAATTAATTAAATTGGAAAGAAAATAAACCTGCATCCAAAGAAACCTCTGTTTGCAGACAGGCCCGATGGATGGGCAGATTTTAAAATGTGATGTTTTGTTTCATCAATCAATCTGCAAAAAGAAACAAGCAAGTACTACGAATGTTTATGTGTTTCTAAAGATCAAAGACAACGATTAGGAAGAGAAGCTGCAGATATCATAATGGCCAGCTTATAACACTGTCCTTTTACAGTCTTAACTCCGCAGAGTTACAGGTGAAATTAAGCATACCTTATCTTTGCTTGAGCTGAGTTTCCCCAGAGAAGAAAGACTAATCCTGTTTTCTTTTGTGATACTGTCTTGATGATAGCATCAGTGAACTGCTCCCATCCTTTCTTCGCATGGGAGTTGGCTTGGTGTTCCCTCACTGGTCAGAAAGAAAATGAAATCAGCAAACACTATTTAGCAAAGATATAACACTCAAATAGATCAATTTTACAGCAACATACTAGTACATCACTAAAGAGTATGAATTCTAATGGTAAGACTAAAGGTTACAGAGATCAACGACTAGAGTATGCAGCAATCTTAACGTCACACTTTCAGACTAGCAGGAGTGAACGGGGCACTAGACGCGTAAGTTCAATTCAGCATTAATGTCATGGGATGCCCCAATCAAAATACAGAATAGTTTACCATGCCCACCCATAACACAAACAGCTGGTGCAGATTTGACAAGATACCTGTATCTGCAAAATACAGAACAGTTTACCATGCCCACGCATAAAACAAAGAGCTGGTGCAGATTTGACAAGATACCTTTATCTGCAAGACATCTGTCTGGAATGCTAGACAAAAAAGGATCCACAAATTTCTATCGAACTAGAGTAAGCTAATAACATCAAATAGAAAAATAAATACATTGAAGCACAACTTAGTAAAATAAGAAATAAACATAGTTTTTGTAATCAAAATTCAAGTGAACAAAGTAATTTAAACTGGTGGTACATGCATAACGGTTAAGGAATAGCATATGTTTCATCCTGATGAGGAAAACAGTCATACCTGTTAGCACAGTATTGAGCATAAGAACACCCTACAAGATACATGTGTTTTGGAAGTTAGTCAACATCTCCAAAAGAAAGTCAGAAGAAAACTTATGGTGTTCTGCTAGGAACTAAGGAAGTGGCAGTAATACAAGTTCCCCATAGGCCCTAGCATGCACTATTTTCTATTCTTAATCAACATAAAGCTACGCCGTTTCAGGTTCATTATCACCTTCTTGGCCATTCAGGTATAACATAATTATTAGAAATAAATACATTGTAGCAAACCAATTGCTTGTGTGTCCTCCTATATGGGATAAATGGACCAGAAAATACAAAATTACCTAGTTCATTTCATAATTGTAGTGACATATTGACACGGGTTTGGCCAAGACAAGTATAAAGAAGAGGGCTTCAGTTGATCAGATTTACACAAAACACACACACAAACTGTTTTCAGGGACTTTTAGACTGAAACATTGACGCCTCGGCGCGATCGGTTCTTTTACCCAAGCCCCCACTCCGAGGAGAGGAGGTTGACGAGGACTTGGCCGAGCGACGAATGGTGTCGCCGCTAGCAGGATGAATGACGTGTTCACGATCTGTTTTGGTCATGGTCACGACAATGATCATTCCGCGGGTTCACCTAGGTAAACCTTGTTACGACTTCTCTTTTCTCTAAATAATAACGTTCAATGAACTTGTCGCGCTGTCTGGGGGCAGCGAACCACCCCTGTCGCCACAATCTGAACACTTCACCAGTCACTCAATTGGTAGGAGCAACGGGCAGTGTGTACAAAGGGCATGGACATAGTCAACGCCTAATGACTCATGCTTAGTAGGCATTCCTTGACATAGGTTTGGCCAAAACTAGTATAAAAGAAGAGGGCTTCAGTTAATCAGATTTACAGAAACACACACACACACACACACAACTGTTTTCAGGGACTTTTTGAGTGGAGGCACGTGATTTTGGCGACCTTTTTTTTTAATTTATGATCCGGGGGACTTGATAGATATCCTCTCTGCAATGAAACTGCAAGAGGGATTGAGCCATTTGCCTTCTAACATGTGAAAAGATGCCCATAATACCATGGTACATTAGTACATACCAATCCTCTTTTTGCAACAGGAATTAATATTGGAGATATTACTAGTTAATATTAAGATAAAATAAGAGAGTAACCATATTGTTTTATTTGTAGATATTATATATTATAATGTTCTATCAAACCATCTTACCTGCACAGCCCATCTCTCCAAATTCCCATGGGATGGTACAGTACAGCCTAGATCTTTATGCAGCTCTTTAAATATGTTCTGTAAGCTGGAAGGAATTTTGATCCCCTCTGGTACTGAAAATGACAATCCCATGGCCTGTCCAGGACCATGGTATGGATCCTGAAAAGTACACAATTTGCAACATGAAACACTGAAAACAAATGCAGCTAATTTTGCAAGAAAATAATTTGTGGTATCTTGCGCCTGTTATCATAAGGCAGGCACCATTAACTTTGCCTAAGACTAAGTACCCCAAAATTAGTCAATAACGAAACAAAAAGAGAAAGAAAGGTAAAACACCAATATCGTAAACTTAATCCATGATAAAACTATCATGAAATAAAGGTGCCAACTAGGTTCAAAGACAAATGTAGGAACCAAAATAGGATAACCTGCTAATAGCAGAATGAAAAGGCTGGCGGGGTAAATATAAGAATCTTTTTTTCTTCTCCACACTGTTGTGGAAAATAAGGCCAAGGACAACACACTAATCACACATATAAATAGTTTCAAAATCAAATATTGCAACATAATACGATATATGCAAAACAGAAGCAACAGATTCTATTCCTTCATATGGAATTACCAAATTACTTTATCCTGGTTGTCAATTCAACACTATTAGTACATACAACAGCCCGCATTGTAACAAAGATAAACTCCAGACCAAAGTCGGACCAAATGGCTAAACCTTTTATGCAAATAAGCTATCCTCGTAATGAAGTTACACTGTTACATTAATGCCACAGTCACATATTTCCGGCACCTAATAGGCATTAGTACTACCTCATAACCAACTTCACACTATGTTTTTACGAATCATGTGATGATATAACACTAGAAAGAGCAACCTAACAAAAGAGTACAGTGTACCCTTCTAGGATAAACAGAGCACTGTCAGAGGCAGCAGCACTGTTACCTAAGGGTAAGTACCCACACAATTAACCATTTCCCGCCTATGTGTGCAGATGCAACATTTCATTCACGGGCATCAATGGGCTATGCAATCAATAAACCCGCACATGCACGATGATTTCCACAGGTGAAGCTAAGAGATTATCCGGCGGTTCTTCTACCATGAGTGGTAATGTGAATCAGAAAGTGTACAGTAGGATTCAGTAGCTTAGGACCAGGGTTTCAGTGATGAGTGCCGGTGAGGGGGTTGGCAGTCGATACCTGGCCGATGATGACGGCTTTGACGTTGTGGAACGGGGTGGTGTGGAGCGCGTGGAAGACGAGGTGGGGCGGCGGGTAGACGGGCACCTTGCCGTGCATCCGCTCGTGGGCGACGAAGCGGCAGAGGTCGAGCGCGTAGGGCTTGCGCAGCTCCCGGACAGCGGCTCCAGCCAGGTCTCCTCCACGAGCAGCTCCTCCAGCTTCACGGCGCCGCCGGACGCTAGAAGTAAAAGAAAACCACAAATGGTGTCAGACTGACAGGGGCCAACGAGCCGGGCGCAGATCGAACCCTACTATCCTAGGGAGAACCAAACGGGGCGTGGAGTGGGGGTACCTTTGGACTCGGCGAGGCGGAGGTTGCGGCGGGCGCGGGCGAGAGCGAGATTGGTGTCGGCCCGGCGGCGCTGCTCCGGCGAGAGCGAGGAAGGGGACGAGGAGGAGGAGAGGGAGGCGGCGGGGATGACGGCTGCGCTGGAGCGGAGGCGCTTGGCGGGGCGGATGAGGAGGTCGGCGATGGTCTTGGGGGCGGTGGGAGATGAGGGCGCCATGGAGTTCGGGAACTCCTGGGAGGGGACGCCGTCGGCGGGGCTTGGTGCGGCGGAGGAGGGGGGAAGAAATGGGCGGCGCGCCAGCAAGTTTGGGCGCGCGCGTGTGGGCTAGTTTGCTGTAGAAGAGAATGTTTAGCCGAAACCCATACGGCCGCAGAAGGGCCCGGCAGTTTATCTCTTTTTTTTATTTACATTTTTCACTACTATACCATTAACGGGTCAGCCCAGCAATATCGCTGGCTACCAAATCATTCACAAAACTAGGGACACAGCCAAGCCAAACATCAGCTGGCCTGCATCCTAGTCTCGCACCATGCGCCGCCAAAGCGTCCGCCACTTGATTACAAGCCCTCGGGCTAAAAGTAATACGAAAAGCAGTAAAGTTCAGCCTAATAATGAATTTGATCTCCCGGAACAGCGTCCCGTTCAGCGCCAGGTCTTGGCTCTCACCAGAAATTGCTTGGACCAGTTGCTGCGAGTCCGATTCGACATGAACATGAGTCATTCCCCAGCACCTCGCCCACACAACCGCTTGTAAACAAGCTTCAGCTTCCGCATGGAGCACATCCTGGACATTTTGCAAGTAACCAGCAGCTGCACCAACCGCTGCGCCTTGAGCATCACGTACAACCAAGCCCAGCCACCAGTGTGACCATCAGCAGCCACACTACCATCGATATTTATTTTCAGCATCTCCTCCTCCGGTTTCTGCCATTTGCACACCGCAGCAATGTCTTTTTGCCCCTTACCCTTTTTGCAAAACTGACCAAACTCAGCCGAAAGTGCCAGGATCTGGTGCATAACAGCATCATGCGATATCCTTGTGCCCTCAGCGTTGCATTTGTTTCTTGCCTTCCACCAAACTGAGAGCAAAGCCACACATTTCAGCTTTATTTGCTCATCCTGGTTCAGAATTTCCCCGATCACCTGCTTAGCATCAGCGCAATCAAGCAGTTTTAGGCGCAGCTGTTCTAGCTTCAGATCTTTCCACACAGCTCGCACTGGTTTACACCGGAGGAAAAGATGTGCACCATCTTCATTAAAGCGCTGGCACATCGGGCAAAGGGGGTCGATATCCATACCCCGTCTCATGATACTCCAACGGTGGGGGAGGCTGTTATGGGCAATGCGCCAAAGAAATTGCTTCGCTTGAGGTGTAAGGTTTGCATTCCAGATTTTACTCCAGGAGAAGACCCCAACAGCCTCGAGATCACTAGAAGTACCAGGTTGGTCAACATCAGTCCTGAAGAGCTTGTAGGCCGATTTAACCGAGAATTGTCCATTTGGGGCTGGGTGCCAGGCCCAAAAATCGTCGAAATCCTCAAACACAGGAAGGGCTTTGATAATCTGTGCATCCTGCGGGCAGAAGATGTCATCCACTAGCTGAACATCCCACCCGCCACACACGGGGTCAAGCAGTTCATGTACTTTTGTAAGCACATTCCGCCCCTTTGGAGTAATAGGCCGACGACACCAATTTCGTGGCAGCCATGGGTCTTGCCAGATGGTGATTGAGCCCCCGTCGCCCACCCGTCTAATTACACCCTTTCGGAGCAGCTGCACTCCTTTTAGGATACTCCTCCACGTGTAGGATATGCCCTCATTCGGTTCAGCCTCAAGAACACTGCAATCAGGGTAGTATTTTGCCTTGAGGACCCTGGCACACAGAGAATCAGGGTCAGTGAGCAGCCTCTGATGACCCACAAGTATAGGGGGTGTATCGTAGTACTTTCGATAAATAAGAGTGTCGAACCCAACGAGGAGCAGAAGGTGCTGACAAGGAGTTTCGGTAAAGGTTTCACTGTAAATGCTAGCAGACAAGTTTTTAGGGGTTTTTGATATAGCAGGTAAATAAAATGCGAGTAAGTAAAAGACAGTAATAATAATTGCAGCAAGTGGCCCAATCCTTTTTAGAGCAAAGGACAAGCCGGTTGGTTTACTTATGATGACAAAATGTTCTTGAGGACACACGGGATTCTAGTCAAGTGCTTTCGCTTCACATAGTTGATTAATCTTTATTGTTTTGATAAGTGTTGTGTGGGTGAACCTATGCTAATGCACCGCCCTTACTTGGACTAATACATACTTGTGATTATACCTCTTGCAAGCATCCGCAGTTACAAGAAAGTAATTAAGATAAATCTAACCACAGCCTTAAACTCTGAGATCCTACGCTCCCTTGTGCACCGGTATACTAACGGGGGTTTAGGTTTCTGTCACTCCGGCAACCCCACAATTAGCAACCAAATACACAATGCACTCCTCTAGGCCCATAAAGGTGAAGTGTCATGTAGTCGACGTTCACACGACACCACTAGAAGAATAACACCACAACTTAAATATCAAACCATTAAATATTACTCAACATAATTCCACTACTAACAGCGTGACTTCTCCCATGTCCTCAAGAACTAAACGAACTACTCACGAGACATCATATGGATCATGATCAGAGGTGATATAATGATGGATAACGATCTGAACATATACTTTAATTCACCGATAAAACTCAATAGCATCAACCACAAGGAGTAATTAACACCGGGAGAGTTTCCCCTATGAACTAAACAAAGTATAGCCCTAGATGTTACAGCGGAACGAGATGGTGCAGCGGTGATGGTGGTGATGGCGGTGGAGATGATGATGATGATGATCCCGATGAAGTCCAGCGCGATGACGATGAGGATGGCGATGATCTCCCCCTCCGGGAAGGAATTTCCCCGGCAGATTTCTCCCTGCCGGAGAGCTTTTCTCTCTCTGTGTTTCCGCCTCGTGGAGGCGGCGGAATATTTTCTCACGGACTCCCCGTGTCTTAGGGTTTCTGGGGGATGAAGTACGCGAAGGGGGAGCGCCTGAGGTGGGCCAGGGGCACCACACCTGGCCAGGGCGCGGCCAAGGTGGGCCCCGCGCCCAGGGGTGGTGTGGGCCCCTCCTGGCCCATCTCAGCCTCCCCTTTTGGCTTAGTCCATCTTCTGATAAAATAGGAACATCTGTCTTCTCGGAAATATTTTTAGTGCTCCAGAAATATAGTGCCTTGACGTTGCTTTTTCCAGCTGAAATCTGACTCCGGCAGTTAATTATCCAATGATCATCAAACATGCAAAATAAGACAAAATAACATAAGTAACTCCTCTTAATATGAAATATATCATTGAATAACAGTAAATTATGCTATAAAATAGTGATGCAAAATGGACGTATCAACCCCCCCAAGCTTAGACCTCGCTTGTCCCCAAGCGAAAGCTGAGCTCAGTAAACTAGAACAAAAGTTTATGGAGTGAAGCGTCGATAATAAAGAATACGGACAAGAAGCATCAGTAATTACTAAACAACACACTCATTTTAAACAGCAACTACTCTTCATATAACCTAACTTGAACATGAGTAGTGAAACAACCACAATAAAAATACACGAAGGAAATTATAGATTAGTAATGGCACACTTCATTCTTGGTCATAGAACAATAAGCAATCAATACTTATCTTTCGAAAGGAGTCTTTATATTAGAGCTTATATTGCAGAATTTCCACACTCAATTATCACACCTTCTTTACAGTCATTGATAACTTGCAAAGCTATATTCTTAGAGGCAAAAGTATTTGTGCTAAGACAAGAAAGGATAAAGACATGATTGACAATATTAATGATATATATGGTTGAATCACAACAACTCAAATGCTTGCTCAAGAAGAAGGAAATAGGTGTACTGACTCAACATGAAAAGTAAAAGAAAGGCCCTTCGCAGAGGGAAGCAGGGATTAAGTCATGTGCTAGAGCTTTTAAGTTTTTGAAATCATATAGAGAGCAAAAATTAAGTTTTAAGGGTGTTTGTTAATTGTCAACGAATGGTAGCGGGTGAAAACAGTATTCTCCCTGTCAAACAGACTTTTAAGAGCGGCTCCCATGAAGGACGTTATTTCTACCAGCAAGGCAGATCATCCCTCTTTCTCTTTGGTTTACACACATTCAGTATTTCACTGTTTGTCATTGCTTACTGATAATCAGGGCAAAAGTGTGAAGAGAATTAAGGTTAAAGTTGTAATTAATTGGGACTGGGCACCCGTTGCCAGCTCTTTTTGCAAGTTATTGGATAAGCGGATGTATATGCCACTAGTCCAGGTGTAAAGTCTGTTTGACAAGTAGAATAAAGGATAACCACACTACTTCCTCATGAGCTAGTAAACATTGACACAAAAGGGAATAATAACATTTTGAATAATTTAAAGGTAGCACATGAAAAATTTACTTGGAGTGGCAAAGAAATACCACATATAGGAAGTTATGGTGGACACAAATGGCATGGGTTTGGTTCAAGGATTTGGATGCACGAGAAGCATTCCCTCTCAGTACGGTGGTTAAGGCTAGCAAGGTCATGTAGCAAGCATAAAAGTTGGGGGATACACACAAATATATATAATAGAAGCAACCATGCTATCTTCCCTGTAAGCACAAATGTTTTAACTCAAAGAATACTAATCTTATTGGCTAGCAAGAAAGAAAGATAAAGGGATAATATTTTTGCATGTAATTCCCTCCTTCTACTTAAGTTTTCATGGTATTGCTACTAATGACCAATACTAAGTTTGCCACAACTAATATAATTTACTTAATGTACCCAAAAGTGGCGTCAATACTAATGGCAAGATCAGCACATAAAGAAGATTGCAGGCTAAAATAAAATGTACCGAAAGTAAAGGTGGAACTTCTCATTAATATTCTGAACAAGACACACTCAAACCAACGGATACATGGATAACTAAAGGATTGACACTCCACATCGCAAACCATCTTATAAGATAACTTCTCTACTCATGATATGACCACGAAATTATAAAAACGAAAGGATAAAGATGATACTGGGCACTCCCCCAAGCTTGGAACAAGCCAAGGGAGTGCCATTACCCCTGACGATTTAGGCTTGATCTCTTGGTGGCACGGTGGTACTACGGCAATCGGGGTTAGGAAACGTTCGAGCATCCGGCGGAGCCTGTTATTCTCATCTTGAAGTATTTCCACCTCAGCTCTCAGGATACGAAATTGGTCACAAAACTCGTTCGTGGTTCGGAGAGCTTCAGCGCTGCAGGGGAAAACCGCAAATCTGGAATTGGTGGGGTGACTCCCTGCACATTATGAGAAAAAGCACGTTGAGGATTAATTGATCCCACAAAGGTGGAGTTGCTCGGCCTTGATTCTCCTTGTTGGCGAGGCTGGCCAGCTTGCACCTCCTCTCTGATGCTTCGATCCATGTCAGCTCTCCTGGCAGCAATCTCCTCCTCCGTCGCCCAACCGACGAAGGTTCCCTCTTCCACATCGCGTTCGAGTTCACGTCGGCGCCTTGCTGCATACTTCTCACCGCACTCCTCGCGACGCCATGTAGGGACTTGAAATTCCTGTCAGAACAGCTTGAAAACGAAACACGGCGAAAACACGATATACGGACCTCGAGAGATCCGGGTGATATATAGCAAAAAGTTTTACACAAAAGGAAGGTACAGGACGAAACGGGGTCGGAGACGGGCTCCGAGGTGCCCACACGCACCCACGGCGCGGCCAGGGTGGGGCCCGCGCCCAGGGGTGGTGTGGTGCCCTCGGGCACCGTTTCCTACCCTTTTCCGACTCATAATTTTCCATATTATGTAAAAACAACAAATATTTAGGTTGAAAAGTAAATCGCGAACTTTTTCTTACCGAAACTGTTACCTATTCCAAATCAGCTTTTGCAGTTGTCTGAATTTGACTTTTTATAAAATCCTCTGGAGTTACCACTTTGATAAGATCAACATCTTCATTATAAGAATCTCCAGAAATGTAATGCTTGAGTCTTTGACCATTAACCACTTGTGGTCTGTCCCCATCTAGTGAATTGATTTTAATCGCACCTGAGCGATAGACCTCCTCAATGATATAAGGTCCTTCCCATTTTGAAAGTAATTTTCCTGCAAAAAATCTGAGACGAGACCTATACAATAAAACTTTTTCACCTACGTTAAATTCTCTCTTAAGAATTCTTCTATCATGCCATTGCTTAACTTTCTCTTTAAAGAGCCTAGCATTTTCATAAGCTGCATTTCTCCATTCATCTAAAGAATTCAAATTAAGCAATCTCTTTTTACCGGCAAGTTTAAAGTCTCTATTAAGTTCTTTCACCGCCCAATAGGCTTTATGTTCTAATTCTAAAGGCAAATGACAAGCTTTTCCATAAACCATTTTGTAAGGAGACATTCCCATAGGATTTTTATAAGCAGTTCTATAAGCCCACAAAGCATCGTTAAGCTTTTTAGACCAATTTTTTCTAGATTTATTAACAGTCTTTTGCAAAATAGACTTAATCTCTCTATTTGACAATTCTACTTGACCACTTGTTTGGGATGATATGGTGAAGCAATTCTATGATTAACATCATACTTAGCTAAGTTTTTCTAAAAGCACCATGAATAAAATGAGAACCCCATCAGTCATGAGATATCTAGGCACACCAAACCTAGGGAAGATAATATCTTTAAGCATTTTTAATGATGTCTCACCATCAGCACTAGAAGTTGGTATAGCTTCTACCCATTTAGTAACATAATCAACAGCAACAAGTATGAGTATAACCATTTGAGGAAGGAAAAGGACCCATAAAGTCAAATCCCCAACAGTCGAAAGGTTCAATAACAAGAGAATAATTCATAGGCATTTCATTACGTCTACTAATGTTACCTACTCTTTGACATTCATCACATGATAAAACAAATTTTCTAGCATCTCTAAAAAGGGTAGGCCAATAAAAACCTGATTGTAGAACCTTTTGCGCAGTTCTATCTCCAGCGTGATGTCCTCCATAAGCACTTCCATGGCATTTGCTCAATATTTCTTTCTGTTCATACTCAGGAACACATCTTCGCATAATGCCATCTACTCCTTCTTTATACAAATGTGGGTCATCCCAAAAATAATGCCTCAAATCATAAAAGAACTTTCTTCTTTGCTGAGCTGTAAAGGTCGGAGGCAAATACTTGGCAACAATAAAATTAGCATAATCAGCATACCAAGGACTTTCGCGTGAGCTTACCTTTATCGCAGCCAATTGTTCATTTGGAAAACTATCATTAACAGGTATAGGATCATCTGAAATGTTTTCTAATCTAGACAAATTATCAGCAACAGGATTTTCAGCACCTTTCCTATCTACGATATGTAAATCAAATTCTTGCAGTAAAGTACCCATCTTATTAACCTAGGCTTAGCATCTTTCTTTTCCATAAGGTATCTAATAGCAGCATGATCAGTGTGAATAGTAACTTTTGAATCAACAATATAAGGTCTAAATTTATCACAAGCAAAAACAACTGCTAAAAATTCCTTTTCAGTAGTAGCATAATTCTTTTGAGCGGCATCAAGTGTTTTACTAGCATAATGAATAACATTTAACTTCTTGTCTACCCGCTGTCCAAGAACAGCTCCTACAGCAAAATCACTAGCATCACACATTATTTCAAAAGGTAAAGTCCAATCAGGAGGTTGAACAACAGGAGCTGTGATTAAAGCTTTTTTAGAGTTTCAAAAGCTTCCTTGCAATCATCATCAAAAACAAAAGGTACATCTTTTTGAAGAAGATTAGTGAGGGGTTTTGAAATTTTAGAGAAATCTTTAATAAACCTCCTATAAAAACCGGCATGACCGAGAATACTACGGATACCTTTCACATCCCTTGGACAGGGCATTTTCTCGATTGCTTCAACTTAGCTCTGTCCACTTCAATACCTCTTTCAGAAATTTTGTGCCCTAGGACAATTCCTTCATTAACCATGAAATGACATTTCTCCCAATTAAGAACAAGATTTGTCTCCTCACATCTCTGCAAAACTTTATCAAGATTGTGCAAGCAATTATCAAAGGAAGTTCCGTAGACGGAAAAATCGTCCATGAATACTTCCACAATTTCTTCACAAAAACCATGAAAAATAGCAGACATGCATCTTTGGAACGTAGCAGGAGCATTACACAAACCAAAAGGCATACGTCTATAAGCATAAGTTCCATAAGGACAAGTAAAAGTTGTTTTCTCTTGATCTTGTGCTTTAACAGCAATTTGTGAGAATCCAGAATAACCATCAAGGAAACAAAAATGGGTTTTCTTAGACAACCTTTCTAACATTTGATCAATAAAAGGCAAAGGATAATGATCTTTCTTAGTTACTTTATTGACCTTTCTAAAATCAATGCACATCCTATATCCCACTACTACTCTTTGAGGAATAAGTTCATCATTTTCATTTGGTACAACAGTAACTCCTCCTTTCTTAGGGACACAATGCACAGGACTTACCCATCTACTATCAGCAATAGGATAAATTATACCAGCATCAAGAAGTTTTAATACCTCATTTCTTACCACTTCTTTCATCTTAGGGATCAAGCGACGCTGATGCTCAACAACAGGTTTTGCATCGGGTTCAATGTTGATGGCATGTTGACATATAGTAGGAGAAATCCCCTTTAAATCATCCAAAGTGTATCCCATAGCTCCTCGATGTTTCTTTAGTACTTCTAATAACCTTGCTTCTTCATTACCTGAAAGTTTAGAACTAATAATAGCAGGATATACTTTCCTTTCATCAAGATAAACATACTTAAGATTATCAGGTAACGGTTTTAAATCGAAGACAGGATCTTCCTTAGGAGGCGCTGAGGTACCCAAATCTTCCACAGGCAAATTATGCTTAAGTATTGGTGGTTGACGAAGAAAGGCATTGTCAATCTCATTCCTCTCCTCCATAAATACTTCACTTTCGTGTTCCTCCATGAATTGCTGCAAGGCATTGTTAGGAGCAACAGCAATAGAAGCAAGTTGTTCAACTTGAAAATTCTCATTAGGTAATTCAGTTTCATAAAGTTGTTTACCAAACTTAGAGAAATTAAACTCATAAGATTCTCCATTAAATTTAGTGTAAATTTTCTCTTTCTTACAATCTATAATGGCACCACATGTATTCAAGAAAGGCCTACCAAAAATAATGGGACACGCTTTACTAGCAACAGAACCAAGTACTAGAAAATCAGCAGGGTATTTAGTCTTACCACATAAAACTTCAACATCTCTCACAATACCAATTGGGAGATAGTTTCTCTATTAGCAAGCTGAATAACCACATCAATCTCCTCAAGTTCGCAAGGACCAATTTCATGCATAATTTCTTTATAAAGATCAAAAGGAATAGCGCTAGAACTTGCACCAATATCACATAAACCATAATAGCAATGTTCTCCTATTTTGACTGAAAGCACAGGAACACTTGTTTTCCTAGCTCTACGGGATGTGAAACAATATTAGAGGCATCTTCACAAAAGATAATATGTCCTCCTTCTACATTTTCAGTTACCAAATCCTTTACTATTGCTATTGTGGGTTCTACCGCTATTTGTTCAGCAGGTTCTAAAGCTTTCTTTGCACTTTTATTAACCACACTAGCTATGATAGAATGTTCCCTAATTTTAACAGGAAAAGGTGGTTTCTCAATATAAGGTTCTGGCAAGATACGATCAACTGTATGAACTTCAATGTTTTTAATATTGGCAGAATTAGTATTATCTTTGTAAGGCAAATGATACTTATTGCAACTTTCTTTAGGAACATCAAGATAAGAGGCAAAAGCCTTGTAACAGTTTGCAATAACTTGAGAATCAAGACCATACATATCATAGAGATTACGAAAATTATCAGTATTCATAAAAGTTTTAATGCATTCGTAATCATGCTTTATACCTGATTCTCTACCTTTGTCGTTCTCCCATCCTTCAGTATTTTCCTCAATCCGATCAAGAAGGTCCCATTTAACTTCCTCTTTATTACGCGTAAATGATCCAGCACAAGAGGTATCCAATAGAGTTTTATCTTGAAGAGAAAGCCTTGCATAGAAGTTATCAATAACAACATTACCAGGAAGCTCATGAATGGGGCATTTGAGCATTAATGATTTCAATCTCCCCCACGCTTGGGCAATACTTTCTCCATCATGAGGCCAAAAATTATATATATGATTCCGATCTTGATGAATTTCACTAGGAGGATAAAATTTAGAATAAAAGAGAGGCACAATCTCCTCCCAGCCAATAGAACGCCCATTTTTCAGCATCCTATACCATTTTGCAGCTTTACCAGTCAACGATATAGAAAACAATTTCTTCTTGACCTCTTCCATTGAAATACCTGCACACTTGAACAACTCGCATAATTCATGAATAAATAGCAAATGATCCCCAGGAGGGACAGTTCCATCTCCTGCATAGCGGTTATTCGTAACTCGTTCAACAATTTTCATAGGTATTTTAAATGGAATTACTTGATCAGGTGGTTCCTCTTCTACTACCTTAGCAGTGGTAGTAGTATTTCCAAACAGGGATTCAAATGGAGATCTCTCCATGATAAAATAAAGTAGCAAGCAGAAATAAAAATAGCACCTACAGTAAAAGTTTCCCTTACCAATTCCACTTACCAATAGCGCTTCACTCCCCGGCAACGGCGCCAGAAAATAGTCTTGATGACCCACAAGTATAGGGGGTGTATCGTAGTACTTTCGATAAATAAGAGTGTCGAACCCAACGAGGAGCAGAAGGTGCTGACAAGGAGTTTCGGTAAAGGTTTCACTGTAAATGCTAGCAGACAAGTTTTTAGGGGTTTTTGATATAGCAGGTAAATAAAATGCGAGTAAGTAAAAGACAGTAATAATAATTGCAGCAAGTGGCCCAATCCTTTTTAGAGCAAAGGACAAGCCGGTTGGTTTACTTATGATGACAAAATGTTCTTGAGGACACACGGGATTCTAGTCAAGTGCTTTCGCTTCACATAGTTGATTAATCTTCATTGTTTTGATAAGTGTTGTGTGGGTGAACCTATGCTAATGCACCGCCCTTACTTGGACTAATACATACTTGTGATTATACCTCTTGCAAGCATCCGCAGTTACAAGAAAGTAATTAAGATAAATCTAACCACAGCCTTAAACTCTGAGATCCTACGCTCCCTTGTGCACCGGTATACTAACGGGGGTTTAGGTTTCTGTCACTCCGGCAACCCCACAATTAGCAACCAAATACACAATGCACTCCTCTAGGCCCATAAAGGTGAAGTGTCATGTAGTCGACGTTCACACGACACCACTAGAAGAATAACCACAACTTAAATATCAAACCATTAAATATTACTCAACATAATTCCACTACTAACAGCGTGACTTCTCCCATGTCCTCAAGAACTAACGAACTACTCACGAGACATCATATGGATCATGATCAGAGGTGATATAATGATGGATAACGATCTGAACATATACTTTAATTCACCGATAAAACTCAATAGCATCAACCACAAGGAGTAATTAACACCGGGAGAGTTTCCCCTATGAACTAAACAAAGTATAGCCCTAGATGTTACAGCGGAACGAGATGGTGCAGCGGTGATGGTGGTGATGGCGGTGGAGATGATGATGATGATGATCCCGATGAAGTCCAGCGCGATGACGATGAGGATGGCGATGATCTCCCCCTCCGGGAAGGAATTTCCCCGGCAGATTTCTCCCTGCCGGAGAGCTTTTCTCTCTCTGTGTTTCCGCCTCGTGGAGGCGGCGGAATATTTTCTCACGGACTCCCCGTGTCTTAGGGTTTCTGGGGGATGAAGTACGCGAAGGGGGAGCGCCTGAGGTGGGCCAGGGGCCACACCTGGCAGGGCGCGGCCAAGGTGGGCCCCGCGCCCAGGGGTGGTGTGGGCCCCTCCTGGCCCATCTCAGCCTCCCCTTTTGGCTTAGTCCATCTTCTGATAAAATAGGAACATCTGTCTTCTCGGAAATATTTTTAGTGCTCCAGAAATATAGTGCCTTGACGTTGCTTTTTCCAGCTGAAATCTGACTCCGGCAGTTAATTATCCAATGATCATCAAACATGCAAAATAAGACAAAATAACATAAGTAACTCCTCTTAATATGAAATATATCATTGAATAACAGTAAATTATGCTATAAAATAGTGATGCGAAATGGACGTATCAGCCTCCAGGCTTGCTTGGCTAGCATGGCCATATTGAAAGCATGGAGATCCTTATACCCGAGACCCCCTTCCTTTTTGATTTTGTAAGCTTCTCCCAACTCAACCAGTGGACTTTGTTCTCATTATCTTGGTATGCCCACCAATGCCTACAGATCATCGCATTAATCTCATCACACAAGCCCTTTGTGATGTCAAAGCAAGTCATAGCAAAAATGGGTATTGCTTGTGCACACGCCTTAATCAGAATTTCCTTTCCAACCTTGGACAACATTTTTTCCATCCAGCCCTGGATTCGTTGCCAAATTCTGTCTTTGAGGTAAGCAAACATCTTTGCTCTCGACCTTCCCACATGCACCGGAAGGCCTAGATATCTCTCACTCCAAGCCTCCTTTATGACTTTCAAACTAGCCATCATCTCCTCTTTATCAGTCCGCTTCGTGTTTCTGCTGAACATGATTGAGGATTTATCCGCATTGATTGTTTGCCCCGAGCTAACCTCATAAAGTTGTAAGATATTTTGCTAATGGCTAAACCTTTTATGCAAATAAGCTATCCTCGTAATGAAGTTACACTGTTACATTAATGCCACAGTCACATATTTCCGGCACCTAATAGGCATTAGTACTACCTCATAACCAACTTCACACTATGTTTTTACGAATCATGTGATGATATAACACTAGAAAGAGCAACCTAACAAAAGAGTACAGTGTACCCTTCTAGGATAAACAGAGCACTGTCAGAGGCAGCAGCACTGTTACCTAAGGGTAAGTACCCACACAATTAACCATTTCCCCGCCTATGTGTGCAGATGCAACATTTCATTCACGGGGCATCAATGGGCTATGCAATCAATAAACCCGCACATGCACGATGATTTCCACAGGTGAAGCTAAGAGATTATCCGGCGGTTCTTCTACCATGAGTGGTAATGTGAATCAGAAAGTGTACAGTAGGATTCAGTAGCTTAGGACCAGGGTTTCAGTGATGAGTGCCGGTGAGGGGGTTGGCAGTCGATACCTGGCCGATGATGACGGCTTTGACGTTGTGGAACGGGGTGGTGTGGAGCGCGTGGAAGACGAGGTGGGGCGGCGGGTAGACGGGCACCTTGCCGTGCATCCGCTCGTGGGCGACGAAGCGGCAGAGGTCGAGCGCGTAGGGCTTGCGCAGCTCCCGGGACAGCGGCTCCAGCCAGGTCTCCTCCACGAGCAGCTCCTCCAGCTTCACGGCGCCGCCGGACGCTAGAAGTAAAAGAAAACCACAAATGGTGTCAGACTGACAGGGGCCAACGAGCCGGGCGCAGATCGAACCCTACTATCCTAGGAAGAACCAAACGGGGCGTGGAGTGGGGTACCTTTGGACTCGGCGAGGCGGAGGTTGCGGCGGGCGCGGGCGAGAGCGAGAGCGAGATCGGCGAGCCTCTGATGACCCACAAGTATAGGGGGTGTATCGTAGTACTTTCGATAAATAAGAGTGTCGAACCCAACGAGGAGCAGAAGGTGCTGACAAGGAGTTTCGGTAAAGGTTTCACTGTAAATGTTAGCAGACAAGTTTTTAGAGATTTTTGATATAGCAGGTAAATAAAATGCGAGTAAGTAAAAGACAGTAATAATAATTGCAGCAAGTGGTCCAATCCTTTTTAGAGCAAAGGACATGCCGGTTGGTTTACTTATGATGACAAAATGTTCTTGAGGACACACGGGATTCTAGTCAAGTGCTTTCGCTTCACATAGTTGATTAATCTTTATTGTTTTGATAAGTGTTGTGTGGGTGAACCTATGCTAATGCACCGCCCTTACTTGGACTAATACATACTTGTGATTATACCTCTTGCAAGCGTCCGCAGTTACAAGAAAGTAATTAAGATAAATCTAACCACAGCCTTAAACTCTGAGATCCTACGCTCCCTTGTGCACCGGTATACTAACGGGGGTTTAGGTTTCTGTCACTCTCGGCAACCCCACAATTAGCAACCAAATACACAATGCACTCCTCTAGGCCCATAAAGGTGAAGTGTCATGTAGTCGACGTTCACATGACACCACTAGAAGAATAACACCACAACTTAAATATCAAACATTAAATATTACTCAACATAATTCCACTACTAACAGCGTGACTTCTCCATGTCCTCAAGAACTAAACGAACTACTCACGAGACATCATATGGATCATGATCAGAGGTGATATAATGATGGATAACGATCTGAACATATACTTTAATTCACCGATAAAACTCAATAGCATCAACCACAAGGAGTAATTAACACCGGGAGAGTTTCCCCTATGAACTAAACAAAGTATAGCCCTAGATGTTACAGCGGAACGAGATGGTGCAGCGGTGATGGTGGTGATGGCGGTGGAGATGATGATGATGATGATGATCCCGATGAAGTCCAGCGTGATGACGATGAGGATGGCGATGATCTTCCCCCTCCGGGAAGGAATTTCCCCGGCAGATTTCTCCCTGCCGGAGAGCTTTTCTCTCTCTGTGTTTTTCGCCTCGTGGAGGCGGCGGAATAATTTCTCACGGACTCCCCGTGTCTTAGGGTTTCTGGGGATGAAGTACGCGAAGGGGAGCGCCTGAGGTGGGCCAGGGGCGCCACACCTGGCCAGGGCGCGGCCCAAGGTGGGCCCCGCGCCCAGGGTGGTGTGGGCCCCTCCTGGCCCATCTCAGCCTCCCCTTTTGGCTTAGTCCATCTTCTGATAAAATAGGAACATCTGTCTTCTCGGAAATATTTTTAGTGCTCCAGAAATATAGTGCCTTGACGTTGCTTTTTCCAGCTGAAATCTGACTCCGGCAGTTAATTGTCCAATGATCATCAAACATGCAAAATAAGACAAAATAACATAAGTAACTCCTCTTAATATGAAATATCATTGAATAATAGTAAATTATGCTATAAAATAGTGATGCGAAATGGACGTATCAGCCTCCAGGCTTGCTTGGCTAGCATGGCCATATTGAAAGCATGGAGATCCTTATACCCGAGACCCCCTTCCTTTTTTGATTTTGTAAGCTTCTCCCAACTCAACCAGTGGACTTTGTTCTCATTATCTTGGTATGCCCACCAATGCCTACAGATCATCGCATTAATCTCATCACACAAGCCCTTTGTGATGTCAAAGCAAGTCATAGCAAAAATGGGTATTGCTTGTGCACACGCCTTAATCAGAATTTCCTTTCCAACCTTGGACAACATTTTTTCCATCCAGCCCTGGATTCGTTGCCAAATTCTGTCTTTGAGGTAAGCAAACATCTTTGCTCTCGACCTTCCCACATGCACCGGAAGGCCTAGATATCTCTCACTCCAAGCCTCCTTATGACTTTCAAACTAGCCATCATCTCCTCTTTATCAGTCCGCTTCGTGTTTCTGCTGAACATGATTGAGGATTTATCCGCATTGATTGTTTGCCCCGAGCTAACCTCATAAAGTTGTAAGATATTTTGCAAATGCTGCGAACACTCTGGCGTAACTTTCATGAGTATAAGCGAATCATCTGCAAATAATAAGTGGTTAAAACTTGGGGCATTTGGGCAAATCTTGACACCTTCCAGCTCTCCTCTGCTCTCAGCACTATTCAGCAAGCTTGAGAAAGCTTCAGCACACAGAAGGAAGAGGTAAGGGGAGATTGGATCCCCTTGTCTCAGCCCTCGACTTGGAATCACTTCCTCCGTCAGAGTCCCATTTATTTTGAACCTATATTTGACAGTGGAGCAGCACTCCATAATCAACTTCGTCCACCTCGGAGAGAAACCCATTCTCGCCATCATTCTTTCCAGGAATTGCCACTCCACCCTGTCATACGCTTTGCTCATGTCCAGTTTGAGCGCGGCGAAACCCTGTGCTCCAGTCCTCTTGTTTTTCATGAAGTGAGTGACTTCGTATGCCAATAAGATATTGTCCGTAATCAAGCGTCCTGGTACAAAAGCACTCTGATTTGGGGCAATAATTTCAGGGAGAATCAGCTTCAATCTATTTGCTAGGACCTTTGACACGATTTTGTACAAAACTTTGCACAAGCTAATAGGCCTCAGCTCCTTCATTTTATCTGGGTTTTTCACCTTTGGGATAAGAACAATAGTTGCATCATTCCAGCCATCTGGTAAACCATTGCCATTGAGAACCGCCAGCACTTCCATCGTGATCTGCTCTCCCACAAGATGCCAATATTTTTTATAGAAGATAGCCGACATACCATCCGGGCCTGGAGCTTTTAGATCGCCAATACTGGATAAAGCATCTTTCACTTCCTCAGCGGTGTATGGTTTAGACAACTGCTCATTCATATCCTCAGTAACCCTGGGGATCACTGGTCAAGCACCTCCTCCACTCTTTGCCTTGCATTAGAAGAGAAGAGGTTTTGGAAATAATTAGTAGCAACCGCCGCCATCTCCTCCTCCTTCTCCACCTCCACCCCATCATCACGGATCAGCTTTTTTATTCTGTTTCTCCTTTTTCTATCGGAAGCATAGGAATGGAAGAAGGAGGTATTGCGATCCCCTTTCTCCATCCAGTTGACATGGGCTCTTTGGCGCCAATACATCTCTCTCTGGTGTTCCAGTTTCTCCAACTTGTATCTTAGGATCTCTTCCCGATTGACTTGGTCCTGCGTCACCACCTTTCGTCTCCACTTCTCAAGCTCTTTCTTCAACCGAGATATGCGTTTTTCCAGGTCTCCCAAAGTATGAGTACTCCATCCCTGCAAGTCTGCAGCCACACCTTTCAGCCCCGCCAAGACATCACCTCCCCGCCCTTGCGTCTCTCTCCGCCACGCATTTTCCACCACAGTGTGGCAGCCATCTTCCTCAAGCCATTTCGCCTCAAAACGAAAAGTTTTTGGCCCAGGCCTCCTCTGAATAGCCTCTTCATCCTCCGTCATCAGCACCACCGGTCTATGATCAGAATGTCTAGGGTTCTCATTGATCACTTTAAAACCTGGGAAGCGAGCACACCAAGTGTCAGTTGCTACAGCCCTGTCCAACCTCTCACGGATGTAAGTGGCAGCATCGTGGCTATGGTTGCGCCACGTGAAAGGATCCCCGGTGAACCCGAGGTCATGCAGCTCGCAGAATTCGAGAGCTTCCTTGAATCTGTCCATTTGGGACTGCGGTCTCGGTGCCCCTCCCTCTTTTTCACAGGCACGTAAAATTTCATTGAAATCCCCCATACAGACCCAAGGTTTATCATTTTGGTGTTTCAGAGTACGCAGCAGTCTCCACGTGTTCCCCCTCTCCTCCGTTTTAGGTTCACCATAGATCCCGGTAAACCTCCACTCAAAACCATCCTCCTCCTTGATGATCGCATCAATGTGGTACTTCAACTTCCATCCCGCGGTGAGGTTAACTCCAGAGCGCCAAAACAGAGCTAACCCACCACTTTGTCCAACACAGTCCTTGACCACCATATTTGGTAGCCCCAATTTCCACCTCAGCCATTGCAACCTGCCTTCATCCAGTTTTGTTTCGCACAAGAACAAGATGTCCGGGTCCACTTTCTTAACAAGGTCAAGAAGACCTCTAATTGTCGGGCCGTTCCCCAATCCCGGCAATTATATGATGCTAGCTTCATTGGGTATCGCAGGGCTGGATCGCCAGCCCCATATCAGATGAAATGACCTCTACCACCCCCTGCACCTACTTTGAACATTTTGTACCCTTTATCTCCTTCGTGTCTAGCTCCATTGGATCAGCAAGTCTTTTTTCTCCCACAACTTGTGTGCTTGTTCCACTGTTACCATCAGCTTTCACCTCCCTCGTCCTCTTTCTGTATTTTTTCGGTGTCTTTATTTTGCTCCCATCTTCTTTCATACTGGGGACCGCTGAGGACTCAGTTATCATCTTTGGATCTTCACCTCCCTCGCCAATTGTGAGGGCACTCGGGCTAGCGACTTGCTTTGCTTTGGGGATATTCACTTGGACAGTACCACTTCCACCAGAGCGTTCCGAGTTCTCAAAACTCAGCTTTTTTTTTACTTCCCAAGACATCAATTGGTGGCGGCAATTTTAGCGGGCTGGTCACCTCCTTCTCCCCAGTCTCTCCCTCCACCCCTGCTTCTTTCGCCAGTCTGCCATGTCGCTGCCTGACTTACGGCCATTTCGATCACCGGAGTTGCTGCCCCGCCATGAGAACGAGTTTCGGTGCTCCCCACCTCTGCCCCAGCTGCCCTCATCACTTCTCTTCCTTTGTGGTGTATATTTGAGCCAATTACCAAATTGTTTCTGCTCGTTTGGGTCCAGCTTGATTCTGCATATTTTCTCAACGTGGCCAATCACACCACACACAAAGCAGAAATCGGGTAGGTACTCGTATGTGACCGGGCACCACTTCTCCTTCCCTTCATCTCCAACTTCCACCATAATGCCCCTTCTCAACGGGATTATGATATCAATCCTAGCTCTGACTCGGAGAACCTGGCCAATGGCGAGGCCATCTTCATCAACATCAACTTGAAGGGCCTTCCCAAGTACATTCCCAATGTCAAGCCCTGTTTCCTTGTTCATGTGTCCCAACGGCAGACCCTCCACTCTTACCCAGATCGGAATGAATTTGAACTCTAGTTCATCCAGGGATTTATTGGCATCAAACTCTCTCACCACCAGCAGCTCTTTATCAAACATCCACGGCCCCTCCTCCGTTGCTCGAGTGTACCCCGAGTGCTGCTTGAAGGTAAACAGGAACATATTGTCCCCCATATCTTTACAGACCAGCCCCTTGAGAGGGCACCAAATCCGCCCTAGAGCAATAGCAATTGCATCCGCATTTGCCGGTTTCTCGGAGAAGAGCTTTCCAATCGCCTTCGGATCCCCCGCCTCCCCTGCTTCTCAGCGCCCCTGCCCAGCCTCACTCCTTTCTTTTCCGCTTCAGACAGCTTCATCTTCCTCAACAGTCCCTCCACTCCCGCGACCGCCATCTCAGCTCGAAACCAGGCGGGGACGAGGTGTATTACGATCGAGGCGCCGCAACGCTCGAAAAGCTTGGAGGTGGGGGATGGGGAAAACTGGATTTTGCTCCCGACGTCCGGGGACAGGAGACAGCGAGCCACGGCTAGGGGGTTGGACAGAACGGGCTGGGGGTCTATCCCCTACAAGGCAAGTGGAGTAGGAAACGGAGACTACACAGGGGAACCGACCCCTGGCGGCGCCGGCGTACGGAAAACCTAGCACACTCCTGCAATCGCAGGAGCTAAAACGGAGCAATCACCTAACGGGACGGACGATGAAAGGACAGAAGTTTTGACGCCTCGTTTTTTTAAGGATATAAAGTACTCCCTCCGTTCACTTTTATAAGGCACACTAATCAGTGTGCCTTATAAAAGTGAACGGAGGGAGTATTGCTTTATACCACCCCAAATGTATTTGCGTGGAGCAATAGCCATCTGAAATACTCCCTCTGTTTCAAAATATAGGATGTTTTAGTCCTTTTTCAGTACACATGTATTTAAACACGTTTTAGTATGTATGATCATTTAGTTTGGTCCCCATCTAGTCAACATGTGAAACACCTAAACACATCTTATATTTATTAGGAACAGAGGGAGTAATATTTGGTGTAATTAACACCCTCAAATGAGTAAGACACTACCGTATCAAAACAAAAAAATTTAATACCTTCCCTAACAAAATTAATCACCCTCTTAGGTTGTTTTCGAGGTGATGTGTCAAATGACTAAATGTTTTTGGTTCAAATAACTGTTGACTAGAAGATTTGACCTCCTTTCGGTCGATGATGCGACCCTTCCCATGTGTCTCCCCTTTCTCTCACTTGGTTCTCTCGCCACTAGTGGTGGTTAATAATTTGAAGCAGGCGATGCCGCCTAGGTAGTCGAGGCGACATGAATCACTCAGACCAGACCCCATCTTCTGGTTGGCGCAATGAAATCATAACAGAATGAATACTACGCCAGTGTAACCGTTTTATTTCTCAACGCAAACACCTATGCCAATATAACCATTTTATTTCTCAACGCAAACACCTAAGCCAATATAACAGAATGAATATATCCATGGCATCTTATGCTCTCTAGTCAAATAATACTATTAGCATTACAAAAGAGTTAACACTCGCAAAAAAAAAAGAATTACAAAAGTGATTAGTGGTGATAAGCAAAAAATAGATAAATCAGTGATTAACAACATGACCATTGTCACATGTCACATGGTTACACAAAATAGCGTCGACTTTTAGAAACAATTGCTTGAGGGTATATTGAGGTCATTTGTATTATTAAAGTATTGGTTTCTTTATAAAGATGGATCTCATTGTATATACATTACACAAGAATCACAACAAAAGCCTTCCCTTTTGCAAGGAGAGAACACATGAAAAACACATTGCTCCACATATACTTGTGGTAAGACGTAGAGTTAGCAAACACACAATATTGATTTAGCGGTGATGAAGATTAGTTTGTTGTCATTGCAACCGCACACATGATTTGAACAGGTTATCCAGAAAAAATGTTATCACTAAAAATAATCTAGAATTATTTTTTCTTATTTCGTAACAATATAATATTGTACACTTTTTCAAAGTTAGACTTTCATAATTGTGTACATGTATAGAACGGTGTGCATATCACAATGAAGAGACATATGAGAAAGTTGCACAAAAAAAAATGGTTAACATCACTAAAGATAACCGGTCGTTTAGTTTTGACTATTTGAACGTATGTCAACAATGTTTTGTTTGCTTCTAGTTTTTTTTTGCCTTTTTCCTATTTTGCTTTTTTTAAACCATAAATATTTTTTAAATCGTGGACATATTTTTCTGGAATACTGAACTTTTTGTTTGGACTTCGCGAACATCATTTTGATCTATTTGAACATTTTTCAAACCTCATGAAATTCTTTTTAGCCCCGTGAACATTTCTTACTACAACGTGAATATTTTTTTTTTCAAAACATGAACATGATTTTGAATATGTATGAACCATTTTTCACTGTAAAATAAGCTCACCTATAATATAAAAATGATCGTGTAGGTTTAAAAATATAAACGTGTGTTTTTTTTGAAAATTTTCATACTTCTCGAAAATGTTCCATGTTTCAAAAAATGTAGACACATTAATAACATGTGTTAGACAATAATTCATATATTTAGCAAAAAATTAGAGAATGAAAAAATAAAGCATATAAAAGAAATTAAAGAAACAGAAAAATAGCAAATAAAACGATACCTGTCATTGGGCCTCAAATCTGGGCCAGTAGTACAGATCGGTGCGAGCGATCCGCAGCTAGGGCTCGCTGCAAGTGATGCATAGGGAACCTAACGCTGGAGCAGACAGAGGCAAGTACAGATAGCCCACAAACAGAACCAATCGGCCTTTCTCTACATAAGTATAGGATTTCAGCCAACAGTTTTCCAGTCTTTGTTAGAAAAGGCCATATCAATGAATCAAATTCTTCCTCTTTCTCTTTCGTAATAATTGCTGCACACTAACCTCTGAATCACAGGCTAGCTCGCGAAGGAAATGATCTGAATCCTACGGCAATACTACCTCTTAATCACAGGCTAGCTCGCGAAGGAGATGATCTGAATCCTACGGCAGTACCTCCGAATCACATGCATTATCCATGTGCAAGGTGAATAAAACATTGAAGAGACAATTCAGATACCCTGGCGGTTCGTGAAATATACAATGCGCCGGCACAAACAGTTGAAGAATCAAAGCAAAGCCGCCCAGAACCACCCGAATCATTGCTGAGTAGAGAGCGCGGGAATGATTCGAGTCAACGCGACTGATTGATTGGTTGGCCGATCGATCGATCGATGTCCCAGCTTTCTGGCGAACAATGGAATGTAATCTCTCTAAAGAAAAAGAAGAAGGCTGTAGCGTTGGAATATATAATCGGTAGCTACGTACAGAGACTCGCGCCAGCCTATGTTAATTCCCCCACTCCGAAGCGACCCAGCAGCAACAATTTATAATCGATTTCAATGCGCCTATTTTCGAGTGTACCACTTGCCAGTACGTTTTGTCTGCGCAGTTTCAGTTTCCTGTAGACGCCGTCATCACCCGTGCGTGCGCCTGCGCTACGTACGGCGGTTCCTGCAAGCTGGCTGCGTTGCTGCAATGGTTAACAGCCGCCGGTGCGCAGCGTGTGGACTCGATCTACCGGCCAGCTGCTACGGTTGCGGTGCGCCGCCCTAGTGTGGCCGGTCGCGTGCGGTTTACTTTTAAGCTGGGTTGGGTGAGCGGTCAACCTCAAACTCGACGTGATGCTTCATCATTGATGCCACCGCTTCTGCTTCTAACAAAAGCTTAGCACTGATGCGAGCCCGGTAATGCAATGATGATGCCGCGCAACTATCCGGCAACTATCTGGACGTCCGCGCTTTACGCGGGAAAAGCGTTTTCTTTCTTGCTTATTATTTTCATCTCCTTGTGCTTAGATGCGATGCGAGGGGCGTCTTGCTCTTTAAACTAACTCTTATTTTTCGTAATTTCGTCTGATCACTGCTTGTTTAGTGCGTGATGGGTCCGTCCTTTTTGTTGGCTTCAAGGTTCTCGACTTGTGGCTCTCACGTCACGCGCATGCAGTGTGGTTGGCTCAAGTCCTGTCTTTTTCAACACATCTCATACAAAATGCAGCTCTCTCCATAAATCAATACTCCTAGCGGTTGCGTCCATGAGCTGTGCAAGTGCAGCACTGATCCTACCACTGTATTTAAAATAACTTGGGTTTTCAAACTGATCATGTCGCTCCAAGGTGGGTATGTTGTAAAGAAACGGATTATTTTCGCACGCATTTCGTACTACGAGCATTCTGTCCGTTGCTACTATTAGAATCTTCTGCAAAGTCGCTAATTTCCATTTGCCTTTGTACGCGTGCTTCCTTCCACGCCGTAGTACTCGGTTCAACCCACCCCGAACCTTGCGACCAAGTTGTGATCATTGAAGGGAGCACTACTTACAAAATTTGCATGTGGTCTTAGCTAGAACAGTTGGATCTTAGTGCAGTGTACTGGCCGGGGCATGCGGCTCAGACGAACCAATCGCGACGCAACACACAAAGTAAATCTCAAGCCAACCAATGGCAACATACTTAGACCGATGGACCAATCAGATCACGCTGAAACAGAATCAAATGCTTAACAAAATCGATGTTGCTTCCGAGGTGATCATACATGCACGCTACTCCTACTCAACCGGCAGCCGGTCTCCCGGATCACGCACTTGCACCGACGAAGAACACAGCCAATCGTTTTTCTTACATAATTCTTTTGCCGGCCGGGCCACCTTGCTAGGAGATTCCGAGCTTGCTTTCTCTTTTGAACGAGGATTCCTAGCTAGCCATCTCTGGCCAATGGCGACACCGTTCAGATCCGCTGCGCTTATCCGTAGTCGACAGCGAGCATTGGCTGGGTAATTAGTTAATCCTAAGCCGAGGTTCTTAATCGGTGACAAACCATGTGATGGTGGATGCGGTTAACGTACACAAACATCACTGTCAGCCTGTCGCTGTGTGGCCATATGCGAGGTAAAGTTGCCGCTGATTATAATTTGCTGCGTACTTAGCTGCTAGTTTAAGATGAATTAACTTCTCCGGCCGTGTTTGTTGCTATCTAGCGTGCGATTTGCTGTGTCTTCTCCCGCCTTGTCCCTTTGCTGTCATGTCCGCCCGCGCCGTACACTGCACCTGTTCTACTGATCGATCATGCATGCACACAACAGGCGTGCTATGGGTGGTGGTTAAGCTCTGCTAACGGTTTCTTTCTCTAAAGGAGTTGTTAGGAGAGACAGTTTTTCGTACAGTAGTAGAATTAGCACTACCACATGACAAGATGCTTCCACTACTGGCCCGCGCGCCGGGAGAGAGAAAGAAAGAAAGAAAGGGGGAATCGAAGTGGTTCTTGCTAGCTGCTTTGAGGAGGTACGTTGTATTCGCGCCCAAGGCTGCATGCCACGGTAGGTTCTTCGCCGTGAGCCACACAGTGGAAAGGAATTCATTCAACCGGCCGTCGTCGTCTCCGACCGGCCGGTGCGTGCATCTTTCACAGCTTTGAGCGATGTGTGCCAGCCAAAAGTAAAGAAGAGGCTTTGATATATGTGTGCGGTGACCGGTGTGGAATGTTCCGCCGGCCGGCCATGCATGCAGCTGATATTCCGAGAGCACCAGCTGGGAGGAACAAACGGTGGTCAGGAGGCCACGCATGGAGTGAACGGACGTACGCATGGTTCGGTGCGCCGTGTCGTGTCACACAGGTCGCTCTGCCTCTCTTTCCGCTGAACCGCCTTTCTAAAGTCTAACCGTCGTGTAAAGGCGGCCTGATATTCACACGTACTCCTCCGCATGTTTTTCTCCTCTGCTTTGTTGCACGTGTAGTGTGGGAGGGTACCGGTACTGTTGTTCGTCTCAAAAGAGAAATTTGTTGGAGGGGGGTCTTCTAGCTGTGTCACTGTCTGAGAACAGTGTGGTGGTGCCCCACGATAGGTGCACGGGGAATTGGAACCCCGAGCTAGCCCCAGCGGACAACGGACACCGCGACGGGGCGTACGGCTGGCCTGTCCAAGTTGCTTCCACTGCGTTCAATGGCAGCCAGTCACATGGGAGCAAGTTGCTTGCAAAGGAGAAAAGTGGCCGGCAACAAACTCCATATACCCCCTTCGTTCACAAGTACGAATAAACGGAGGGATTAGAATTTTCCCGTGAAAAAACTAGCTCCAGCAATCTATCATACCACACGATCCACATGAAGAAAGTGTCTTTCACTCTTTCACCAAACTTTGGTGGTGTATAATGCAATTGCAATTTTCAACGTGCCTTTGTTCTGAGTAGACATATCGCTTCTCCACATAATAATGCACTATATCTATAATTTCATAGTATTATGCAGCATGGGCATGTTATGCAGCCAAAAATTTCACATATATTAATGTCTCGGAAATTAACCCTATGAATGGACGTTAATTAACATTAATAAAAAATAACTTTCACTATTCTGAAAACAAAAACAAATGATTTCTAAATCGCCGAAAAGGTTCTCGTATAAATAGCATCCAACAAAATAGCTTAGCCATGTGATCTATGTCCATTTCATCACAAAAGAATTGTAGAATCTACGAATAAACCTTGAAGAAATAAACAGAAAAGGGAAGATGAAAGATTGGATGCTCTACTTTGGTAGATTGAGTGGTGGGTATTTGTTCTTTTCCACAAGGTTTGGGATCAATATGCAGTCATCAATGGGCGCAATATTCTTTCTCCAAAAGAAAAATTCTTCTACTACTAGTACTTTTCCTTTCTATTCTATGATACCTCAACTTGAATCGTATTTTAAATTAGTTGGCTCAGAACCTTGATTGCGTACATCATGTGTGTGTAGGGATGACAACAGGGAAGAATCTCACGGGGGAGTTATTATGAAAGTACTTCTCGAGAGACATACATACATATTATTTTCAACTCCTTAATTGGAATAATAAAAGTGGTGAAGGTGATCAAAGATTGACTTTAGGCGCTGTGCAAAACTTCACCTTTTTTTGTGTACCGGAAGGATTATTTCTTTTCCTTTGAACTCTGCGCCGACTAAAAGAAAACCCTTGACTTCGTGTATGCTTTTCTGTTGCAAATGCATTGCACAATGTCCAGTCCTATGGAATGCGATAGGAATCATTTTAAGCTCTTGACCTATCTTTTTCAATATAGAGAATGTACAACTTGTGCATTTACAATCTCCAAGAACGTACGCATGCATCAACAACTAATTGACAATAGGTGCCACGGGGATAGACATTAATTTCACCGTTGACCAAGAAAAAAGTATACTACAAACAACAATATACTACTACAAGTTTGGTGGTTACTTACAAGTTTGTTATTTGTTAATACTGATTCTAAGACGTGTCGGTATAGGCGTGGCAGGGGAGGACACAAAATCGCATGCAAAATTCCTACTTCCCCATTAAAGAGATCAAGATGCAGCTAACCTAAACATCACACGTACACAAAACCAAAATACTATAGATTAAACGGGCGGGAGCGAAACACTCAAGAAGACTCTCAACGTAGCGAGAGGAGGGGAATACTACTACAACCTTGGTGCCCTTATTGCTCGCCGTTTGGCTGCTAGTGGACCTATTTATGGAGGAATTGTTGCTTCACGAGTTATCGCATATCTAGGTCTTTCCGTTAGTCCTAATGATGAGAAGCTAACCCCTTTCAGACTTGATATTTCTGCTATGAAAGGCCATCAGTTTGTCACACATAATTCTCATTTAGGAAACATTGTTTACAAAGTTTTATTTACTAACGGGGATGAATATGAAGTGCCTTTGCCCCAGGCCGATTTGTTCCCTATACACAGGAGACCGTGGTCGTACTCCAAGGAGGCGTTGGAGGAGCAGCTTAGAGTGCGAGGCTTTCACCAGCAGCACCAGGAGGAGGGAGAAGCACCTGATGATGGCTACACCGTCACTTACCTTGGAGCGTCATCCAGCTCTTACCAGGACGAGGGCCCTTCCTCGTCGTACTATGGAGGCGCCACTTCCTGGGCACCATGGGGTTGATCTCCACTTAGGCCAAAAGCCTAAGCTTGGGGGGAGGTATATCGACATCTCACTCATTTACATATCATATCTTGTCGATACTTTGTATATCCATGTTGCAGTTTTCTTTCTTTCTTTCTTTTTAATTGTTTACCTTTTATTGCTGCATTCCAAAACACAAAAAGACCAAAAATATTTCTGTTGTTTCTCTTCATTTGTTTCTTAAGTTTCAGTATTAGTTTGCTTAGTTTTAAAATTTGGTTTGTTATTCAAAAATCCAAAAATATTTTGCTTTATTGTTTGTTTCTTTTTGCTCTTGTTTCAAAAACTCGAAAACCCAAAAATATTTGTTGTTTCTTTTTGGTTTTGTATAGTGTTTTCAGAGTTGGACAGCCATCCGTGACTCCGATGGAGCTTGGTTTTCATTCTTATCATTCGAAGCAACACAAGTGAAAAAGCAATAAGGATGATCTACAACAACTTGAGTTGGGGTGAGAGGCTGGTATGAACTCATTTGTTTTCATTTTTGTACATATACTCATCTATGTGAGCATGCTTAGTTGGTTCATGTGAGGTATATGTCATTTAGTGGATGCTTAGTAGTTCTTGTTCTCTCATGATCGGTCCCAATTTATTAATAGTGGTAGCATGTTATGTTGATGTTTGCTTGCATTGTTCTATTCATAGAGGGTATGACATTGTGGTATCCTCCTCTGAAAATTCATTCGAATTGACTTGGCACATGCTCATGCATGCGTATGACTGAAAAACAAAAGTCAATTAAGCCTTGATGATTTATTTTGACTCAGAGTTCTTGTATCACTTTTATGTCTCAATTAATTTCATTTTGTCGCAAGCATGATTATGACGGTTATTGCTCTCTTGATTGTCGCTTCCCAGTCTATTGCTAGCCTTCACTTGTACTGAGCGGGAATGCTGCTCGTGCTTCCAAAACCATGAAAACCAAGTTATTCCAAAGTGTCCACCATAAATACCTATGCATGGCATTTCGAACCATTCAAGTAAATTTTCATGTGCTACCTTTAAAACCTTCAAAGTACTTCTCAATTTGTGTCAATGTTTTATAGCTCATGAGGAAGTATGTGGTGTTTTATCTTTCAATCTTGTCATTCAGACTTTCACCAATGGACTAGTGGCATATACATCCGCTTATCCAATAATTTTGCAAAAAGAGCTGGCAACGGGGTGCCCAGTCCCAATTAATTATAACTTTCATCAATAATTCTCTTCACATGTTTTGCCCTGATTTATCAGTAAGCAACTTAATTTGCAAATAGACACTCCTCCATGGTATGTGAATGTTGGAAGGCACCCGAGGATTCGGTTAGCCATGGCTTGTGCAAGCAAAGGTTGGGGGGAGTGTCACCCATAATGAAACTAAAATACATGTGTAAACAAAAGAGAAGAGGGATGATCTACCTTGCTGGTAGAAATAACGTCCTTCATGGGAGCCGCTCTTGAAAGTCTGGTTGACAAGGGGGTTAGAGTACCCACTACCATTCGTTGACAACAACAAACACTTCCCAAAACAATTTTGCTTCTGTTTTAAAAATAAAAAGCTCTAGCACATGATAATCTATGCTTCCCTCTGCGAAGGGCCAATCTTTTACTTTCATGTTGAGTCACCATCCTTTCTTTGAGCACTTTCTCGAGAGCATAGTTGTCATTCTTAGTGTAATGTGCTTGTCCCAGAATGTGGTTAACTGTGATATAACTTTGATGCTTTTATCTTTGATATCTTTGATTCTAGTCTTCCCATGAACTTCAGAGGTGCCTGGGCATTTATGTTTTGCTGTACAAAAACGGGCAAGCGAGATACCATCTTATCATATCCTATTATGAGCATTACAATCTTGTGAATTAATATGTTTCATGTTTGTCGCTATTAGTATGTTGGTATCTTTTCATAGTTTACATGCCTATTGAGTGACATTATTTGCATTTGCCTCATCTTGAATTGCCTAAGCATTTGTTCATATAGTGAGAATATATGCATCATATGAAGCAAATGTGTTCGTGAAAGTCTTTTATCGCACTCAGTTGTTAACTGAATTGCTTGAGGACAAGCAATAAGCTAAGCTTGGGGGAGTTGATACGTCCAAAACGTATCTACTTTCCCGAACACTTTTGCTATTGTTTTACCTCTAACTTGTGTGTTTTGAATACAACTAATGCGGACTAACGCTGTTTTCAGCAGAATTGCCCTGGTGTCTTGTTTTTGTGCAGAAAGTCAACTTTCGGGAAAAACACCAGAAAAGATCGCAAACCTCCTATTTTACCAGAAGACTCACGGAGCCAGAAGGGGAGGCGGAGATGGGCCACGAGTGGCCCAAACCACATGGTGGCGCGGCCAAGGGGCCCCCGCGCCAGCCTATGAGGAGGGCGACTCGGGCACCTCCCCGAGTCCCCCTTTCGACTACTTAACCCTCTCTGACCTAAAACGCGAGGGGGTCGTCCACTTCATCCAGAAACATCACCGTACGCCGCCACCATCGCGAAACCTATTTCGGGGACCAGAAACTCCGTTCTGGCACTCCGCCGGGACGGGGAATTGGAGGAGATCATCGCCATCATCATCACCGACGCTTCTCCATCGACCATCCATGTTTCCCCCATCCATGTGTGAGTAATTCCCTGCTGTAGGCTGAGGGGGATGGTAGGGATTGGATGAGATTGTTCATGTAATAAGCTATAAGATCATTAGGGCATGGTGCCCAGTATCCGTTGTTAGTACTTATTGATGTTGTTGCAACTTGTTGAGCTTAATGCTTGTCACTAGGGCCCGAGTGCCATGATTTCAGATCTGAACATGTTATTGTTTCATAATGATATGCACTGTTTATTGATCATACCTGCAAGTTGTATACACATATTGTTGTCCGGAACCCGCGGTCCCAAAGTGACAATAATTGGGACAGCCGAGGGGAATGGCTGCGATGTGAGGATCACATGTGTTCACGGCGTGTTAATGCTTTGCTCCGGTACTTTATTAAAAGGAGTACCTTAATTACCAGTAGATTCCCTTGAGGCCCGGCTGCCACCGGCTGGTAGGACAGAAGATGTTGTACAAGTTTCTCATTGCGAGCACGTACGACTATATACGGAACACATGCCTATGTTTACTTAGTACTTGGATGCTTTATCATTATTATCTGCAATGCCTATGTCTTGATTATTATATGAGCTATCTTATCCATGCAGCGCCCGTTCATCCATCCCTATGCCTACAGTGTTTTAATCCTACTGTTTACTGCAATCACTACTGCTGTCTCTATTTACTGCTGCTATTATTTCACCGCTACTACTGCTATAAAACTGTTGCTACTGATAATCTGTGTCGAGCAAGACTATTCACAGGTGCAGCTGAATTGACAACTCCGCTGTTAAGGCTCTCAAGTATTCTTTGGCTCCCCTTGTGTCGAATCAATAAATTGGGTTTTACTTCCCTCGAAGACTGTTGCGATCCCCTATACTTGTGGGTCATCAAGACTATTTTCTGGCGCCGTTGCCGGGGAGCATAGCTTTATTTGTGAGTTCACTTGTGATCTATATTGCTCGCTGAAATTTATTCATCATGGGTAAAGCTCGTGATGAGAGGGTCCGTGTATTGCCATCCACTACAAGAAAAGGTACGACACTTAGTACCTCTGCTGCTCTTGACTCACCATCTGTATTGAGTCAACTTGTTACACCACCACAATCTTCACGTGTTGGTACTACTGCTGAATCTGAAATTGCCTCTGATAATGTTGATGATGCTTCTACTGTGATTGATGAGAATATTTCATTAGGTCCACTTTTAGATGCTGCTATTGCTAAGTCTAAACAACTTGAAAATACTAGAACACCTAATGGAAGTCCTACTACTCCTGTTTATTCACCTGAGTTAAGGGATTATACTTGTGATGATGATCCTGATGAAACTTATGTGGAACTTGATGATGATTTTATTGATAAATGTAATGCTACTACTGGTGCAAGTAATATGAGAAATTTTCTTGCACAACATGCTGTTAAATACAAGTTGTCACCTGATCCTAAGTTTGCCACTTCTCCTATAAACATTAAAGATAAGGATTATGATTTTTCTCTTGATTTATCTCATATATCTATTGTTGAGAAAACTCCTTTTTGTGGCACTAAGAGTGAAAGTGCTGTAGAGCACATGAATGAGCTCTCTACTTTGAGTGGCTTATTTTCTGATGATATTAAGAAGCGTAGCTATTTTGTTGCTAAGATTTTTCCTTTCTCATTAAAAGATGATGCTAAAGCTTGGTATAACAACTTGTCTCCTGGTTCTATTACTAGTCCTACTGGTTTGCTTGATGTTTTCTTTCAGAAATATTTCCCTGCTAGTGCTCAACATGATGCTTTGCAGAGAATTTATAACTTTGACCAGGAAGATGAAGAGAAACTTCCAGAGGCATGGACAAGGTTTTGCTCTCTTATCAGAGCTCGGCCTGGACATGATTTGGAAAAGCATGATCTACTTGATATATTTTACAGTGGACTAACTATTGAATCTAGAGCATATCTGGATAGTTGTGCTAGTTGTGTTTTCAGGAAAAGAACCCCTGAAGAAGCTGAAGAATTATTGGCTAAAATCAGCCAGAATTATGATGATTGGACTCTACCTGCGCCGACCCCCACACCTACACCGACACCAATATCAAAGAAGAGGGGAGGTATGATTGAATTGAATGATGAAACAATGAGGGAGGCCAAGAAGACTCTCATTGAGAAGGGTATTAAATCTGAAGATGTGAAGAACCTTCCACCTATTGAAGATTTGTGTAAGCCAATTCCTCATCCATCCATAATTGAGGTTCACTCTCTCCACAGGTTCGATGAAGGAGATATTCCCTACTCTAAACCACCTGATCAATGCTTAGATGAATTTGATAATTATGTTATTAAGCAAGATAATTTTAATATGAGAGTAGAGAATCATTTGCATGAAAACTTTCAAGCTATTAGTAAGTTGCATGATATTGTGGAGAGAACCTCCAATGATGTTAAGATGCTTATTAAACATTTCCATATGGTTCAAACTCAAATTGATCAACTCACTAAAGTGCAACAAGACATGTTAGCCAATGCTTCTAAAGAAAAATTAAAACCTGTCTATGTTAGCACTAGAAGTGGAGCTCATACTCAGGATCCTTTATATCCTGAGGGACACCTAAAAGAATTGAACAAGATTCTCAACTAGCTGAAAATCCAGTTTCTCCTTCTAAGAAAAAGAAGAAGAAGAAACATAAAAATGTTGTAGAATCCTCTGAAACTGTTAATGATCCTAATAGTATATCTATCTCTGATGCTGAAACTGAAAGTGGTAATGAACTTGATAGTGATAAGGATAAAAATGATGCTCTTGATAAAGAAGTTAGTGAAAAGGAACCTGAAAAGCATACTAAAAACACAAAGTACACTAAGGAAGACTTCATTGCTAAGAAACATGGTAATGAAAGGGAACCTTGGGTTCAAAAGCAAATGCCTTTTCCAACTAAGAAACTAAAATCAAAGGAAGAAGAACATTATAATAAATTTTGTGAATGGATGAAACCCTTGTTCTTGCAAATTCCTTTGACTGATGCTATTAAATTGCCTCCTTACTCAAAGTATATGAAAGATATTGTTTCTAACAAGAGGAAAATTCCTAATGAGGAAATTTCTACTATGCTTGCTAATTATTCTTTCAATGGCAAGGTTCCTAAGAAGCTTGGAGATCCAGGTATACCAACCATCCCTTGCTCCATCAAGAATAATTATGTTAGAACTGCTTTATGTGATTTGGGAGCAGGAGTTAGTGTTATGCCTTTTTCTCTCTATAAGAGACTCTATCTTGATAAATTGATACCTACTGATATATCTTTGCAAATGGCTGATAAATCTACTGCTGTTCCTGTTGGCATTTGTGAGGATGTCCCTGTTCAAGTGGCTAACAATTGTTTAATTTTGACTGATTTTGTTGTTCTTGAAATGCCTGAAGATGATAATATGTCTATTATTCTTGGAAGACCTTTTCTAAATACTGCAGGTGCTGTTATTGATTGCAATAAAGGAAAAGTAACTTTCAATGTTAATGATAAAGAACATACTGTTTATTTCCCCAAGAAAGTTGACAAGATTTATGGAGTCAATACCATCTCCAATTTTAAAACTATCAAAGTGGGAAGTATTGATTGCCCTATATATGATCATCAAGAAGGATATCAAAACATTATGATTGGATCCATATCAATACAATACAAGGTAACATGAGTGTTTCATGATGTTTAAATCATTTGTGTCATGTAAATTTATTTGGTGCCAAGACTTGATCAACCTTGTTATCAAATGTATTTGCATACATAAAGAGCTAAACAGCATTTCTTTCTTCAACTTTGTTTTACCTCCTGTAGTGATAATTAGGTTGCAAAAGTTTAGTTGTTTTGAATTTTAAAAATAATTTTTCTGCCCAAGTTTTATTAATTTAAATATCCAGATTTCATGCAAATTGAAAGTTTTCAAAATCTGTAAAAATTATACCATTGGTCCTATTTTTCAAAGAGCATCGTGGGAGTGCCTGGTGCTGACCAAGGGGACCCACCATGGGGTCAAACCACATGGTGGCGCGGCTGCCCCCTTGGCCGCGCCAGCCACTGAGGTGGGGCACCCTTGGCCCTCCAGCAGTTCCCCCACCTACCACTTCTTCCTCTTGCATCACTCAGCTCGTTTTTCTCTCTCACACTCGAGTTTTGCTGTTCTTCCTCGCGATTTCGATCTCTTTGTTCAGCCCATCTCAGCTGCTGAGATTTGGGGCATTTGCTCTCAGGTATGTGACTCCTCCATGTATCCAAGTAGAATTTTGTTTAGTAAGTATACCTTGAGTATTTTGCTGCTGTAGGTGACTTGTTAAGTGAGTATGCATGCTTGTTCTATGTTGAAATTATTAGTTTTGATGCATGTTTAGTCCTCTAGCAAGTTCATATAGTAGTTCCCCTCATTTGTATGTCTCAAAATCATTTTTTATAATGTTTGTTAAAAAATTTCAGAAAAGGAAAATGCATAACCACACCTTTGGGGAGGTGTTTGAAAGGGATTCTCAGAGAGCAAGAAGGCCTTTGAGGGCATCTACTCGAGTTAGGCGTTCCTATGATGAGGATGTCATTGCACCGAACATTGGAGATGGAGGGGATGACCAAATCCCAAATGCTTCATCCTTTCCATGCATGGAGTTTTTGCGTAATGCAGGGTTGCTTGATGACTTCATGTTCCTTATCCAGAGAGTTGGCCTAACCACTTATATGCAGGATGAGGGCGACCAACATTATTGGCTCACCAAAACTTTTGTTGAGAGTTTTAAATTTGTGAATTCATCTTATGCGCCTACTGTCCAATTTAAGATTTATGACAGGCCTGTTACAATGGACTTGGGAGACTTTTGTGCTGCCATAGATATTGCTCCTATAGGTACAGCGAAGAAGATTGCAGGGAACACCAAAGACTTTGTGGAACTTTACCGAGGAGTGACCAACGACGATGACCGCATCGCTCAGCGCGGCAAGATAAGGAACATCCAATTCCCTGCCATTAGATATTTCGTTTATTATCTTGCTACTAGCATTCTTGGTAGGGAAAACACCAGTAACATTTCTAATTATCATCTTGCTTTTCTTGCTGCTGCACTTAATGGTAACACTGCTTACAACCTTGGTGCCCTTATTGCTCGCCGTTTGGCTGCTAGTGGACCTATTTATGGAGGAATTGTTGCTTCACGAGTTATCGCATATCTAGGTCTTTCCGTTAGTCCTAATGATGAGAAGCTAACCCCTTTCAGACTTGATATTTCTGCTATGAAAGGCCATCAGTTTGTCACACCTAATTCTCATTTAGGAAACATTGTTTACAAAGTTTTATTTACTAACGGGGATGAATATGAAGTGCCTTTGCCCCAGGCCGATCTGTTCCCTATACACAGGAGACCGTGGTCGTACTCCAAGGAGGCGTTGGAGGAGCAGCTTAGAGTGCGAGGCTTTCACCAGCAGCACCAGGAGGAGGGAGAAGCACCTGATGATGGCTACACCGTCACTTACCTTGGAGCGTCATCCAGCTCTTACCAGGACGAGGGCCCTTCCTCGTCGTACTATGGAGGCGCCACTTCCTGGGCACCATGGGGTTGATCTCCACTTAGGCCAAAAGCCTAAGCTTGGGGGGAGGTATATCGACATCTCACTCATTTACATATCATATCTTGTCGATACTTTGTATATCCATGTTGCAGTTTTCTTTCTTTCTTTCTTTTTAATTGTTTACCTTTTATTGCTGCATTCCAAAACACAAAAAGACCAAAAATATTTCTGTTGTTTCTCTTCATTTGTTTCTTAAGTTTCAGTATTAGTTTGCTTAGTTTTAAAATTCGGTTTGTTATTCAAAAATCCAAAAATATTTTGCTTTATTGTTTGTTTCTTTTTGCTCTTGTTTCAAAAACTCGAAAACCCAAAAATATTTGTTGTTTCTTTTTGGTTTTGTATAGTGTTTTCAGAGTTGGACAGCCATCCGTGACTCCGATGGAGCTTGGTTTTCATTCTTATCATTCGAAGCAACACAAGTGAAAAAGCAATAAGGATGATCTACAACAACTTGAGTTGGGGTGAGAGGCTGGTATGAACTCTATTTGTTTTCATTTTTGTACATATACTCATCTATGTGAGCATGCTTAGTTGGTTCATGTGAGGTATATGTCATTTAGTGGATGCTTAGTAGTTCTTGTTCTCTCATGATCGGTCCCAATTTATTAATAGTGGTAGCATGTTATGTTGATGTTTGCTTGCATTGTTCTATTCATAGAGGGTATGACATTGTGGTATCCTCCTCTGAATAATTCATTCGAATTGACTTGGCACATGCTCATGCATGCGTATGACTGAAAAACAAAAGTCAATTAAGCCTTGATGATTTATTTTGACTCAGAGTTCTTGTATCACTTTTATGTCTCAATTAATTTCATTTTGTCGCAAGCATGATTATGACGGTTATTGCTCTCTTGATTGTCGCTTCCCAGTCTATTGCTAGCCTTCACTTGTACTGAGCGGGAATGCTGCTCGTGCTTCCAAAACCATGAAAACCAAGTTATTCCAAAGTGTCCACCATAAATACCTATGCATGGCATTTCGAACCATTCAAGTAAATTTTCATGTGCTACCTTTAAAACCTTCAAAGTACTTCTCAATTTGTGTCAATGTTTTATAGCTCATGAGGAAGTATGTGGTGTTTTATCTTTCAATCTTGTCATTCAGACTTTCACCAATGGACTAGTGGCATATACATCCGCTTATCCAATAATTTTGCAAAAAGAGCTGGCAACGGGGTGCCCAGTCCCAATTAATTATAACTTTCATCAATAATTCTCTTCACATGTTTTGCCCTGATTTATCAGTAAGCAACTTAATTTGCAAATAGACACTCCTCCATGGTATGTGAATGTTGGAAGGCACCCGAGGATTCGGTTAGCCATGGCTTGTGCAAGCAAAGGTTGGGGGGAGTGTCACCCATAATGAAACTAAAATACATGTGTAAACAAAAGAGAAGAGGGATGATCTACCTTGCTGGTAGAAATAACGTCCTTCATGGGAGCCGCTCTTGAAAGTCTGGTTGACAAGGGGGTTAGAGTACCCACTACCATTCGTTGACAACAACAAACACTTCCCAAAACAATTTTGCTTCTGTTTTAAAAATAAAAAGCTCTAGCACATGATAATCCCTGCTTCCCTCTGCGAAGGGCCAATCTTTTACTTTCATGTTGAGTCACCATCCTTTCTTTGAGCACTTTCTCGAGAGCATAGTTGTCATTCTTAGTGTAATGTGCTTGTCCCAGAATGTGGTTAACTGTGATATAACTTTGATGCTTTTATCTTTGATATCTTTGATTCTAGTCTTCCCATGAACTTCAGAGGTGCCTGGGCATTTATGTTTTGCTGTACAAAAACGGGCAAGCGAGATACCATCTTATCATATCCTATTATGAGCATTACAATCTTGTGAATTAATATGTTTCATGTTTGTCGCTATTAGTATGTTGGTATCTTTTCATAGTTTACATGCCTATTGAGTGACATTATTTGCATTTGCCTCATCTTGAATTGCCTAAGCATTTGTTCATATAGTGAGAATATATGCATCATATGAAGCAAATGTGTTCGTGAAAGTCTTTTATCGCACTCAGTTGTTAACTGAATTGCTTGAGGACAAGCAATAAGCTAAGCTTGGGGGGAGTTGATACGTCCAAAACGTATCTACTTTCCCGAACACTTTTGCTATTGTTTTACCTCTAACTTGTGTGTTTTGAATACAACTAATGCGGACTAACGCTGTTTTCAGCAGAATTGCCCTGGTGTCTTGTTTTTGTGCAGAAAGTCAACTTTCGGGAAAAACACCAGAAAAGATCGCAAACCTCCTATTTTACCAGAAGACTCACGGAGCCAGAAGGGGAGGCGGAGATGGGCCACGAGTGGCCCAAACCACATGGTGGCGCGGCCAAGGGGCCCCGCGCCAGCCTATGAGGAGGGCGACTCGGGCACCTCCCCGAGTCCCCCTTTCGACTACTTAACCCTCTCTGACCTAAAACGCGAGGGGGTCGTCCACTTCATCCAGAAACATCACCGTACGCCGCCACCATCGCGAAACCTATTTCGGGGACCAGAAACTCCGTTCTGGCACTCCGCCGGGACGGGGAATTGGAGGAGATCATCGCCATCATCATCACCGACGCTTCTCCATCGACCATCCATGTTTCCCCCATCCATGTGTGAGTAATTCCCTGCTGTAGGCTGAGGGGGATGGTAGGGATTGGATGAGATTGTTCATGTAATAAGCTATAAGATCATTAGGGCATGGTGCCCAGTATCCGTTGTTAGTACTTATTGATGTTGTTGCAACTTGTTGAGCTTAATGCTTGTCACTAGGGCCCGAGTGCCATGATTTCAGATCTGAACATGTTATTGTTTCATAATGATATGCACTGTTTATTGATCATACCTGCAAGTTGTATACACATATTGTTGTCCGGAACCCGCGGTCCCAAAGTGACAATAATTGGGACAGCCGAGGGGAATGGCTGCGATGTGAGGATCACATGTGTTCACGGCGTGTTAATGCTTTGCTCCGGTACTTTATTAAAAGGAGTACCTTAATTACCAGTAGATTCCCTTGAGGCCCGGCTGCCACCGGCTGGTAGGACAGAAGATGTTGTACAAGTTTCTCATTGCGAGCACGTACGACTATATACGGAACACATGCCTATGTTTACTTAGTACTTGGATGCTTTATCATTATTATCTGCAATGCCTATGTCTTGATTATTATATGAGCTATCTTATCCATGCAGCGCCCGTTCATCCATCCCTATGCCTACAGTGTTTTAATCCTACTGTTTACTGCAATCACTACTGCTGTCTCTATTTACTGCTGCTATTATTTCACCGCTACTACTGCTATAAAACTGTTGCTACTGATAATCTGTGTCGAGCAAGACTATTCACAGGTGCAGCTGAATTGACAACTCCGCTGTTAAGGCTCTCAAGTATTCTTTGGCTCCCCTTGTGTCGAATCAATAAATTGGGTTTTACTTCCCTCGAAGACTGTTGCGATCCCCTATACTTGTGGGTCATCATGTGGCTTGAGATCGGTCAAGTCGTTTCATGTATTGTCGTTTGTGAAGAGTAGTCTTTGCTCTGCTTCCCTCTTATTAACCGAGCCTTGTATGGTTTTTAGCTCCATTTTTCCTTATTAACTAGATCGCTCAGCAGTTATTCTGCAAACATAAAAAAATGTAGTTGGCTTTGTTTTAGCTCACATGCACCTTTTCTTTCTGCATTTTTTTTAAAACTTGGCTTTACTTGATTCACAAACACGCACCATGGAACCCCTCCTCATCAATACTTGTAAGCCCCTAGGTCCTAAGCATTGTGTAAAAAGGTAGCAAGGTCGCCATGGTCGTCCAAATTGCAATGCATGAATGAATAAACATATGCATATGAAATAGAACATTGAGTTCGCAAAATAAAATAAAATAGAACATTGAAGTATAATACTCCCTCCGTCCACAAAAAGTGTCACATGTTACACATGCTGGTTGTACTAGCTTAGCTGAAATCCCACGACACATAATACGGATTGAAGGGAGTATGGAAGAACATACAAGAAATTATATCTATCTGGATAGTAGATTACAGAAAAGAACATTTATGAATCCGCGTCGAGCATACACGAACAATATATCTCAATTAGAGATCATTGTGCTCTTTTCCCTGTGAAAATCTGCACGAGGGATTTTTTTCTCAACTTAACATAAACTTTTCTGTCGTAAATACATTCCACATTGTCGTAGTCCTATTGAGAATGTGATATTATTTGCAGATCGGATCCTATATTTTTTCTTTCAATTTAGATATTTCAGATGCTTCTACTTGTGCATTTACAAGACGCAAGAACACACATACTACTCCATCAACTGTTTGACAATAAGTGCAACAGCAAGAGACATAAATCTTGTAGTTGACCAATACAAAAAATACCACTTGATAGTACATTATTGTGGTGACCTGATGGAGTTTTGTTAATTCTGATCCTAAGACGTGTCGGTCTGGGCGTGGGAGGGGCAGATAAAAAACCCGAATGCAAAATTCCTACTTGCGCATTAAAGCGACCAAGGTGCAGCTAACCTGAATCTCACAAGTACACAATCGAAAATTAAATTAAAGTGCAAATTGGTTGCGCTTTTTCAACGGGGAAGATTAGTCAAGGGGATTACGTCCATGAGAAATTCGTCATGTACTTGTAGGAGTAGCATTTGGCCTTGACCCAGTCTCGATCCAACCGCCATCGGCTACCATTGAGAAGACGAAACGTGGGGCGTTTCAATTGGGCAGCTGCTGCCTTCACCGAAAGCAAAAGCCAGGGGCTTCGCACGTGCGCGTGTCCCGCTACGGAGCCGTAGCTTCACTGCACCACATCATGATCATGATGCTGACGGGACGGGATATCCTGTGGGCCCGCATCGTCAGATCTGAAATCAGCTGAAATTTGTTCATCATGGCTATCTTCATCTGTGTTCTGGCGTCGCGTATGTGCTGCAATTTTTCACGCGGCTGTCTACAATTGATCTTTAGTTTTCTTATCTAAGCCGACTATACGACCAAAGACATAAGATGGATGAATGTCGACTTAGACAAAAAAAAAAGTAGGCTACATAGATTTATGAGAACCATCTATCCTTGCTTTATGCATTCTTCACATCCGCACACGTTTATGTTTGCTCTAAGGTCTCGAGATAAAGATATGTTTTTATGATCCACAAACCTGCACTTTATGAGTGTTATTCCTATATTGAGGAGGAGAATGATGGTTAGTGCTTCGTCTTTTCATATTGGAGTTGCGAAGATTCTAGACAAAGGTTGAGTTGTTGTCACGATGTTCGACAATATGGTAGCACAACGAGGACAAACCGAACCGCACGATGATTCTTTTTATCTCTCACCACAACCATCCGTAAGAAATGAGAGGATATTACGAATTATGACCCGAGATTTCTAGGTCTATTGGTTTTCCCTCACGAGAAAGATTATACTCCGTATCAAAGCGCGTTCCCAACTTGCTTCCTGGCATCGGTCGCACCGCTGGTCCTTCTCAAATTTAAGAAACCACTTAAAGTGTTAAACTCAACGGTCGTTGGATTGGTCTCGGGTGTATACCCGTAAGTCGTTTCTTCATAGAGTTTCGTCACATTGCCCATCGGTTGATGAAAATATAGGGTTTGGTGCTAGACGGTCTACCCTATATTGCCCTGCCTTGAGTGGCTTTTCATCAAGTATTACTTCATATTAGATTTACCTGCGAAGAAGTATTTCCTAAATTTTTGTCACCTAGGAGTTCTTTGGTAAAAATGTTCTTTTCCACAAGTTTTACCTAGCAAAGAATCATCTTGACATGACCCCATTCCGGTCCCACCTGTAATGCAGCTTTACCCAAAATCTCCACGAAAGAGACCTGGTACGCGCACCAATTCTACCACCACCATCAATCTCGCAACAGTACTCGCACAGTGTCGTTCGTGATTCCGTAAAGACGATTCGGAGTCCCTGCTCGCCGGTGGGGCCGGCCCATCCTGCCCTGTTCCACCCCACCCCACCACCGGTCACCGTCCGATCTGCATTTCCCGAGCGCCCTCACCGTCCATCGTGTCAACGGCCAGGATCCGCCCATCTCCCCGCCCAAAATGTTCGTAGGCCGACACTTTGCCCGCCAAATGACACGCCGTCGGAATTGCTCGCGAGACCGCGGGGTAGAAAGGTCAGCACAGATGCAACAAAGCATGGGCGTGATAGCCTAGTACTAGTAGCCTAGCCTAGCCTAGCCTAGCTCTGTTTAAGAACAACCAAAGACTCGCAACCAAAACCAGCGCGATTCGCCCGTGCGGACCAAGCCGAGGAGCCCGTGGGAGCGAAAGCGATTCTACTATACTCCGAGCGGTTGATCTGCGGTGGCTGCGGCGCGAGCGAGGTCTCGTTTTGGCTGGCGCCGCCGGGATCGGTCGTGCGACCTCTGGTGGGTGGGTTGTGACTTGTGAGGGGAGTGGTGGCGGAGTTGGAATTCGAATTGGATTGCTGGATTTGGGGTCAGGGGCTCCGGCGGAAGTGGGCCCGGTGGGATTTCTCAAGTCTCCGAGGCGGCGGCGGCGGTTGCGCCCTGTGCGGTGCGGTTTCGTGGAGGGGCGCTGGCGAGCGAGCTTCTCGTGCCATTGCGTCGGGAGGTTGCGAGGTCGCTGCGGCGTGGACGGTCCCCGGAGGGCGGCGGAGGCAGGTTAGTCTCTCTCGCCGGGTTCCGATTCCGTGGGTGCTGCTTTCGATTTGGGGCCGATTCCGGCGCGGTTGGTTGGTTGCTGTTGCTGTACGGGTTGTTGGAGTGGCCGGGTCGTGCTGCGCGTCGGCTTCGATCGGATCCTCCTCGGGAGTCGGGAATGCCAAGCTTCCCTGCTCAGCTCCCGAGGCAGGGCGAGCTCTCCAGCGCGTGCGTGCGTTGCTCCTCTCGCTCGAATCCTGTGACTGATTTCTCCCGGCTCGATTTGTGCAGGTCGATCCGAATTGGAGGATATAATTTGGGGGCGCGCTCGCTTTATGGGCGAGTAGATCGGGGGGAATTGATTCCAGCCGATTCCCATGGCCGCGGATTCCAGCATGGGGTTCCACCACCAGGGGATCACGGCCGCCGCCGCCGCCGTGTACAGCAACCACCACCACATGCTCTCCTTCCAGTCCAGCAGCGAGGCAGGCATGGGCGCCGGCGCCGGGATGGGATTCGCGACCCCGAGGAGCATGGGCGGGACCGCCGGCGCGTACCTCTCCCGAACAGCAACAACAACAACGGCACGTTCGGCAACGCGTCGGTGGTTGGCCTGTCGTCGAGGAGCTCGTCGGGGGACGCGTTCCGTGGCGGCAGCACGACCGCGTCCAAGTATAAGTTCGTCACGGGCTCGCCTTCGGAGTGGAGTGACCGCGAGCTGAGTATACTCAAGGAAGGGCTCGCGAGGTAAAATTCGATCACCTCCCGTTGCCGAATTACTGTTGCTATGTACTTGTGGTGTTGCTTGTGCTTATGGGGCTTGCCAGTTTGGCTATGCGTCAAGCTTCTTTTCCACCCCATGTGATGTGCTTAAGTTAATGGAGCATCAATCAGGAAGTCTAAAGCAGGATTTGTGCAACTGAACCTTTTACCTTTTGAGTTCTTAGCACTACCGAATGCATCTCCTATACCATCGCTTTCGTTGTCATTTCGCAAACTGTGGAACCGCACTTGGTTTCTTTCAAACGTAAGCACGTCTTAATAGCCACGCTTTGAGTACTCTGTGACTGGATTTTGCATTACCAAGGTTCTAGCTGATTGATTCCTGTCAAAGGAATCTGAGAAAGAAAGGAAAGAGAATCATGTCAAATGTCACCATCTGGCTTGAGCACCATGTCTAAGAAACAAGCTACATCCTTTCCAGTGCTAATTCTTTCTTTCCATGGTAATGGCAGATATGCTCGGGAACCTAAAATAATGAGGTACATCAAGATAGCGGCTATGCTGCCCAACAGGACCATCAGGGATGTTGCATTGCGGTGCTGGTGGGCTACAGTTAAGTTTCTTCCAGATGTCTTAAGTATCTCTTCGCCATACTTGTTTTGTTCTGATGTCAATGTATGTTCTTACTGGGGTGATAACGTCAATAATCTAATTAGATGTGCACTGAAATTGAACACAACCGGTAGCTTCAGCACATTCTCTTTGCCTCCACATAGTTGCTTAATATTTTGTCAGTTTTTTTCCTTGTTTTTCTGTACTAACTCACTTTCCATCCTTGGTGATTTTGTAAATCCCTACCTGCTAATATGTCAAAAAATAAGATAACTTGAATGCTATATTACTTCCAAAAGTTCTACGACTAGATTGCCAGTTACCAACATATGGATGGAGTATTTAAGCGACGTGATAAACTAATAGTGTCTTGTCCTAGACAAAAGTTTATGTATGTGCTTTTTATGAGAAGCGTAGTGTTCATTTGATTGCAACCTAGATATAAGTATGTTGCTTGGCGTTTTGGATTGTTTACTTACTGCATCCACTGTTCCTTTCTGATACATATTAGTATAACAGCACATGTATATGAATAACTATGTTTTGCTGACACGCGCTTATTGTAACAGGGTAAAGATAGAAGGAAGAAACCAGATGGATTTTTTACAGGGAAAAAAATAGGAGACACGAAGGTACTTTTCTATGTACGGTTACATCATTTACAGCACCATCTCTTGGTTGGTGCAGCTTCTGTGTCGTGGTTCTTTAGTACCACTTACCAATCATGTTCTTTCTGATAAAGTTTTTTGACAGCCAATGCAGGACAAAATGGTCTCATCTGCCCCGATGGCTAATTTTCACATGTCACCTACAAACAACTTGACCCCCTTTTCAATATCGATGCAAAGTCCAAACCAGCAGTGTCAAGTTCCCAAAGAAGGTTAGCCCCCATCCCTAACCTCTTTTTGTTTTTTTCTTCTTATTTGGTATTTCCTAGTATTATCCTCACTTTTTATATCTGATAAAGTTTAGATTTGATTCATGGCCCAGAATTTTTAAATAGCAATATCATTAGATTTGAATGGGGTCAAGTATTAGAAACCAGCAAGCCTTAGTGTATTTATCTGTGTAATTTTCATTGCCTACATGGTTTGACATCAGCTTTGTGGAATTAAGTAAATTTTGTGAATGGTTGACGATTTTCTTCAGCTTTGTCCAGAATTCTTGATGCTTTGCTTGTTACCTTTGTAGTGTGTTTAGACTGTATTTCCTACATCCCAAAAAGTAGAAAGAGCAGCACACACACAAGAGAGTGGCAGTATTTTTTAGCTGACCATTTTTAACATAGGATTATGGGTCACTTAAGATGCATTTCTAGAACATGTTGTCGGATCATATACTCATGTTAAATTATAGGAATGGACGGTCCTTAGTATATGTCCTTGTAGGAGGCAGAGTCCATTACATTGCACACTCCTGCTTACACTTTTTTCTATCATTGTCTTTCACTTCACAGAGGTATACAATAAATCGTCTTTGCCTTTAACGCTATTGCGTGCAACTACCTCATGTTGTTTCGTTTTCATCTGATAAAGCTCGTTTGTATTAATTTTGAAGCAGCATGAGCTGCATGTTTGCCTTATTTCTTCTAAAAACACCCTTTTTGAAGCAGCTCATGTTGTGGACAGCGCAACTCAACAGCTATTGGAGCAAAATAATCAGTTACTTAACCAGATTGCTGCAAATATTGATGCATTCAAGGTATGTATGTTGATATGCCGCCTATTTCCAGGTCTTAAACTTCATCCTTTATAGTATCTTAAGTGTCAGTGCCTGCCAAACGTCTGAATTTCATCGTGGTTGTTAGTTTTACATCTTATCTTACATATTAAATTTCTCATGATCATTTGTGTTCACAATTAATCCTTCAACCAGAAATAGACATCCTATTACTAGTATAGTAGTAGTGCACCGCTATTTATATGTTCGAAAAAACTGAATCACGAGTATGTAAGCATCCCTGACAAAATCCGTATGCCTGATACTGCGATGCCTTATATATTTAAATCGCATCCTTCAGCAACATATGCTATACTCCTTCGTTTCATTGATAACTTCACTCTAGTGATTCTTGATCTTTTGATCAAGAGGAATATGATAGGGCTGTGCCTATGCCTCAAAGGTTGGGATGAAATAACAGTAATAGCGATCATGTGAAAAATGCCATCTGCCATTGAGTACTAATATAGGCCAGTATTTAATTATTTGGAACTTGTCGCTCTCATGGACAGCTTTCATATGATGAATGTGACTGGGGCACATTCTGTAACTTATTTCATGCCTGAAGTTCTGAGTTTCTTGCAGACGGAGGAGAACGCGGGTCTCTTTCTTCGGACAAATAACAACATTAGAGCTATTTTAACCAGGTAAAGCTTCTATTAAACATGTTCAGGTCATATAATATTTTTTATAAATCTGAATGTATTGTATCACCCATGACTAAAGGAGCTGCGGTGATAGAGTGCAATAAGTGGCGACGGCCATAGGAGTCTCAAGTTTAGAAAAAACTTTATTTTATTGCTCTCCTGAGCTCTACCTTCTACTGTTCAATGATCTTGCATAATGTTCTACAGGAGAACATTATGACTATTTCCATTACTTTGTAAAAAAACTTGTGTTAAAGCGTAAAACAATGTTAATGTGCTAATGCCGAGTAACTAGCTTATGCTGATTCCTCTGTTCACATTTATTTCGTATTATTGTTTTGCAGAATGAGCGAGACACCTGGCATCATGGGTCAGATGCCTCCTCTGCCAGCATTTGTACATGAAGACAAGCTTAATTCACTTATTCAAGTTGATAGAATGGTAAGAACGCACAGCCTAGCAATCGTAGGAGCAGTTCACCGTATGCATTGCTTGTAATGTGTCTTGGTATTGAAGTATTTATGCACTTGAAGTGGTAGCATGACATCTCAACAACACAACCGTTGTTTTTATCCTGAAGGTCCAATCTTATGGGGCAGCAGCACACGCTTCTCATATGAAGCAAGAACCTCGAAGCTAACATGTGGCATACACCGAAAGGAGAATGACCAGAGTTTCTCCCTTCTCAGTGCCTCAAGGAATTCTTACAAGCTTTACTGACTGAGCGCCAGTAATTGTTGCTGTACTTCCTCCGAGATCAATTCCTACCCTTCCTGTTGAAGCTTGGTCAAGCTGAGGAAAGCGTATTTGGAGGGAATTCTGCATTTATGCAGGGCATGCGAGCGAGTGCTACTGCTCCTCTAGGAACCACAACCACACAAATACCTGATTCAGGACTACAGCGAAGTTGACTGTAAATATTGGATGGCGGAGGCGTTCCGTGTTTTGTTTTCTCCAATTGGTCGTGAATACAATTTTTCGAAAGAGGGTACTGCGCATTTGCATTGTTTTGTACTCTGTACAGTATGGAGCCCTGCCCTGATACACGTTGTGCCGTGCTGGTAAAACCAGGGCGCATACGGTGACATTTCGGTGCGAAAAAAATCACGGCGGTGCGTACCATGGTCAGGCATGTGCATGATTTTTTTCGGAATTTTTTGATAAGTTTTCAAATTTCGCATTGTTTTTTAAATTCGATCCGGACTCTCTGTTTTAGATCTGACGGCCCAGATTGCTTAGTGCATTAGTACACCCGATGGGGCTAGTGCACAGCATATGCCCCCCATCTTTTATCCATTCCGTCTGGTTGCTCCTATCCACTATGCAGTGTGGAGAAAGTGTGGAGCGCATAGTTTCATATGTATGCGGTATGCCCATGTATGTCTCAAGCAAATGATGCCTTCGGATAGGAGTTTTAGTTTACTTCTCTTACAATACAACCCATGCTTGCCCTCGTGTTGTGTGTTTGTACTCCATGTTCAAATATGTAATTCTATTTTGTACATCCCATAAAAAATGAACTAGGAAGTTTGTTGAAACCCTCTTGCAGATTGTTTTTTCTTCTTCTTTTGAAATGGAGGTTAAAACCCCCTGCCTCTGCCCTCTTGCAGATTGTAAATACACAAGTTGTGGCATCTCTAATTGAAAAAGATAGGTCAAGAGCTTCAAATGATTCCTATCACATCATAAGATTGGACATTATGCAATGCATGTGCAACAGAAAAGCATATGCGAAGTCAAGCATTTTCTTTTACTCGGTGCAGAATTAAAACAAAACAAAAAACACTCTTCGGTACGCAATCTTTTCTCGTTGCACAATTCCTTAAGTCAAATTTTGTTAATCTTGACCAATGTTATTGTTCTATACAAATTTAAATTGGGACTTGAAAATAATAGCATGTAATCTCTCAAGAAGTACTTTCACAAGAACGTTATAATTTTGCTAATCTTTGTACATATATTGCATAAGGATGGTCAAAACAATATTGTGAACGCCTTATCGGTGTAAAACATGTCATTTTCGCATTTTTCAGAGGGAGTAGAAGAGTAAAATGCTTTAATGGCATACATATTGTTCATGAACATTTGATGCCCGTTAATGTTCCTTTTTTTTGTAATCTATCCAAACGTAGATTCATCTTCTCTTTTTTACATTCACATCATATTTTGATGCTTATTTCATATACATTTTTTCATCCGCTCCCGTATTGCAATTAGCAAGGGGGCCTTGTTGATTTTTTTCACTCGATGCCAGGGCTTACTTGCATCGATGACGTGAGGGTGCCCGCACTGCCCTATGAGTTCTTCCCCGTTGTCATCTCTACACACACATGATATACGCCATCAAGGTTCTGAGCCAACTAATTTAAATATGAAACTCAAATTGAACTATGAAAGCCTAGAAAGAAAAAGTACTAGCAAGATAGAGAATATTGACTGCATATTGATCCCTAACCTTGTGGAAAAAGAACCAATACCCACCACTCAATCTACCAAAGTGGAGCATCAAATCTTTCAACTGCCCTATCCGGTCGGACGCGACGACGACCGGTTGAATGAACATCTTTCCACTGTGTGGCTCACGGCGAAGAACCTACCGTGGCATGCAGCCTTGGGCGTGAAAACAACGTACCTCCTCAAAGCAACTAGCTAGAGCCACTTCGATTCCTTCTTTCATTCTGCGGCAAGTGGATGCATCATCTTGTCATGTACGGAGTAATTCTATTAGGAAAACTGTCTCTCCTAACAACTCCATCCTTAGAGAAAGAAACCGTTAATAGAGCTTAACCACCCGTAGCACGCCTGTTGTGTCCATGATCTATAGAGACAGGTTCAGTGTACGGACATGACAGCAAATGGACAAGGCGGGAGAAGACACCGCAAATCGCACGCTAGACCGCAACTGTGAGAAGTTAATTAGTACACTAACAAGCTGGTTAGTGCAACTAATTAATCAGCGGCAGCTTTACCTCGCGTATATATGGCCACCCAGCGATAGGCTGATAGTGATGTGCGTGTTACCACAAATCCACCACCATCACATGGCTTGGAAGCAACATCGTTATGTTAAGCATTTGATTATGTTTTAGAGTGATCTAATTCGTCAGATCTTTTTGTTTAGTATGATGCGATTGGTTGGCTTGAGATTTAGTATTGTGAGTGTTCGAGTCGTGATTGGTTTGTCTGAGGCATACCCGGCCACTACCCAGTCTAAACTTACTACTCCAACTGTTCTAGTTAGGACCACACATGCAAATTTTATATAAACACTAATCCGCAGTCATTACAACTTGGTCGCAAGGTTCAACTAAGTACGACGGCATGAAAGCACACTTATAAAAGCAAATGGAAATTAGTGACTTAGGGAACTGTTTGGTTCGCGGACACACTTTAACAAGTCTAAATTTGACAAGTGTGGCTGCCACAAAAGTGTGGCAAAAATATTGGGCGCCATAAGATGTGGCAAAACTTGTCAAAAAAATTACTCTATGACAGGTGGCCATATAGATAATAAAGTGTGGCAATACAAAAGTATCAAGAACCAAGCACATACAAAACTGCTCAACTTTAGCTTGGCAAAGTGTGGCCGGGAACAAAATATACCCCTATAGTAGTAGTGCAGAAGATTCTAATAGCACGTTAGGAACCGACACAAAGAATGCTTCAAAATTTATGTGAAAAATAATCCATTTATTCAGAACACACCCACCCTGCAGCGATATTGTAATCATAAGCCTATTGAAACCTAAGTTATTTGAGAGTGGATTTTTGGAACCCGGACTACATGAAGCTCATATTTTGGAAAAAAAATCGAAAATGACATTTTTGATTTTTCAAAAAATCGCGAAAAACTCACAGATGTAGATAGGTTCGAGATTTACAAGTGTCCAAAACTTTATCTTAAAATTCGTTGTATTTTGGGTTGTACAAAAAAGACAAATCGGGGAAATTTCAATTTTTTGAATCTTTGAATTATTCACCACCCAGATCCATCCATTTATGTTTTTTGTGCAGCAAAAAATATAACGAATTTGGAGTTGGAAATTTGCACGATTGTAGATCTCAACAATATCTATCCGGGAATATTTTCTCGATTTTTGAAACTCAAAAATGTCAATTTCGAATTTAAAAAAGGGTACCATGTAGCCCGGGCTCCATTTTAGGTTTTTGAAGTTATTTTAAATACTGTATGATCAGTACTACACTTGCACAACTCATGGACGGAACCACGAGGGGAGGAAGACCAACATTTTGCAGTACTAATTTGTATATATATAGACAGAGGGAGAGAGCAGCAGTAACAACATTTTGTACAAGACGCGTTGAAAAAAACACGACTTGACGGAACCCATTATTGCGGGCACCACACTGCATGCGCATAACTTGACAGCCAGCCAGAACTCCAAAGCCAACAAAAAAAGGCAAACATTAATTAAACTAGTGATCAAATGAAAAAAAAAGTTAGCGTAGATCGAATATCTCCACCACAATAAACAAGACCAAAGAATGAGATACTACATTGTTGAAAAGGGGTTCGAGGATCAGTGTCTAGAGGATTGAGGTGGGCGAATCGGCGCTGCTGGAGAGGGGCATAGTGGACTGAAATGAGATAGACCGGTGTTGGCCATGAGAGAAGAACGTAGCGCAAGGCTCCGATACCAGGCAGAATGAATTACAATGCACGGCTCAAACTGTATTCATTGACAGTCACGGTACATATACAACATATAGGTAGTGGGTCTAGAGTGCGCAACATCATCATTGCATTACCGTCCGGGAATCTCTCCCAAATATACAACATACTGCTAAAAATCTCCTAGGTGGCCCGGTTAACAAAATAATCTAACAATAACTAATTCCTGTAACCGAAGAACACAATTGACTGTATTTTGAGTCAGTGCAGGTGCGTGATCTGAAAGACCGGTTGTTGGTTGAGTAGGAGTAGTAGCGTGCATGTTTGATCACCTTGGAAGCAACGTCGTTTTTGTTATTAAACATTTGTTTCAGTTTCAGCGTGTTGCGATTTGTCCATCGGTCCGAGCCTTTTGCTTAGCATGATGCGATTAGTTGGTCTGAAATTTAGTTTTCTTGTGTCTCGTGTCGGTATTGTTTCGTTTGAGTTTCCATCACATCCCAAGTAAGGGTCGTTCAAACTAAATTTTTGACCCGGGAATAGTGAAAGTAAATATAATTATACTAAACTTTGTTACGTTGAAAAAATAATAACTATACGGCGGGTTTAACAAATATAAATAGAACTTCTAACGTACAATATTTTTTCCCATTTAATCTTTATATAGTCGCAATGTATATACTTGAAATATATCTAGCATGAGAAACATATTTGTGTTTTGTGAGATATTACCCTTAACAGATACAAAACCACCTTAAATGTGAAAGAAGGAAAAAATGCCTCCTTATTTTCTTTACAGTTGATGAATTTTATAATGTATATTATTATTATTATGTGAATGTTTTATATTTATAAAGATTTAAAACATACAACCTAATAAATATCTAAATAGTGGTGTGTAGTGTATGTTCATGTAAGCAAATATATAGAAACTACTGGTGTATATTGAACGATTGGCGTGATCAATTTTTTCTAGTAAAATGTGTCTTACAAATTTGAATGGATTTCATAATAAATTGATAACATGTTGATGATATAATCAGCAACGAACATAAATTAAGTATTATGGGTTTACTAGTTTTGCACACACAAAATTTAGTGCTCATATATGCTAGCTAAATGTAATGCTCCTCTGTATAACATGGTGCATATTTATGCTTCTATTATTTTCTCGAATACGATGTTATGCATGAAATGATACATTGTGTGTGAGACTAGCAGGCAGCAGCAGCATTGTGTATAAGATAGTTGATTTCGGAATGGAGGGAGTACTTGATTTTAGAGACAAGCAAAACTTTGGGAACGGATGGAGTACTTGATTTTAGAGAGAAAGAGAGGGTGGCAACATTGTGTATAAGATCTGTTGAAAAAGACAGACTTATTCGAACCCATTATTGCGGCCCCCGCACTGCATGCGCATGACGAGAGAGCCAGGACACTCAAGCCAAGAAAAATGCCACACCGAACCCCATACACGCACTAAACTGGTGATCAAATAAAAAATAGGTTAGCTTAACACAAATATCTCAACCACAATAAACATGACCAAAAGCGCTCCTCGCATCTCAGCCCAAGAAGATGAAAATAAGCGAGGAAGAAAATGCTTTTCCCCGGGAAAGCTAGTCCGGACTACAGATAGTTGCCGGATAGTTGCGCGGCATCATCATTGCATTACCGGGCAATGCATGCATGAGTGCGCGGCGAGGCTAACTAATGACATAAATCATGAAGAGTCTCACGTCGAGGTTAAGGTTGATCACTCACCGAACCCGGCTTAAAAGCAAACCTCACACGACCGTCCACACTCTGACACTAGGGCAGGTAGCGCAACTGCGGCAGCTGGCCGGCGTGCCGTACGTTCGTCTCTTTGGCCGGCATGATGTGCAGTCCAGACGCTGCGCACCGGCGGCGTGCATGCTGCTATCATTGCAGCAATGCATGCAGCCTGTGCCCAATTTTGCAGGAGCCGCCGGGGTCCGGTGTCCGTTCGCCGGTGCAGAAGGGTCTGCGTACATGACGACGGCGGGTGCTGCCGGCCGCCGTACAGACGCTGCGCACCAGGCGTGCGGCGTCCTGGTGACGTCGTCTACAGGGAAACTGAAACTGCGCGGTTTCGCTGATATCGCAGACGAGACAACAGAAAACAGGTGCGGCCTGCTGGCAAGTGGTGCGCGGTAGAGCAGACTCGAAAATAGGGCTTGGCCTGCAACTGACCGCCCAGTTTTGGCAGTGTCGGTGTTGATCGAGATTTCAGTTCGGCTCGTTGTTGCGAACTCGCCATTGACCACTTGTCGCTGTACGCTTGGACCGCTGACACTGTTATAACCCAGTGTATAATCGTTCTGTACGTATACATGCATTCTTGTCAACATGGCAAGCAAATAATTTCATCTCCTCCTTCGTCTTCGGCAGCAAGCCTGCCATGGATGGACGGGTGCGATCAGGCCACGAGTTCTTATTCTCCCAACACGCAAAACTATGTGTGCCGGGAAATTGTATATCTCACGAACCGCCAAGGTATCTGCAACGTCTCTTCATTGTTTCGTTTACCTTGCAGATGGATCATGCTACAATGCTACTAGCATGTGATTCGGAGGTACTCTTGCCGTAAGATTCAGATCATTTCTTTCGTGAGCTAGCCTGTGATTCAGAGGTCAGTGTACAGACGTGTAGTGTGCAGCAATTATTTCAAAAAAAAAGAAAGAGAAAAGGAATGTGATCCATCGATATGGGCCATTCTAACAAAGACTGGAAGAATGAGCTGAAATCCTAAACTTTTGTAGAGCAGGGCTGCAGGGCAGATTAGTTCAGTTTGTGGGCTATGCGTACTTGCCTCTGTGCTCCAGGCGTATGAGTTCAAGGCCTGCACCACTGGCTCTCGGCCCTTGAATCATCTCTTGTAGACACGGATGAGGCTTTCTATCCGGCCGACCGTGGACCAATGCAAGAAAGCTGAACTATGTTCTTTCCAAAACAGTTGCATATTTGATCAATAGAAAAATCAAGTTTCGTGAACAAACACAAGTGAAAACTATAATACAGACCGGGAGAAAACTGATGTTCTGAGAACTTTGCAAGACTTGTTTAAAAAAACTTTGCAAGTAGAACCCCAAAGATAGAAAACAACAAAACGATTTATATGGTTTCCTACGCACTGAAACCAGCGGCCACGACCAATTTCAGCGACATGCACATGTCTTTTGTGGCATGTGGATCAGGGAATATCCCTGTGCCGCCTTGGACCCAGATCTAATGCATCACATCAACGACGAAGTCGAGAAAGAAAGACACATTAACGGCCAAACTGCAAAGCATCAAGCTCGCCCTGACCGCTAGCGCCAAACTAAGAAACTAATCTCACTATATCTGAATAACGACAAGAGGACCAAAGCTACCTCCTCCACGACACCGCCGATTAGAGTACCGCAGTGACTGAGGAGCACAGACACACCTTATCAGACCTACCTTGGCACCTTGCAAACATAGATTGGCCAGCAACATATTCCAAACCCAACAACCAACATACATAATAAAAGAAACTCATACTGCACATTCCAAACTCAACATACTCCCACCGTCCCAAAATAAGCGTCCTTGATTTGTCCAAATATGGATGTATCTAGACGCATTTTATGTATAGATACATTCATATTTTGGCAAATCAAAGACACTTATTTTGAGACGGAGGGGGTGCATAATAAAAAAAACTAATACTGCACATCGCCGATTGATATTACAAAAAAGTGTAGAATACAACTTATCAACAGAGAGAAGAACTATACACTCGAGAGAAAAGCAAAAGGCAAAAAAAAAAAAAACATCATTCAAGCACCTGGACAAGATGCCGGCAACTGGACATCACCCTATCACCCCTAGCAGCAATCCAAGCAGAACACACCAATAATCCACATCTATATTATATTGGTGGTAGGCACAAAAATCTGCATCAGAACCGATGTGCCATCCCAACAAATAACGGCAAGAATTGACGAACACATCTCTTTACAAGAAATAACAAAATTTAACTGGCAGGATGATCACTGGTTGCCTCATCTCCATTGTCTTCGGCGAGTGGAACTTCAACAGTTGGTGGTAAGTTATTTGCAGCAGAACTCTCTGCTCGTGGTTTTTCAGAAGTCGTTGAGTTACTCGCAGCAGGACTTTGGGCTGGCACTTCTTCAACAGTCCTTAGGTTACTAGCAGAAGGACTTTCTGCAGCAACTTCTTGGACAGTCGGTAAGTTCCTTGCAACAGGACTGCTGATGCCTGAGTCTGCAAGGATAGCACTGGGTTGGGCACTGTTACCATAGGAGCGATCGGGAGGAGTCTCCTTGCCGGAGTTAGGCACCATGTCGTTGTCCTCCTGTTGACTTGATCCATTGAGAGAATTACAATGAGGGCAGTAATATGTGATGAACGCGAAGTCCTCTTTCCTTGCAAGACCTGCAATGTTGAAATTGGTTTAGTATAGAGAACATGACCAACGTGATCACAGATAGAAACACAGGTACAATCTCCCTACCATTATGCATATGGCAGTTGCCACATATTAGCGCAAAGCACTGTGTTGGATCCTCCCCTACAAGCAGAGCAGCCGCCCGTGCAAGCCATCCCCCATCGTTGCCAGCATGACCTCTGAAGTGCTCAACAGTCCTCCGATCTGAAGCAGTGGGGCTTTCATTACCGTCATATATACTTGAGCCGTCTGATGGGTCAGAGGCATGTATCTGTCCAGAGCCATGGGCTGAGTGGGCTAGTTTTCTTTGCCTCGGACCAGAAGTTTGTCCATGCTGATCATTACTTTTACTTCCATCCATGTTCGATTCATCTCCCAAAAATATTCTCAATCCAGAATCTGCACCCAGCTTAGATGCCAAAACACTTGCTGCTGCAGCCTTTGCAGCAGGGTCTAGATCATATCTCTGAATTACCAAAATGAAGAGTGAGTAACACATACAAGATGTACTGTTTTTAGGGGAGAGAGAGAAAAAGGAATATAACAAATGTTTCTTTCATGCACTAACTACTAACCAATACACCTCTGCATATACATACAATTGGTCAGTCATACGATGGTGAAAATATAGGGCCACCAACCTGTATCAGTTGCTGGGTGGTGTAGTAATTTGTTCTCTCCTTCAATTCATCAATCTTGGCCTGCCTTTCAGCACGAAGCTTTTCAAGAGTATGTTGGTCCCTATTATCAACTGCAAGGCAGCATAATGAACATCACAGTTTAAACATGAAAGGTCAAACAAATTAGCTAAAGCAATTATCAGGTAACTGACACTGATAATCAAACACCTTTTGAGATGGTTTCAGAAAGCAATTTATTAAGCAGCAATTAAATATATGCAACAAGACTATTGAAGTGGTTTTCTGCCACCGCGAAAAATTAAGGGAAGCATATTAGTCCTATTAGTGTAAACTACTGAATTTTTTCCTGAACTTCACTAGTGATAACTGGAACAAACAACAAACAACAAAACAAACACACACGGAAGCTAGGGATGCAGAGGCAATGTACTTACGCCACTTTGTAAGGCTTGTAATAGCTGAGTAGATGAGAGCAGCTAAAGCAGGAACCAAGAACATGGGCAGCACCCGGGCTGCCCTCACCTGCCAGCTGATGTCCGGAGATCTCGTCGTCATGATCGCATACCCAACAGCCGCAATCTGTTCCAGGGAGAAACATATAACACTGTCATCGACAGAATAAGCACTAACGACACCAATGAACACCTAGAGAAAGCTAATTGCTGCCCCTGGAAAGTGGAGCAGGCAATGGTAGCGTAGCCACAGCCACAGCGCCGTCCAGAATGGGGAAATACAGCACAAATTCACAGTTTGTTATGCTTCTGAATGAAAGGATGATGGGGACAAATTCAGATCATGCTACGCCTCTGACTGAAAGGATGCTCACAAATTTACAACACGCTACGTTCTCTGACGGGATGACCGATCACTAAATTGTTGAACCTACGCGCTATAAACATGAGATTTGCACGAAATTCTCGCCGCTCCCTGGAATAGGATCACGCACGGACGTTTTTTTTGCCTACCCAACACGCGATTAATCAATCTGTACGCTAGCGACAACATACGATAAAATCGGAGGAGATCGGGGCCGGGCAGACCTCGAGCGCGGAGGCGAGGGCGAGGACGTTGTGCGCGTTCTGGCGGGAGGCCCGGGCGCGGCGGTGGACGCGGGAGCGCAGGGCCTCCTCCTCCTTGGAGAGCGCCTGCAGCAGCTTCTCGACGTCCTCGCGCCCCCCGAAGATGACCTTCCACACCCGCGACACGAGCCCGCGCTGCCTCCGCTTCTGCGTGGACGGCGTCTCCGGCGGCCCCGGCGACCGCGGCGTGGCAGCCGTTGCGTCCCCGTCCGCCATGCCGGTCGGGATCGGATCGAGATTCGCCGCCGCGAGGGTGGATTTGCTTCTCTGGGAAGGCGCCGGAGAGGAAATTCGCGACCCGAAAAGGCGTGCGTACGTGTTTTTTTTTTTTGAAAAGTATCTGGATTATTAGATACTAGCTAAATGCCCGTGCGTTGCAACGGGCGACGAAATTTTTCGCAACATAAGACGTGCTATATTAATTATTTATATGACATTTTTTCCATAACAGCTGATTCCATTACCAATATGGCGTAGTTAACAGCAGAGTTTGTCTCACTTGGGATATAAAAATTTAAATCTACAAACTAACTGAATGGAACTAATGAAATCTATATGTGATAGTTAACTCTACTGCATCTGGAAGGTAGCAAAGGATTCCTCACTCCCATGCCATTCTAAGCGTCATTTGATGCCTATTACAAGCTTGGCTCCTTATCCACACAAGAGCTTCTCCACCAGACCACCACCATTTCCATCATACTGATTGCTTGTGATCCTTTCCTTGTTCACGTTTTGTGTTTACAACTTCTGTTGTGTGTCCTCTCCTGCCCTTGAGATCTAGCTGGTCTGCTTACTCCCAACTTGAAAGTGTTCACAAGATATGTACAATGTACAAGATGAACTGACTTATTTTTTTTAGAATGGCTAACTCTGTTCCAATATGGATAGCAAAATAACACATTCATGTCTTCATACTAAAATCAATTTATCACATGATGAGAATATGAACTGATTATTTTTTAGAATAGCATGTATTGTAGAGTGCTAGCGACAGCCTTTTTTACCTGGATGAATGCATAAAAGCTCTAAGGAATTTGTATGGGAGATACTGGCATTTATCATGTCGTAGGCATATACTTCTCCATTGCATTTTTTGCCTTCCGTACTGGTATCAAGAACTGCTGGATGCTTGGATCATCCATTCGTCACACTAACTTTACTTACCCTGCTACAGTACTACTTGTACTTGCGTTTCATAGCCTTGAGATTGGCCCGTGCTGCTTACTTGCTTAGCCTCATCTGCGTTGGAGGAGCAAGTGCTGCCGACCCCGCTGCCGTCTGCCTCGAGGCCTTCGCATCTATGAAGAGTCCTGATCTACAGCGGAGGAAGAATCGCCGCCGCCGATGTCTACCTCGACGCCCCACATCTGCTTAGAAGATCCCCGCCGGAGGCCACTTCGACCTCGCCGCCTACGACCGGTACCTGAGAGGCGACATGGTTGATCTCGCACACTCCGACGAGAAGCTAAGAAAAAAAAAAGAGAGGTCAACGCTGGAGCGCCGCCGCTCCACCGCGCCACCTGCTGTAGCGCCGCCGCCTCCGCCGGCCGCGGGCCCACCGCGCTCACTGCCATGCGCCGCCGACCCACGAGAAATCGAGCTGGGCAGAGGAGGACGGAGGGAGGCGGGGTCGCCGGCACAGCACGTCCCCCAATCACCCATGAGCTACCTCTAAGATCCCACCGCTCTCCTTTCCCTAGCAGCATCACCGTCGTGGCCCTCCTCCCCCGTCTCCTGGATGCCCACTTCCTCCCTCGTGCAGCAAGAGGGCCTCACCGGAAGAGGAGAAGTACGAGCAGCAAGAGGGCCTCGCCGGAGGAGGAGAAGGAAGAGAGGACAGGGGCTATTACCGGCGGCGGCGGCCATCGAGGAGTCACGGGGGGAGCGAGCTCGAGGGAGTTGACTCGGGAATGGAAGAGGTAGCGATGGACTGCGGGTTGATTAATACAATTTTCAGGGGCCAAATTGCAAAAACGCCACGACGGACGTACGACGTACGTCGACTACTGATATTATATAGTAGAGATTACACTGGATTACACCGGAAACATCCAGACACACACAGCTGTCCCCTATTTGCAGAAAACACCCCGAAGAACAACACAAACACGCACACACCCTTGGGGAATTCTGCATCTTCTCTTCCGCCGCCGTCCTCGATCTCGTCGTCGCACCGCCGCATCCGCTGCTGAGGAGGACGAGAAGAACCCAGATGGCCGCTGAGTCGCCTGCACACGCCTGTTGGGAATCAGATCCCGTTGATATCGCCGCATTTGTCGCTCGCCGGACGACGAGACCTTGGCGACGAAGATGCCGCGTCGGCGGGGGGCACGCCCCGACCTGCACAAGCGGTCGAGCCGGAATCGACGCAGGGCGCCATTCACGGAGCTCGCAAGAAATCCACCAGAGAGGAGAAGCTGCCAGAAGCTCTCCATCCGCACCAACTCCTTCTCCGCCACGGAGATCAGAGAAAGCCAGATGCAGAGGACAAAATCCATCGAGCTTATTTGCAGGAGACACCGGCTCCGGCCACACGCGGCACCACGCCGCCATCACCAGAAGAAGCGTCGCCGTAAGCCACGCAGCACCGCTCGGAGGCGCCCGCAGCGAGCTCCAAACCGGCATCACGCCAAACGCCATGAAGGCAAGCACAAAAACTACTCTGTACACCTACCCTAGACTACGCCTAAGCAACCTAATCTACTCCGGCACCTCACCAGCACCAGCTCCGGCCAGCTACTCCGGCGGAGAGGCCAGATCGGCCCGGCTCTGAGGAAGCGACTCTCAAAACAACTGTAGCAGGGTGAGAGCCGAGGAAGGGGAAAGTGACCGCGTGCGTACGTGTTGCCTCTTTTCCTTTCGACAGCGTTCGTGTGGTTGTTCGTTCGTCTTTTTATTTAGGTGGACTGCCAGTTTGTTGGATTTTGTTTTTTTAGGTCTAAGTTTGTTGGAATATCTGGTTGTGTTGCGTTCCAAATTCAGCTTCGAGTGCAGTCTTGACGAATCGAGCAGCTACCATGCTTGATTTCTTAAATGGACTAGTTGGCATGTACGTGCAACGCACGTCTTCACAATTAAATTAGATAATTTATAAATAGAACGTCTTCACAATTAAATGGGATAAGTTGTGCCTAAAAAATGGAACAATTAACAGAAAAAACATAATATGAAAAAAATACTCGGCTTGTAAATAAAATGAGATGATTCTCATGGGCAAAATGAGATGATTTTCATCAAAAAATAGAAAGGTCTCATCTCCAATAAAATACATGACTTGTCTTTCGTACCTATGAGAGAGAACAAAAATGTCAAATATTATTTCAAAATTAACATGAATTTAATTTAAATACCTATACTCAATATTCATTTTGACAATAAACTACAACATTGTATGTCACGCTGAAAGTTCTTAATGTTGGAATAAACCATATTTGCACTCCAAAAAACATTACACACCAAACCCAATAAACACCTCCTCTATTTCAAATTGTACCCCACTCTTTCATTGCCTCTTATCATCCTTCTTGCCATCCTTGACGATGGCCTTGGTGTGCACCTGATGACAACGCGCCGAAGGTGGTAAATCTTAACGCATGAGCTTCGACACCACATATGGCATCTGTCATTGAACTGCACAAGTGAAGCGATGTTTATAAAATTTAAAAGAACTAATCTCATCGAGTTCAACACCAAGGGCACCGATACTTGCGAAGAAAATGAATTTTAATTTAAACCACACGGTACATAGAAGGAAAATGCAAATAGAAAGAACAATTTAAACACAACAGAGATCTACTATAAGTACATCACGTGAACTACGGATATCCTAAACAGTCCCTCCGTTGTGAAAATTCTATGAAGGAAAACTATGTTTTTCGGATCTCGCGACCTGAAAAATCCATGAATCATATGTTCATGGCTGTTGAACAGATTTAAATAGGGTATATAACAATTTTATTTGAACATAAATAATGTAACCTCCAGGAATTATTTAGGGCAAAAACTGAAACTCTGATGAAAATACAGAACGCCGGGGCAGCTCTCTTACTTTGATTTTCTTATAATAAACTCCAGGAATAATTTTGAGGGAGGTAACCCCGATGATAAAGCTGACATTCAAGGCAGCACATGGGCAGCCCGGCATGCTTAGCTCTCCTCGGCACACCATCTCTCCCAATCTTTCTCCGTTTCTGCAAACACAGCGGCAGCAGCCCAAATCCCCTCCTCCTCGTTCACTCGTGTTGCAAATATGCGCTCCCTCTTGATCTTCTCCACCGATCCATCCTCTCCCTGGCACCTCTCTCTCACCCAAACTCATCTTGATTCTTCTCTCTCTCTCTCTATACAGCCGGAATGCAGTAGATGGCCCGCCACGGTGGCGCGTAACCCAGGCGACGGGGAGACGGAAGAACCTTGAACCAGCGACGCCGCCGGAAAAATTAGAAGCAAATCGGGATGCCGTATGTGGGCTTCGCTGGGCACGCTGACATCTCCGGGTGTAGCCGGGCGGCCATGGAGGCGGGCGGGCGTACCGTGGACCTGCTTGCCAGTGCGGCCGTCGCCAAAAGTCCTTCCCGGTCCTATGTGATTCGCTAACCATTGGTGACGCGTCTTGGTGCGAGATGATAGAGATAACTCGCCGGTCGTCGGGGACGGCGAGGGACAAGACGTCGACGACGCGGCAGCGGTGCATGTGCCCGGCGCCGACCGGCCAGAAGCTGCCGCATAACGCAGCGCACGTCTGCCTCAGATTAACAAATCGTTTATTTTTTGCGGTGGCAATCTCTGTAATATTTACGAAAACGAAGAGGTACGATGGCATTAGCAGTATTATGTGATTTGGTGGGAGGGTAAAACGGGCAAAAGTGGATTTGTCTTGAGTTGTCAAACATTGGAGCGATCTGGACCGTTGGCCAAATATTGAAGGGCTCAGATTCAATGTATCAACACAAGTTTGCTCTTTTAATAATAGTATAGATTCATGAACCTCACTTTTTAAATCTTCTGGTCATGTCAAAGTTTCCAAGTTTAGGGGACTGTTTGTGCTGATCTGGTCGTCTACAACTTACTTCGTGCATAAGCGTCTTACCAAAGTTCATTCCTTCGTGAGTAAGCGTCTGAAACTATCATGTACTCCCTCTGTTCGGATTTAATTGACACACATTTTGTTACACATGGATGTATCTAGACATCAAACAAGTATAGATACATCCATATTTGAACAAAACCAAGTCAATTAATTTGGAACGGAGGGAGTACATATCGGCCTCCTCGCCGTCGCCATTGCCCACAACATAGGTTTTGGAAAAAAATTAAAATTGAAAAAAAAACTACTTCCGTTGTCTCACTTATGAGGAGCTAGCTTAACAAAGGTTTTGGAAACAGTAGGGATGACGACAGAATACTCGACACGTTCAGACAATAGAACATGATTGTATGCTCTATCTACATTTGCTCAACAAGTTCATTTTCCCAGAACAGTAAGTGACAATGCCACACTTTTTACACTATGTAAAGGCACGCTACTTACCCACAAGTGTTGCTCAGCATTTATTTGCCGAGTTTGTAACCCATTCACACACATTTTTTTGCGAGTGAACCCATTCACACTTTCATGGTGTGTGTCAAGGTCTAACGTGTTGTATGAACACCCATTTCAACCAGGTCTCTTCCGAAGTTGTGCACTCGAGACGCATAGCGCCGAAAACCTTTAAACCTAGGGTTATTGGGGATCTACCTCAGGGGTGGAGGCAGGAATTTTGAGGGGGGTGATCAAACAAAATGAATGTACTAAATTGTTAGGGAGAGCCTGGACAGTGAAATACAGATTTTTAGGAGGTTTTTGCATTGAAAAGAAGGGATATAACTAAAAAAAAATACATGTCAGGGGGGCAGAGCACTTGCTGGTCCCCCTGCCTCCGCCACTGGTGTCCCGTAGGGCACTTTGGTGCTATTTGTCTGAAGAATATATAACAACAATAACTAAATAAGGCACTATATACCAACCCATATGTCCCATTCCAAATCTTGCGGAAACATATCTATACGGTGATTGAATACTTGACAGAAATTGTTATGAATCCCTGTTCATAAATCGGCACAATGGACTCCACATTCCAGTAAGGCAGTAATACTGTTCCACCGTCCACCACATGATAATCAATTAATTTATAAAGATAGTGTTGTTTCAATGCATGTAATACAACAAGTATAATTTGCATGTGTGTGACAATGATGAACGAGCATGAGGAAAAAGTGAACTTGCTTCATGACGAATAAGAAGTATGGTTCAAGTCTCCGGGGTTTAGGTTCTACAAAACCCCAAGTTTTGAAAAAATAGTAGTGCACTCAGGTAAAGACCAATTTAACATTTGAAAAAAAATCTATTGTGCGTATTGATGTCATGATTTTGTTTCCCAAAACTCAAAATTTTCATGTTTTGTTATTTTCCTACCATTTGTATTTGAGGAATTAAAACAACATAAGAGATGATTATTTACTTTTTCTTAGAGACTTCTAATTGATGTTTTTTCGGAAAAAAATACATACATTTCTTATTTCGTGAGTTCATTTCGTATATTTTTTTCTTAAAAGTCGAATGCAAAAACTAAGATAATGGGGGTGATATGGAGAACCCTAGTTCGGGGGTCGTCCTCGATTTCTGTTCCGGCACCCTTCCGGAGGGGAAAATCATCGCCGAAGACATCTACACTAACCTCCATGGCAATGCGTGAGGAATTCATCCTTGGACTATGGACCGATAGCAGTAGTTAGATGGTGATATCTCCTCCTTGTTCTTCAATACTATGGTCTCATTAGCAACCTAAAATGATCGAGATTCATCCGATGTAATTGCCCGTACCTGTTGTGTTTGCTGGGATATGATAAATTGTGATGTTATGTTCAGATTGTGTTGTTTATTATATGATCTTATTTCTATCTTGTTATTGCTTTATTCACTTTCTTACATGATCTTTGATTTATATGATTTCTTTGGACAAGTTATTGTGTAATTCTCCAAGAGGGAGTATATGTTCCATAGTGGTTCATGCCTCACTTTCCTGGGATCGAGTTGCTTACTTCTGTAAAAACAATGTGGGTCATGCGTGCATTCTCAGTGCGGGTCCGGCTTGTCAGCAAGGCGGGTCCACATGTCAGCTCACAGTGTGTCCAGGGCGGGTCCGTTGTGGGTCCCGCATGTTAGCTCGCTGTGTGTCAAGGGTGGGTCCAGTGTGGGTCCCGTAGGTCAGTTTAGTCAACAAGTCAATCTGTTGGCGTTCAAACCAACTACTATAAGTGACACATAAGCAAAAATAACAACTAGACACGACACGTAGGCGAAATTGAAGATGTGGCCGTCCAGTAGACACGACACGTAGGCGAAATCAATGTTGTGGCCGTCTAGTAGACATGAAACATAGGCAAAATTTGATGATATGGCCGCCCAGTCATATCAATGCATCAACATTCAACATGTTATGAATATTATAATTGTTCGTAGTCAATCAAAAGTAAGGCCGTAAAACGCCTGGCGAAGGTTATGACGATTTCATCTTATGAAATCTCATGACCTTCTTGACTCAAATCGTCGTAATTTTGCAAGGTTTTGCCCCCCTTCGAATGGCTTACGACCATCTGGTGCAAAATAGTCATAAATTTATGATCAATTTATACACCGTCACCATGAAAAGGTCATATATCAACACATTTTTTGTCGTGGTTCGATGAGTTTCCGGACAAAACTCAAAACAAAGTGATTAGGAAAGTACATACGTTTTGGACGTATCAACGCGCCTTGGGGTGCAAAGAGGATCTAGACTATAGTAATGTCTAACAATTCATGGTAATTACACCAGATGTTTTCTTTATGTGAATTATACTATAGGTAATCATGTGAGTGCATTTTTAGAGGTGGAGCCCGTATTATTCAAATATAAATGCATACAAAATATCCTCTTAGTTGTAAATAGTCGAATAAAGCTGGTATGTAAGAGTAGACCTAGCCATGGGCAGCCCGAATCGGTATCCAGCCCAAATTTTTTGGACCGGTCCAGATCATGCCCTCGGGCTGGACTCGGGCCTGACCCGGATCGGGCTTGAAAAATGTGATTTAGGCTGGTAGGGCCGGGATTGCACTAGGATCGGGCCTGATTTTTGCGGCCCCACACAGTCAGACCGGGCCCGGCTCACGCCTGAATTTTTTAGCATCGGTTTTTTTGGCCCGTTCCAACTCGAGATATGGCTAGTATATGCAAGAGATATCCAATGGACGTATAACTAGATCCAATAAAACTACCCCTACGCAGTTTAAGCACCAACCAAATTAAATAGAAAATTTTAACGATGTATTAATTATCGACACGGTTTAAGGCTGAAAAGGTATGGAATGAAAGTCTTCCTACGTCCCATCAATCGTATTACGTAAGACTTAATGATCCCCAAAAATAAAACATAATTTTTCGCAAAAAATAAATAAAACATAATTACGTACCATTCTGAAACGAGGGTCGTTTACCCGTCGTTATTGCGCAAAACTATATTCTAAAATTAGAGAGGCAAATAAAAAGGTATCCAATAAAAACTTGGCATTTTCCGATAACGATTTTATTACGAAAATAAGGGGAGCAATAAAGGGTAGGAGAAGGTAGGCTCCACTGCCAACTTTGACGGTGGACTTGGGAATCTGGTTCGCCTATATATACCACACCCAAGCAGAGGAAGTCACCATCCATTCCCACTCTCATTCCTGCATTGCCCACTCTATCCTCTCCTTATTGAGCTTCCTCGGTGCTAGCTCCAGTCCACGCTCTGGGTAGCAATGGCGACGAAGATGCAGCTCAACACCCTGCTGGCCAACATGTTTGCCACAGTGAGCTCTTTACTATTTCGGTGACATTTGTGTGGAATGTTGTTCTTTCCAGAGGTGATTGGATAATAGTGTTGGGGATTTGATGTTCTTACTTTCGTTTATCTGGTGGGTAGGGTTTATTGGATGATTAGTTCCAACAGCTTCAAAAGCTGCAGGACGAGAGTACCCCAGACTTCGTTGCCGAGGTCGTCACACTCTTCTGTGAGGAAGTCGAGCGGATCATCGGCGAGATCGCCAAGCAGTTGTAAGTGTGTTACATTTGCTTCCTCGCTTGTCATCCTCTGTGTGATTGGATCTTTGATTATTTGCATGGGAATTCGGTTGTTGTGTGTGCAGGGAAAAGCCTTGTGTGGACTTCAACAAGGTGTATGATTTTTTGCGTCTGCTCAAGGGGAACAGTGCAAGGTGAGTCTCTTTTTTCCCTTTCATGTTATGTTCATATGTGTTTATGCAATAGTTTTGATCGATGGTTGTTGTTGGTAGATAAAATTGCATGCGTATTAGATCCACATATAATGGAAGGAGTTAGATTCACTTTAAGGGGTCCGGTCATCTTGGGGAGAATTAGCATCCTCTCAATCATTGTAGAGTGTCTTATGAAGTAGATCTTACGAACGCGGCTCATTTCCGCATTGTTCGGACAACCCAATGACCGCAGATTGGCACTAATACATTGTGAGTGGTACTTCCAACAATATTGGGAGGTATGAGATCCATCTATTACTTGTAGTGATTTATCATTTGCCCCGACAAACTTGATCTGTTCCATACACATCGGTGGCATCTTCCAATTAATTTGGAGAGAGGTGGAGGTCCATTTGACCGTTGTACTGTTTGTGGTTTAGATATGAAAAATGATATTTGTCATTGTACAGTTTTATTACTTAGACCATACAAAACATATGGTCGTTGTTAATCCGACAATTTTGCCGTTTTTATGGTGAACATATGTAATGACTTATGCTTTATATTTGAAAAGCCTATTTGCACAAATCGGGCAACTCAAGGAGTGGCACTCCATATTCTCCCATGTTAAGTGGTTCTTTCAATTGATTTTGAGGGGTTGAATTCGGTTGCACATTTTCGTGTTTTAAACTAGTTAATTAGGGAAGTTTTGCATGCTCTGCCTTTGTTTCAGATCAAAAATAGTAAATCCTTTTTGGGGTTGCATGATTTTGTTGTGAAACCATGTCTTTGTAGTTTCACACAAAAGGTTGGCTAGACTCAAATAATAAATACTTATGTAACCTTTTTATAGAAACTAATTTTATTATGCTTAGAAACTACTCAATTCAGATTGAGTTATGTGGTATCCATGTGGTTAGGAACTACGATCATTATGCACAAACTATCCTATTGCCCAATCAATTCAGATTCAGTTATGTGGTATCCATGTGATTTTTATGCAAAAGAAGTTTGTAAGCTAGTGTGCCACATGTCTTTTCTTACCTGAGCTTTATTAGTTGTATTTAACGGTCTGTTAACTCATATATTATAATCATAGTGCTATGTTTTCATTTGATTGGGGTGAAGAAGTGAATAGAAAGAACTACAATTCTCTTTATCATTCATTAAAACAATTGGTGGTACTTTCCTGATTGTATAGTATTGCATGTTGCAGCATTGGCGCTCAGAGAGTGAATAACACATGCATTCAGTTCCGTAAGTTCTGTCAGGAGAAGAGCAGAGATGGGTTAGTAGCTTGTAACATTATGTCACTGTATTTTATTTTCTATCATTTTCTTACTGAAGTCTTAGTACTGAATGTGGCCCATTGTGATATACTCATCTACTTTAACACATGCACTTATTATTAACAATATCATGATGTTTATCGATGCAATTGCATATCCATCGCTTTTGTAAACTTCTAAATTCATTTAGACTTTACAGACATAAAGATTTGGCTGACTCAAATGAGCTGGTTGGTTTAGGAATGTAACGGTTTCATTACAGTTTTCTAGTCAATATACTTATATAATTTGTATTAAATGTTTACAAATTACCATTGAAACTAAACAGATTGGTCGTCTCTGCAGCACCGGCAGTATGCCCTACTTATTATATCTTCAGATACTCAAAAGGGAAACTCAGTTTTGCCATCATCTTTGAATATTGCACACCTATTCAGTAAATGAACTTATAAATTATTGATGTTTCAATCTGCCAAGTGATGTTTCCTTTTGAAATTTAGTTTCCAAAACAGATGTTTTATTTGTTAAGATAACCATGCAGTGCAAAATATTCCTATGGGTCAAATTGTGTCGAACATGTGCACATTTGGCAATTATTAACATGCTCCTTACGTGGGCTGCCAATAGGAAGGGGCTTCACAACTTACTGAGCCGTTTTCCTTGCCAGGTGCCTGAAGACACTAGATAATGTGAGCAATGATTTCTATGATCTGCGCAGCAAGTTCCAAACATGCTTGAGGTATTACCTTATTTATTTCTTATGAGCTCATGTAAGACTCTGTAGCATTGTAGTAAATTGGAGTACCAATCTTCAAAGTAATTTTATGCTACATTTCGTTTGATATGGAAAATCATAACTAGACATGAGATAAGATGCTAATGGAATAGATTTAACTAGTTTGCTACATAACAACAAATGAAAAACATGCTAATGGAATGATTGGAGTTCGTTGCATGTCAGACATTAGATTCGAATAATATATGTGGAAGGTAAACAAGTATGGACAAGGCATCTTCATTTATTTGTATCTAAATATACGTGTCATTTGCAATAAATTACGAATTGTACTTGGAGGCACCACTTGGTGTCTCAAGCAGTTATTTAGGACTACTGGAAAATCGTTTTAGCCGATAATTCTTTTGGGTATGATTCATATATATCTAAGTTTCGGTTTCATGTTGCTCTAAAAGGTCACTAGAATTTTGGCCTCTCAACTTCTCACAACATTGTTAAACTTCATGCAACTGACATGTTCTTCTGTTTTTCAATGTAGCTGGAGCTGCAGGTCCAGACGTTCTATCCGAAGCACTAAGGACAAATTAAGATCGGCGTGTTCTGACGGCGCTATTGCCTTCGAAGTCATAGACAATGCTCATCTTAGCTTTTATCTTCGAGTCGTTTGCTTATGTGAGGTTTGTAAGTGCTTAGCGGCAAGCTTGTCGTTTTAGTGTCGTTGGTGTCTCTGTTATTTTCGGTCTGCAGTGTCATTTTGAATTCTCAATGGTCAAACGTGGTCATTCGCCATTGTTTGGGACGATTCAATGGTTAAATTGGTTGCTTAGTTCTAGCCAGTTTCTAGGTCATAGGAAAGTAATCTCGACAGAGTCGTGCCTTGTTGATCGGTAAATCAACTGTGGTTGTATGTTGTGGAGAGCAATGTGATGAAATTATAATCAAGTTATGTTTGTTGTTGGGAACAAATGTGCGTACCATGATATAGTTGCTCAGTTCAGATTATTTTCTATTCAATCTCAGGTGTGATATCACATTATTCAAGATTTCGTCTATGAGGTCTCTTCGGTCTGCAGAAATATCATACCGTTTTATGTGCTAACCATTCTGAAACAGTTCAATACCCAGAGGAGCTGAGGTGACATTCTCAACAACTTGTGGCCAAGTAGGAGAGAAATTGGGGAGACTAAAAAATCATGATGCTTTCTTTACAAACTTTTCCGGTTTCTTCAGATCACCATTTCTGATTCTTCATCCCTCCTCATGTGGTATATGTTCTCTGACACATTCGGAAAGCCGGAATTGAATATCCGGAAATACTCAAGTTGCCCTCCACTCATAAGATGAGCACTGAACAAAGAACACTATGTACATTTTGTGCAGGCCATATTTGCATGTAATTGATGGAAAGATTGGTAGACCGAGACCAAACCCTCACACGAGGGAGAAGCCTTTGATGTTCTATCTTTCTGTGACACCTCTGGCATCTCTTCTGCAAGGCTGGGGGTGCTGAAAAAGGGCTTCAGGGATTGGACTTCTGCTTGAAGGATTGAGCTTGCTGTATGAGGATGTTGGAGCTGCTTGTCTGTGCGGCCTCCTGTTTCTCTTACCATGTGACAAGAAACATAATTTCTTCCCTTTTTTTTCTGCAGGCGGTTACCGTGTGAGTGGTTGAATATTGTAGAATTTTGATTTCTATTAATTGGAATCAGGGGATACTTTTTCATTAAAAAACTCCGATAATTTCCGGAACCGGAATGTTCATAAAGGCTTCGGTCCACCACCTTATTCCTGTCTCGTCTAAATTCTGAAGCAACGTTCTCCTGACTCCTGTGTCATCTCAGCTGCAGTCTGTAGACCTTGAACTACTAGCTGCACATGTTTGTTTTTAGTTCCAAACAAAGGAGAGTAGCTAATCTTGACCGTACCCGAATTCCTAGAGGTTGGTACAGTGCGGTAGCTGCATTACTACTTGGTACATTTGTTCAGAAAAGAAGAGAAAAATTCGTAACCTGGCTTAGTTAATTACTTCTTGGCTGAAGTGTTATGTTACTACTAAATTGAGCAAGCCAAACATCATAAGAGATGTAGCTTAAACCTACACAAACTATACTAATCATCGTCATTCATCCATGACATGCCATGAAGAAAAGAAAAGCATATTTCTTTTTTAGAACAAAACGGGCAGCATTGCCTCATTTTATTAAAAAAGTAGGAGGGAATTGACGGTTCATTAGCGGGGAACCGGCCAAAAACCGTTACAAGTGCACCAATGTAGTCATGGAACACCACATTGGGCAGACCCGGCCGACCTGGCTACCCACATGAAACACACACACCGCCGAGGAGAGAAACATCATCAAGGTCACCACCGAGTGTCATCGTCGTCACTACTCCCGAGCAAGCGATTCCGACTTCACCTTCGACGACACGACGAAGCTCTCGCCGCAGGCGCCGTGGAAAACCATGTCGGCCTATGCCAAACAGTCGACCCCAAGCGTCGAGGAAGAGGCAGCTCCGACTTCGACGAAGAGCTTCACCGGAGAAAGTTGCACACCTCTTGCACCCACGGAATCCGCGAGGCCACTGTAGAAAAAAGCGGCATCGTTGCTAGCCTGCCACCCGCAACACGCAGCTCCGACTTCACAACTTCACAGCAGGACGCAACACGGACTGTCGGTGACGAAGGACATGCCACGACTCGGCTCCACTCACCATTGTCATCGTTGCACACAGCTCGCAACGCCACCATAGCACCCAAGACATCGTCAATTGGCCGCTGCCAACCACGATGTTGTGTAAGACCAGCCCACGGGCAAGCACGCAGAATCACACTAGTAGTAATATGCTTATAGCCACCACCCTACCGCTGGCGGACGACATTTGCGCCCGCCAGCGGTATTACTAGTGCGTACACTATTTTCCGCACGCCAGCGGTAACCAAGTACCACTGGCGTGCATTCCATCATGCACGCCAGCGGTAGTTTCCAGCAGGTTGCAGGATGTTGGGCTAACTACCGTTGGCGGACGACATCCGTGCCGCCAGCGGTACTTGACTTACCGCTGGCGGACGGTTGCGGCGTGTCCGCCAGCGGTAGTTGGCTCAGCTGGGACTGGAAACGAGCAAACTACCGCTGGCGGACGTCTTTATTGTCCGCTAGCGGTACATGACTTACCGCTGGCGAGCGCGGCATGTCGTCGCCAGGGGTAACTTGGCATGTGTAACTTGATGTTTTTGTGACTATTCATCGAAAAAGGTCAAATTTTATAAAACCAACGATATTTCTATGATATAACCACTAGTTGTGTACCTTAAAATGATTTTAAAAAAATTCAGACCAAACTATCAAACACTTGTAGTTCAAATTTGGATTGATTTCGGAAATCAACATAAACTCATTTAACAAGGCGAAATTAGATAGAAATCAAGAAAATTCCTAATACTTAGGGATTATCCATCAAATGTAGACTACTCTTTGTGATATTTGGATGAGTGCCATTTTGCACCATATTTATTTGTACTTGGTTCACAAAAACCGTCAATTTTTGCACTTAGAAAAAGGAAAATGATATTTATAAACATAATTTGTAAAATCCCTTCGGAACCATTGCTTCCTATACCAAGACACACCTATTTGTCGAATATGAGAACTTTATCACAAACTATGCAGTGGGAATTGCCATAACTTGGTGAAAGGACACTGATGTCGCCTAGAGGGGGGGGGGGGGGGGGGGGTGAATAGGCGATTAAAACTTTTCGGTTTAGGCTTGCTAATTGCGGAATAAAACTAGGTGTTTAAATTAACAAGCCAACAACCTAAATATACTAGGCTCACCTATGTGCACCAACAACTTATGCTAAGCAAGACAAGCAACAAGGTGATAGCAAGATATAAACTTCAAGCACGAAGGCTATCACAATGTAAATTGCATAAGTAAAGAGCTCGGGTATAGAAATACGAGGCATGCGGAGACGAGGATGTATTCCCGAGTTCCTCCTTCTTAGGGGAGTACGTCTCGTTGGAGAGGTGTGAGGCACCACAAAGGTCGATCTCAACGCCACAAAGGCTCACCTATTCTCCGATGAACCGCACCACAAAGGTTTGGTTCACCTTCCACTATCGGAATCCTTCGAGGCGGAAATCCGGAGCCTTTCAACAACAATCCGGGGCACAACCACAACGGGATTGGGGCTCCCTGGTGGCTCTAGGTTGACGAGGGAATATCTCCCCGGCAGTAGTGCCAGAAACAATGCTTGTACGTCACACGTCAGTTGGGAACCCCAAGAGGAAGGTATGATGAGTGCAGCAGTAAGTTTTCCCTCAGTATGAAACCAAGGTTTAATCGACCAGTAGGAAAACGAGGTTTGCTTCGAAGGTGTTGGTGAGGAGTGTAGTGCGGCGCAACACCAGGGATTCCGGTGCCAACGTGGAACCTGCACAACACAATCAAATTACTTTGCCCCAACTTAACAGTGAGGTTGTCAATCTCACCGGCTTGCTGAAAACAAAGGGTTAAACGTATCGAATGGAAATGATGTTTGTTTGCATAAAACAGTAGAGAACAATGATTGCAGTAGATTGTATTTCAGATGTAAAAGAATGGACCGGGGTCCACAGTTCACTAGTGGTGTCTCTCCAATAAGATAACTAACATGCTGGGTAAACAAATTACAGCTGGGCAATTGACAATTGATAAGTGCATATAACATGCATGTGTGAGCTGTGGTGTCTACTATGAGATTCATTTGGGCATTACGACAAAGTACATAGACCGCTATCCAGCATGCATCTATGCCTAAATAGTCCACTTTCCGGTTAACATCCGTACCCCTTCCAGTATTAAGTTGCAAGCAACAGACAATTGCATTAAGTAATGTGCGTAATGTAAACAATACATTCATCCTTGAATAAAGCATTGCTGTTTTACCCCTAGTGGCAACAACACATCTACAACCTTAGAACTTGCTGTCACTATCCCAGGTTAAATAGAGGTTGAACCCAACTATCATGCATAAATACCCCCTCTTGGAGTTACAAGTATTCACTTGGCCAAGGCTTCAACAAGTAACGGAGAGCATGCAAGATCACAAATGACATAGACATGATAATATAATATTCAGCTCCACATAGGTATCAATATAAGTCAGATCCCAGCAAACACAACATGTAGCATTACAATAAGATGATCTTGATCATGATAGGCAGCTCACAAGATCTAAACATGATGGCACAAGTGGAGAAGACAACCATCTAGCTACTGCTATGGACCCATAGTCCAAGGATGAACTACTCACGCATCACTCCGGAGGCGGGCATGGCGATGTAGAGCCCTCCGGTGATGATTCCCCTCTCCGGCAGGGTGCCGGGAAGAGCTTCAGAACCCCCCGAGTTAGGGTTGACGACGGCGGCGGCAGCGAATATGTTCTGGATGAAAGGCTCGGTGTTTTAGGGTTTTCACGTCTCGGGGAATAAATAGGCGAAGGGGCGATGTCGGCGGACCCCCGAGGGGCCCAAACCACCAGGCGGCGCGGTGGGCCCACTGCCGCGCCGCCTGTGGTTTGGCCACCTCGTGGCTCTCTTCGTCTCTCCTTCGGACTCCGTGTACGTGCTGGAAAAATAGGGACTTGGCCTTTTGTTTCGTGCAATTCCGAGAATATTTCCAGAAGTAACTTTCTGAAACCAAAAACAGCAGAAAACAGGGAACTGGCACTGTGGCATCTTGTTAATAGGTTAGTCCCAGAAAATGCATAAAAGTGATACGAAGTGTATATAAAACATGTAGCAAATGGTATAATATAAGCATGGAACAGCAGAAATTATGGATACGTTGGAGACGTATCAAGCATCCCCAAGCTTAGTTCTACTCGTCCTCGAGTAGGTAAAACGATAACAACAAATAATTTCTGAGGAGACATGCTTTCACACAATCTTGATCAATATATTGCAAGGCTCATGTCATGAATGAAGTGACTCAAAGCAATGATCTATAGTTTGCTAACAAATAGATAAAGAGTAAACAATGAATCATATAAGCAAAAACTTTTCATGAATAGTACTTTCAAGACAAGCATCAAAAAGTTTTGCATAAGAGGTAACTCATAAAGCAATAGATTCAAAGTAAAAGGCATTGAAGCAACACAAAGGATGATTAAGTTTCAGCATTGCTTTCAACTTGTAACATGTATATCTCATGGATAGTTGTCAACATAAAGCAATATAACAAGTGCAATAAGTAAATATGTAAGAATCAATGCACACAAAGTTGACACAAGTGTTTGCTTCTAAGATAGAAAGGAGTAGGTAAACTGACTCAACATAAAGTAAAAGATAGGCCCTTCGCAGAGGGAAGCAGGGATTAAATCATGTGCTAGAGCTTTTTAAGTTTTCGAAAGCATATAGAGAGCACAAAATAAGTATTTGAGAGGTGTTTGTTGTTGTCAACGAATGGTAGTGGGCACTCTAACCCCCTTGTCAACCAGACTTTCAAGAGCGGCTCCCATGAAGGACGTTATTCTACCAGCAAGGTAGATCATCCCTCTTCTCTTTTGTTTACACATGTATTTTAGTTTCTTTATAGATGACACTCCTCCCAACCTTTTGCTTACACAAGCCATGGCTAACCGAATCCTCGGGTGCCTTCCAACATTCACATACCATGGAGGAGTGTCTATTGCAAAATTAAGTTGCTTACTGATAAATCAGGGCAAAACATGTGAAGAGAATTATTAATGAAAGTTGTAATTAATTGGGGCTGGGCACCCCGTTGCCAGCTCTTTTTGCAAATTATTGGATAAGCGGATGTATATGCCACTAGTCCAGGTGAAAGTCTGTCAGAAGTAAATGACAAGATTGAAAGATAAAACACCACATACTTCCTCATGAGCTATAAAACATTGACACAAATAAGGAGTAATAAAGTTTTGAATAGTTTAAAGGTAGCACATGAAATATTTACTTGGAATGGCAGGAAATACCACATAGTAGGTAGGTATGGTGGACACAAATGGCATGGGTTTTGGCTCAAGTTTTGGATGCACGAGAAGCATTCCCTCTCAGTACAGAGTTTAGGCTAGCAAGGTTGTTTGAAGCAAACACAAGTATAAACCGGTACAGCAAGAATCACATAAAAACATATTGCAAGTATTATAAGACTCTACACTGTCTTCCTTGTTGCTCAAACATTTTACCAGAAAATATCTAGACCTTAGAGAGAACAAATATGCATCCCAAGTCTCAACAAGCTCTACGGTAGTTCTCCACTACTAGGCTTTAACTACATGATGCAAGAGCTTAAACATGATCTACTTGAGAGCTCAAAACAATTGCAAAGCATCAAATCAAAACAAGACAATGATCTACAAGAATGCATATGTCTTTTCCAATACCAACTACTACATGTAGCATTTTCTTTCTTCCAAACAAACACCAATCAATTTATTTAAACATAAACTCTCCAAATGATAATATAATGCAGCAAGAGAGTATTTATAAACAAGTGCTAACAGCTCGAAGAGATGCATGAAAAACAGGAGCTAAAAGCACTGCAGTAGCTAGTTAAGAATACTCAACAAATATAAGTGAAGAACATGAGTATTCACATGAAAAAGCGGAGCGTGTCTCTCTCCCACACAAGGATTGCTAGGATCCGAATTTATTCAAACAAAAACAAAAATAAAAACACACAGACGCTCCAAGTAAAGCGCATAAGATGTGAAAGAATTAAAATATAGTTTCACTAGAGATGACCTGATAAGTTTGTTGATGAAGAAGGGGATGCCTTGGGCATCCCCAAGCTTAGACGCTTGAGTCTCTCTGAATATGGTTGGGATGAACCACGGGGGCATCCCCAAGCTTAGGCTTTTCACTCTTCTTGATCACATAATATCACCCTTCTCGCTTGATCCTTGAAAACTTCCTTCACACCAAACTCAAGACAGTTCTCATTAGAGGGTTAGTGCATAATCAAAAATTCTCATATTCTGTAATGATACAATCAATCCCAAAGCTTCTGGACATTAGCTACAGCCACCAATGCTTTGTGGAGCAAAGAAATCCACACAAACACAGTAAAAGAGCGAATGCAAAACAAAAGGCAGAATCTGTCAAAAACAGAACAGTCTGGAATGACGAATTTTTTCGAGGCACTTAAGTTGCTCAGATGGATCTGGCCTAAAATAATGAAAGTTGCGTACATATCTCAGGAATATGCGTGATTTTTCTCAGAATTTTTTGAATTTTCTACAGGGAGATAAGCTCAAATCCGTGACAGCTAAAAATCTGTCACTGCGCAGAAATCCAAATCTTGCATCAACTTTCAATATAGAACTTTACTTGGCACAACATTGCGATAAAATAAAGATACAAAGGAGTTGCTACAGAAGTAACAAAACTCCTTGACTCAAAGAAAACAAAAATAACAGCAAATAAAAACGATGGGTTGTCTCCCATAAGCGCTTTTCTTTAACGCCTTTCAGCTAGGCGCAGAAAGTGAAAATCAAGTGTTGTCAAGAGAAGAAGCATCAACATCATAACTTGCTCTAACAATAGAGTCAAAAGGTAACTTCATTCTCTTCCTAGGGAAGTGTTCCATACCTTTCTTGAGAGGAAATTGGTACCTTATATTACCTTCTTTCATATCAATGATGGCACCAACAGTTCGAAGAAAAGGTCTTCCCAAAACAATAGGACAAGATGCATTGCATTCAATATCCATAACAATAAAATCAACGGGGACAAGGTTATTTTTACTGTAATAAAAACATCATTAACTCGCCCCAAAGGTTTCTTCATAGCATTATCAGCGAGAAAAACATCCAAATAACAATGTTCCAAAGGTGGCAAATCAAGAATATCATAAAGCTTCTTGGGCAAAACGAAATACTTGCACCAAGATCACACAAGGCATTGCAATAAAAATCATTCACCTTTACCTTAATGATGGGTTCCCAACCATCTTCTAATTTCCTAGGAATAGAAGCTTTAAGTTTCAACTTCTCCTCCCTAGCTTGCAAAAGAGCATTTGTAATATGCTTTGTAAAAGCCAAATTAATAGTGCTAGCATTGGGACTTCTAGCTAATTTTTGCAAGAACATAATAACTTCAGAGATGTTACAATCATCAAAATCAAAATCATTATTGTCAATGGTGGTGGAACCATTGTCTCCAATAGTTTGAAAAATTTCAGCACTTTTATCAGAAAAAGTTTCAGCAGTTTTAGGCAATTTCAAACGCTTTGCAGAAGTAGTAGAGACATTACCAACACCAATAACATTACCATCAATAGTAGGAGGTTTACTAGCATGTGAAACATTAGCATTACTAGTGGTGGTGATAGTACAAACTCTAACTATACTATTCTCTTTTTCAAGTTCTTCCTCTTTTTCCCACCTAGCATGCAATTCAGCCAACATCCTAATATTATTATCAATTCGAACTTGGATGGCATTTGCTGTAGCAAATGACTTATATCTTTAACTTCATTAGGCATAACTTTCAGTTTTAGAATTTCAACATCATGAGCAAGACTATCAACTTTAGAGACAAGATCATCAATTTTTTCAAACTTTTCCTCAACAGTTTTATTGAAAGCTTTTTGTGTGCTAATAAATTCTTTAAGCATAGCTTCAAGATCAGAGGACACACTTCTATTGTTGCTGTAGGAATTACCATAAGAATTGCCATAACCATTTGAAGGATAAGGCTTATATTGTTGCTACCAAAATTATTCCTATAAGCATTGTTGTTGAAGTTGTTGTTTTTAATGAAGTTTACATCAACATGCTCTTCTTGAGCAACCAATGAAGCTAAAGGAACATTATTAGGATCAACATGAGATCTACCATTCACAAGCATAGACATAATAGCATCAATCTTATCACTCAAAGAGGAGGTTTCTTCAACAGAATTTACCTTCTTACCTTGAGGAGCTCTTTCGGTGTGCCATTCGGAATAGTTGATCATCATATCATCAAGTAGCTTTGTTGCTGCACCTAAAGTGATGGACATAAAGGTTCCTCCAGAGGCTGAATCCAATAAGTTCCTTGAGGAAAAATTTAATCCTGCATAAAAGGTTTGGATGATCATCCAAGTAGTCAGTCCATGAGTGGGACAATTCTTCACCAAAGATTTCATTCTTTCCCAAGCTTGAGCAACATGTTCATTATCAAGTTGTTTAAAATTCATAATGCTACTTCTCAAGGATATAATCTTAGCAGGAGGATAATATTTCCCTATGAAAGCATCTTTGCATTTTGTCCAAGAATAATACTATTTCTAGGCAAAGAAAGCAACCATTCTTTAGCTCTTCCTCTCAAGGAGAAAGGAAAAAGTTTCAGTTTTATAATATCCCCATCCATATCCTTATACTTTTGCATTTCACAAAGTTCAACAAAGTTATTAAGATGGGCAGCAGCATCATCAGTACTAACACCAGAAAATTGCTCTTTCATAACAAGATTTAATAGAGCAGGTTTAATTTCATAAAATTCTGCTTAGAAGCAGGTGGAGCAATAGGAGTGCATATGAAATCATTGTTGTTTGTGCTAGTGAAGTCACACAACTTAGTGTTCTCAGGAGTACTCATTTTGAAAAACAAAATAAACGAATTAAACAAGTAACTAATTTTTTTGTGTTTTTGATAAAGAGAGCAAACAAGACTAAATAAAAATAAACTAAGCAAGACAAATAACAAAGTAAAGAGATTGGGTGTGAGAGACTCCCCTTGCAGAAGCAATTCGGTTTTCCCCGGCAACGGCGCCAGAAAACGTGTTGGTGGCTCTAGTTGACGAGGGAATATCTCCCGGCAATAGTGCCAGAAACAATGCTTGTACGTCACACGTCAGTTGGGAACCCCAAGAGGAAGGTATGATGAGTGCAGCAGTAAGTTTTCCCTCAGTATGAAACCAAGGTTTAATCGAACCAGTAGGAAAACGAGGTTTGCTTCGAAGGTGTTGGTGAAGGAGTGTAGTGCGGCGCAACACCAGGGATTCCGGTGCCAACGTGGAACCTGCACAACACAATCAAATTACTTTGCCCCAACTTAACAGTGAGGTTGTCAATCTCACCGGCTTGCTGAAAACAAAGGGTTAAACGTATCGAATGGAAATGATGTTTGTTTGCATAAAACAGTAGAGAACAATGATTGCAGTAGATTGTATTTCAGATGTAAAAGAATGGACCGGGGTCCACAGTTCACTAGTGGTGTCTCTCCAATAAGATAACTAACATGCTGGGTAAACAAATTACAGCTGGGCAATTGACAATTGATAAGTGCATATAACATGCATGTGTGAGCTGTGGTGTCTACTATGAGATTCATTTGGGCATTACGACAAAGTACATAGACCGCTATCCAGCATGCATCTATGCCTAAATAGTCCACTTTCCGGTTAACATCCGTACCCCTTCCAGTATTAAGTTGCAAGCAACAGACAATTGCATTAAGTAATGTGCGTAATGTAAACAATACATTCATCCTTGAATAAAGCATTGCTGTTTTACCCCTAGTGGCAACAACACATCTACAACCTTAGAACTTGCTGTCACTATCCCAGGTTAAATAGAGGTTGAACCCAACTATCATGCATAAATACCCCCTCTTGGAGTTACAAGTATTCACTTGGCCAAGGCTTCAACAAGTAACGGAGAGCATGCAAGATCACAAATGACATAGACATGATAATATAATATTCAGCTCCACATAGGTATCAATATAAGTCAGATCCCAGCAAACACAACATGTAGCATTACAATAAGATGATCTTGATCATGATAGGCAGCTCACAAGATCTAAACATGATGGCACAAGTGGAGAAGACAACCATCTAGCTACTGCTATGGACCCATAGTCCAAGGATGAACTACTCACGCATCACTCCGGAGGCGGGCATGGCGATGTAGAGCCCTCCGGTGATGATTCCCCTCTCCGGCAGGGTGCCGGGAAGAGCTTCAGAACCCCCCGAGTTAGGGTTGACGACGGCGGCGGCAGCGAATATGTTCTGGATGAAAGGCTCGGTGTTTTAGGGTTTTCACGTCTCGGGGAATAAATAGGCGAAGGGGCGATGTCGGCGGACCCCCGAGGGGCCCAAACCACCAGGCGGCGCGGTGGGCCCACTGCCGCGCCGCCTGTGGTTTGGCCACCTCGTGGCTCTCTTCGTCTCTCCTTCGGACTCCGTGTACGTGCTGGAAAAATAGGGACTTGGCCTTTTGTTTCGTGCAATTCCGAGAATATTTCCAGAAGTAACTTTCTGAAACCAAAAACAGCAGAAAACAGGGAACTGGCACTGTGGCATCTTGTTAATAGGTTAGTCCCAGAAAATGCATAAAAGTGATACGAAGTGTATATAAAACATGTAGCAAATGGTATAATATAAGCATGGAACAGCAGAAATTATGGATACGTTGGAGACGTATCACTCCCGAACGGCTACAAGTGACCACCAAGGGTCTCAACCAC